>MU228142.1:2250431-2272404 GCA_018584345.1 Thuja plicata | reverse complement strand
TATTACACATGTGAAAGAAAAAGGACTTATCTTTATTGATTTTGAAAAAATAGTACATCCATGTCCATGTTATACATGTTGATTAAAAACTATCCAAATATGTGAAATTGTATTATATTGTATTCCTCTCTTTACATTTTATATTATGTATATATATATGTGTGTGTGTTTGAGTGGCTTTCACACCTCTTTAAGGTGAAAAGACACAACCCTTATTGAAAAATATTTTGAAAAAACACTAAACTAACTAAAAAATAACTACCTAACTTTTGGATTTGGCTTTGGTCAAAAATCCAAAACACATTGTGAAAAGCTAAGATTTTTTCTGGAGATAGGAAATTTGATTTCCTGAACTGAGTCGGTTTTAGATTTTTAAAATTTTACCAACTTTAGTCTTTGTTGGCATCATCTTTGTAGCAGGTTGAAATTCTAGCATTTTCTGAAGGCTTTGATTAGTTAGTTGAATTTATTTGTGTCATAAAGCTTCCTTCCTTTAATTTTTTTAGTATGGAGAAAATTTCTTCTTGATAATGGATTGGCACTTCTAAATTCTCAAAATTTAGGGTACCACCACAGTGATGGCGTTTATAATTTGTTCCTCTCTAGCCTCACCATTCTTCTGCTTGATAAGTAAGAGTTCATCCAATTCCCTTTTCAAAAGGTTATTATCCCTAAAGGCTTCTTCAATATTAGAACTAGAAGAATCATGTATATTCAGAAGATTATCTCCCTTTTGGTTTTCCACCCGTTCATAAGGGATACTAGATGAACTTGGACAAAAACTGCCCTTGTAATAGGAAGATGCTTCTCCCTTTCCTTGAAATACATTATTTGGTATAGGGGTAAATATTTCATCAAAATAACCTGTGGTGTTAGACTCAGGATTAAGAGGTTCAATAATTTATTTCTCAGGAATTGTACCTAAATGTTCACTTGGACCTACAGATCTAGGCTTCCAAGAGGTGTTGTTATAAGATTATCCCTTCCTAGAATGGGTTTTCTTAGGATTTTTAGAAACATCACTCTTTTATGTTGCTTGAGAGTGATTCTTTGTGTTTTTTTTTACATTCCTCATCCTATCTAAAATGAAATTTCACACACTTGATCTATTAATGTTCCCCTTAGAAACACTATTGCCAATTACTCAGAGTCGCCACCCAAAAAGACTTTGGGAATAAAATAAAAAAATCTCACTTCAACAATGATATTAGAGGATATGATACAATAAGATATAACACAACTTGTGATTTCAAGAACTGGATTTCAATGAATTGATTATATGAAATAGGATCTTCAAACTAACCTTTACATGAATTCCTTGAAATTCCCAAGTAGAGTTGCCATTGTATTAGTTCCTTTTCTTGCAGACATATGAAATACTCTTGATGAGATTTCTCTATTTGTCCCAAAACACTAATCAAGAAAGATACAGAACAACATAAACAAAGTTTTTAAACTCCCTACACTTTGAGCTTCATAAGCTCAGGCGGGAATACCCTTCTCACTAAGAACAATCAAACCACAAAGTAGTTCTAATAGATAAAAAAAGAATTACAAAGATTATATTCTATAACATTTATTTGGAAGATTCTAACATAATAACAAAGATCAATTTCATTATGATAGTCACCTATTCCAATGGAGAACATACCAGTGCTTTATCCTAGGGCATGGAGTTACTATGAATGTTTATAACCAATTTTGTCACCTTGCATATCAACCTTCACACATATACTAAACTACTTCATCAAATTCATTGGATACTCTGAACCTTTCTGAAATAACCCTAAGGTGTTTTTAATCTTTCCTTGAAAGAACCCTAAGACAATTCCAAAATCTGCCTAACAGACACATAAATTGAACATTCGTTGAGTATTCAATTTAAATAAAATTCAGAACACAGTAATGAAGACAAGTACTCATCATATGCTTCAGAAAGTATTGATGAATCTCATTTGTATTCATGTCAAAAATAATTACATCCAACAATGAAGCTTTCAAAACCCTACTTAAAATATATTGGTCTTAAACCAGAATTTTACAATTCAAACTTATCTCCCAAAATGAAAAATGGCTATCCTTTTCCCAGTAGTCTTGGAATCCTTTTATAACTAAGGATGCAAAAAGATACATACTACACGGGAAATATTTACAAAATCTTTGCAACAACTTTTTAACTAACATAAGAACCAAAAATATCACAGAACACGAATGGCAACATTTAGGCGAAGTCTGAGTAAAATATTGTTGCACTTTAAAAATATCTTTCTTATCCTTTTAGCTTTGCTTCCCACATGTTCACCTCCTTGGAGGTGGGCCAATCAAAATATTTTTCCTGCTCCAACTTAGTAACAACTTCTGTCCATCTAGCATCCATGCTTGTTCTAGCCTCAACAATGAATTTTGTCATATCTACTTCAACCTTAAAAAGGTTATCAATCAACTCATTGCAATACTCTGCATCGGTATCCTTTTCTAGGCATTATTTTATTTCTTCATCTTTGAATATGACATCAAATTATGCTTTCCAATCTGATTGTGGTTTTAATGCACCGGATTCATCATAAATTTTTGGAACTAATGGAGAGCACTGATCACCAAATAACTGCAACTTGTTACCAATTAGCTTATCTTTGCCATTAAAGAAAGAATAAGTATCATTCATTTCACTAATTATCTCAATAGTGTCAGATACTTTGTCAGGAAATTCATCACTATACAAGATAGTTGTCTTTAATTTATCCATCACTCTGGCTTTTCCTGACCAAAACTTGAAAGTGGGCTCCAGAAATGTCATGGCTTTAGCTGTTGTCTTTGAGGCTTCCTGTAGCGAGCCATATAATGTATACACTACTTTACTTTTTCCCTTTATAAAATCAATCTAATGTTGAAATATAGGCAATGTAATAGACACAATATCAATATTTTACCCCTGTGACAGCTCTTTAGATTGGCCTTCTATCAATGTTGAGTCCTCTTTTGTTCCCACTACAACATTTGTTTCATCTTTTGATACCTCCTTGGGGGCTACATTATTCTTATTTTCTGCCAATTCTTCCTTTAACTTTGCTATTTTCTCCTCCAAGGTGTGGTTATGAACCAGTACTTCTTCATCCTTCTTTGCCAGGGCCACCATTTGACAAAAAATTGTCTCATATCTTTTTGACAAATCCTCTATTTTTGCCAGATTCATGAAGGATACCTGAGTCATAAGCTGGGTGATCTCAGTATCACTGGTATTCTATAAATTCCAAATCATTCTATCAGCTCTCTTCTCCTCCCTTATGCTCATAAACAAAGGCTTCTATGTAGCAGCGGCCAAAGACCAAATGGCTAAAGTCTTGGACTTAGGATCAAATCTTGATCCCTTCAAAACCTCATCAATTCAATCTCTATTTTCATAAGAGGGTCTTCCTATTTTCTGATTTGATCTATAATAAATGTGGACTGTAAGTCCCAACCAGGCATCAACAATACCCCACTATTTTGTACCAGCAATCTGGCCTGATCTACATCGATCAATTCACTCTTAGGATCACAATCCTGGAGTGTCTTCAAAATCTCTTCAATCTTTTCTTCCTGCCCTTCACCTGTGACCATGCTTTTCCTTAAATCTTTTTACTTCATTTTGATTAGGAAGCTCTTGAATTCTTCAAATTTTATGAATTCATTAGCCAACATCACTCTCTCATCAACTTCTCCAAATAATACCATTTGATTATCCTCATGACCTTCAACCTGTGGCTCTTTTTGCATTTGCCTTTTTAACTTCCTAAAGTATTTGCCATGCTCTATTATTGTAGACATCTAAAATCGTCCTTATATTAATTTAATTAATATTCCCATAACATTATAGTTAATTTTCATTAATTATATTTGTTATAATCTTCTATCTATTTAATTAATTTATTTAATTAAATATGACTCACCTTCATAATATTTAAATCTTAAATTTAAATATTATTGCCTCTTTTAATGTATTAAATCTTATTTATATACATTTCCTTCATTAATCCCTTTTAAATAAATTTTAATTTATTTATTCCTCCACATGACTTAATTATACTAAACCATAATTAATCTAAATCTAATTTGGATTAAACTAATTTGAACCTAGATCCTACCCTACCTCACATCACACTCACCAAATAGAACTACTCACTAATTACTAAGGTTAATTAGGCTAATTTCTTGATTCCTACACATATTAGTCCTAATTATTTTCTCACACATGTGTGAGCAAATTTCTAAATTTGACTTTTCAAATTTATTCTAATTTGGTGCCAACAAGGTTTCTTACAACCTTTATGACACTTTCTTACACTTTCTAAAAGTATTTTATTAGACCAAAACTCTTACACCTCTTACAAGATTCTTCACATGTGTACTTTAAGTACACCTTGACCCATCACATCAAAATTTGCTCACACATGTGTAAGAAAAGTTGGGGTCTTGCATGGCTTATGTGACCCTCATGTGGCACCTATGTGGATGTCATATGAGCTCCACCTCATCCAAGCCCTCTCTCTCCTCCAAAAAATCTATAAATAGAGGCCATTGTCAAGAGCAAATCATCTCCCTTTTATGCATTGTTATCATGCTAGTTTAGCTCTATATTTCTTTAAGCAATTTTAGCATTTCATAGTAATCTTAGTTCATTTCATGTTTATTTCATTTTTGAATCTAGATATCACATCTTAGGTCTATAATGGAATGAATCTTAGTTAGTTTTGCTCAAATCTTGCATATCAATCTAGATTTAGTTTGCGTCTTCATTAATGGTGAATGGCTTGAGACAAGTTCTTCATACTTGTTCTTGAGCTCTTCATCCATCATTAGCTTGCATCATAGTTCCATCCACCAAAATCATAGTGGGATTAATTTATTGTGTTGGGAGCGCACACCCACAATAATATCTAAGAACAAATAAACAAGACATTGGGTGCCCTTGTTTGGCTCATCGGAGGTTGTGGTGTTAGTTATTGTCTTATTTATTTCTCTCACTTGAACATGTTAAATCTTTGAATCTTGTTTTAAATGACTAACCTCTAACATTTTCATGTTCTAGTGATTGCCTTGGACAAGTTACTTTTCATCACACACATTTTGGCATGCCCGGTGTGATTAAATTATAGCTGTATCCTCTCCCCTCACCTTCATGGAACTTGGGTGAAGAGAAAGCTTAGCTTAATCTAGCTTCTAGAGAGGCCTGTCTAGAGGGTACAATTTCCGTTTAGAGGACGACCTCAAACTAGTAAATCCGTTCAGCTAATATAGAAATAAGGTGTGACCCAATGGTCTGCTTTATCCCTTCAAGCTCGGGCGGGTCATGTTCAAAGGTAGTCCATACTAAGTGACTATCCTCAACATACTGGCATGGTTGAACTAGAGACTTAAGTGTCTCACGCGATACAGACCAATTGCGGGGACACCATGAATCTTATTATCAACTATAAATTAGTAGCCTACTCGATTCACCTCTGAATGATGAATTATTATAGTGCAAGGGGAGGGAATATTCTCCCCCCAAGATTCCCATCATATGTGTCCCAGGGTATTGTGTTGCGAAAGAGATCTTCGTAGCATGACAACAATACCTGGAAAAAGGCAAAAACATGGGCACCCTTCCGGGGGTGACACTGCTATGTGAGCTGAAGGACTACCAAGCAATGGGCCTATAATATTTCATGTGAAGCCAATTCCCTAAGGTAGCTACTATTTTTACTGTCTTGGTTGTGATAAACCAAGTAAAAACATAAGTGGCTTGAAAGAGTCACTTGAACATACACAAACGAAATATCAAAATTTTATCAAAATTCCCTAGTCACAATTGCTTCTCTTGCAAGATTGCTTTGTCCCTTCCAGGACTATTTTTAGACACGTGTCTTCAATAAATGTCAGTTATGCCCAAAATATGAGTCAAGGTATACTTAGCGTAGTCAATGCCTTTGATGTATGTTAAAAATCAATTCTTTCCAATGAACAAATCGACCTAAAAAGTCCAAAATCAGTCAGAGTCCTACATTTTCATCTCCACATCAACCCACTTCATCATCATCATTGTACTTCTTATCATAATCACCTCTTCCAATTCATTTTTATTCTTCTTATTCATTCTAATCATTCCATCCTAAATATACACAATCTTCTTAATCCTCATCCTAATCATTCTTTATAATCCACATCAACATCTTCTTTCTTAATCCAATATAATCATTCATCTTTCATCCAACCTAATCCAATCATCATTTTTCTAATCTAATCCACTTTTCAACCTCATATCATTCTATCAAATCCTAATCCAATTCATCTTCATTTTCATCCAAACCAATCACCCTTAATTATTCCCTTGTCTTCCAACATCTCTCATTTGTCTTCTAAGGTTCATCTATTCTTACTTCAAAATATTCATTCACATCACCTTCTAATTCTAATTTTAATAAAATCTTCTACTTTTGGCTTAGGAGCACCATTATAATCCTTGGACTTTAATCTTGGTTATCTTGATTGACCCACATCCAAACATAGTCAAGATTAAACCACATCAAATCAAACTTCATCTTTTAGAGCTTCATCAAGATTTTTCATCTCAAATCTTAGGTTGAAAGATTTATCAAAGTGTTTCATAGACCCTCATCATTAGCAAACATCTATTTGAATCATATTTCTTTGACTACATCAGTCCGTCTCAAGTAAATAGTTCTCTTAGTCATATCCTCTTTTTCTTGGGATCATCAGTCTATCTCCAAGTAGAAGAAGATATCATCATCCAAATCAATCCTTTGTTTTCACCATCATAGGGTCTTGTTTCACCTAGGTTTTTCTCAAACGTTTAAATCCAAATCAAATCAAATCAAATCCAACTTTGAGGCTCTTCCCTCACATCAAAATCAAATCAAATCAAATCAAAATCAATCAAATCAAAATCCTTGAGGCCTTTCCCTCTTAAATCAAAACAAATTCCAAGTATTTCTCCTAAGTCCTAAGTTCATATTTCATCCATCCTCAAATCTTTCACTTCATCCACTTTAATCTAAATCTTCATCCATATCATCTTCTAATCGAATTCCAACACCCTTCATCATGAATATGGATTGGTTTCACAAAATGTTTGAGGACTATAAAGTGCTAAACCCTAATCCTCAAACCATACCTCCAATCCAACCTACCTACCAAATCAATCCTCAAAACATCATCTCCAATCCAAATTCATCTACAATTTCTTATCCTTCCTCTACCTTTGACAAGGGAAATTCATCTCATTATACTTCACCAACTCCATAGCCACCTTGTCCACGAGATTCAAGAACTCCAAAATATTGTACTTAACCTACAAAATGGGGGTCAAAAGAAATTGTTTGCCTTTGAAGACATATGTACTTCCCCATTTGTCTAGATTCATAATTCTCATCTCCCATTTTATCCTAATTCTACACCTAACCTTCCACATTTTGAGCTCCATGTCCAAAATCATAATCCTTATCCTCCAAATAATCCCAATCCTCCGAATCCTACATCATCCCCATCCCACTTTACCTTTTCCATTGAATGGATCCAAGGTCTAGAAGAAAAATATAAATCCCCAAATCAAGTTGTGAAATCCCCTCAAGTCATGAACCCACCATCATCCCCTACAAATCAATACATACCTCAATCTCCTAATCCTTATGAGTCTCCCATCCCTCCATCCACCCAAGTTGAATCTTCCACCTCCTCCATCACATTACCCCCACAAGTCCACACATGTCAAGAACTTGTTCCAAAGCATGATAACATGGATTCCTCTTCTCCTCTAGCTGTAAACATTTCTCGATCTTATGACACCTCTCCATATGAAGATCCTCTCCTTCCATATCAAGATCCACTTATCCTCCTTAACCCATCTCATGATCCCATTCCTAATCAAGATAAAGACATCCCCTCCACCCCATCCAATGATTCCCCCCATGTCAAGAGTTAACCTCCACTTATCCTCCTCTTCATGAAGATATTCCTTGTATCCTATCCAGTAAACCCCCTCCATTTCAAGATCAAATTACTCCATCGCATGATTCCATCCCCTCCATTTTATTGCATGATTCCCTTCCATCTCAAGATCCACTCACTCCAAGACATAATCCTCCCCAAAGTAAAGATGAAAGTGACCATTCAAATCCATGTCATGATGCTTATCCCTCTCAAAATCCTATTATCTCTCCACATGATCCTAATCCTCCACAAAATCCCATCAAACCTATCCAATCCATCCATAAACCCCATTCACATGGTCTCACATCTTGTGTTCAAAATAAAAAAGTGTCCCATTGGAAAAATAATGTCTCAAGATGTTGGTAAATCTTCCACCCCTTCTACATCTAAAATTCTTCCATCTAAACTCAAATTTTCACATCCCCCATCCTCCAAATCCATTTTGGGCCCTTATGTCCAAAAATTCATCCCTTCCTCATCCACATCCATTGTGGGCCCTTATGTTCAAAACTCAATCCCTTCCTCATCCACATCCATTTTAGGTCCCTATGTCCAAAAAAAAAAATCCTTGATCCCTTCCATCCATTTTGGGTCCTTACATACCTTCATCCACCATATCCAATTCCACCACTCCATAACCTCAAACGCATAATAAAGATCAACAAAGGCACACATCCTTGTATTCCTTCCAACATCCACTCTACATTATGCCTTCCATTAACTCTCCAAACTATCTACCCTCATGCGCCCATCCCATTGCTATTGGAAGCAATTTGGATGCCAAAGCTAAAATTCATAAAAGCCAAAATCCACAAAAAAAATAAAAAATAGAAATAAATAAAGGATCAACATGTCACATCTAAAAGACATGTTCAAGAAAATAAGACATGATCCAAAAGAGAGAAAATTCAAAAGGCCACCAAGGTCCAAGTGAAAAAAATAAATTCAAAAATCATGTGGATTCCCAAGCTACTTATTGAAGCAATGCATCTCAAGGAAAAATCAAAGTTGGCATCCACCCTTGCTAATCCAAAGCTTCTTCCCTTCATAAATCCATTTTCTCCTCCATTTAAAAATCCCACATATCTCAAATTAGTTTTGGATCCTAAAATACCTCACTCCACTATCCTAAATCCATCACCTCCTTCCTCTATTTTGGGTCCTTAATCCCAAAATCCACTACTCCTCATGCACTACTCCACCACCCTTGTGTGTGCCAATGATGATCTTTCTAACTCCCTTACTCATTTCTTTTCAAGTCTTTCAACCTCCCATCCATTATCCACTAATCCTTCCCTATCCTCCCATCCCATTAATCCAACCCTATTCATAAACCCTTATCCTTCCCCATCCTACCATCCCATTAATCCAACCCTATTCATAAACCTTTATCCCCCCTTCATCCCCCCATCCATTTCATCTCCCCGCCCACCATCCTACCAACATCTATGAGCATTTATCTAAAACTCCTTGATCCGTTATTTATATAGAAAAAGACATTTCAAGGGATATCATCCATGGAACTAGATGCTTGAGTCCTTCCTCCATCTTCCTATCACATATCCATTGTCATCAAAATCCACTTATATACCCATTTAATTATCCTCATTACCTTGCACTCTATACTTGGGGGAAAGCCGCATCCATGCCTATGCTACCATACATATCTTCCACCTACCGTATCCATCATCCACCATCCTATCTAAGTCCATCATCTATTTCCCCTCTTTGATTTTTACTATCCTATACTTTCCCTCCACTCATATACTCCATGTTTTATATTCACTATCCATCATCCTATCTATGTCCATCATCCTCTATCCATGTTTTATCTTGAAATCATATCCATGTCCTCCATTTCATTATACTTGTCTTATACATTTCCTCCATCCCCCTTCCATAATCCTATATAATTTCATCCTTCTTTCCCATGTCTTTTAATCTTTATTACCCTATGAATTTCCTCCATACATTATTTATTATTCTATCCTATCCATCTTTTTCATATCATATCCCCTATCCTATTCATACCCTCCACCTCATATCTCTTCTCCAAATTCATTCTACTTTGCATACCCTTTTTCTTCATTACAAAACTAGAGGCACTCATACATCCATACATGCTTTGGGAAATACACGCCTTCCTCCCCTCCATGCATTTCCTTTTCACAATTATTTATCCAGCTCATTTATCTTTTATCCACCATCTCTCCATCCTTCATCTTCCCACCTCTAGTATGGGGGCATCCTTTGAAATATAGTCCTTGGATCCTAATCTACTCATTCCCCATTATTCGGTCTTCCACTCACATCCCTTACACACCATCCTTCTCTTTTGTGCATCCTTTATCCCTGATCTTCCCATCCTTCATTTTCCTATTGACAGTGTAAGGAATTTCACTCCTTTACCACCTAGTTTTTGAATCTCCATCCTTCAATCCCACATTCCCTATTCATCCATTCAATATTACATATCCATCCGTTCCCTTCATTTATCTCCCATCCAATCTATCTCTCCATCTCCACCATTCCTTGGTTTTCTCTTGTCATTGGTCTGAATCCCATTCTATCAAATTCATATTCATCCATTAATATATTAGCTTCCTCATCCATTCTATATATCTTCTAATCCAATCCATTCCTCATCCATTCTATATATCTTCTAATCCAATCCATTTTACTTCCATTTATATCTATCTTATCTTCCAATTCTATCATATTCTCCAATTCCTCTTATCTTCCTCTCCTCCCATCTATTTATTCTTCCTTCCAACTTCCAATCATCTTATCTTCCTCTTCCCTTCTATCTAATTTATAATCCAATCCATTCCTCTCCCATTCTATCTTCTCATCCAATCCATTCCTCTTTCATTCTATCTATCTTCTAATCCAATCCATTCCTCTTCCATTCTATCTATTTTCTAATCCAATCCATTCCTCTTCCATTCTATTTATCGTATATTCTAATTCCTTTATCTTCTTCCAATTCAATTCTATCCCATTAATTCCTCTTCTAATCTAATACCTTCCTCTTCTATCTAATTCCTCTTATCTTCCAATCCCATTCCATCTATTTTCTCTTCTTGTAAAATCACATTCCCGCATGACTGAGCTTACCCCATCAACACTGATCTTTATTCTAGACACAGTGACCACAAACATTTCCAACAAATCAGTAGACATATTGACTTTCCTAAGTTTTATTCTATTCACAAGCCATTGCCAGAGAATTCCGGTTTCAATCAATCAATATTTTTCCCATCAGGATGCATCCTTCTGGTGTCATCTTTTCTATCAATTCTCACATCAAATTTTTTCATGGTAAGAACTTCTGGACTGAATGATCGCTTGGTCAGGATGCCTTTTTATTGATTTTATCTTGTGTTTCAATGTGTCCTCGTGATAGCCTCGATCTTTCATATCTTGGTTCGTTATGGTGAGTACCTATTGGAATACGTGTCATTTTTGGTATGATCTACTTGTCATAGATTGTTAGTGCATTTATGTTGGATCTTCAGTTCTGACTATGTATGCCTCACTAGGGATAGGATTCATGCATCCCAAATCCCTAAAAAGTTTTGGGTGTATTGCGTCTCCTCATGAGCAACATTTCCGAGGTCTCATCATACCTAATATCTTGCATTCTTATTCCTAGCAACCTATTTGTCTGAGAATCTAGTCCATGCAAAGGAACCATGTCACTTGTGTTTTCTAGCACACGATGCATAACTCCTTTTTCAAAATCAAACTAGGGCGTGCTCTCCAACATTAACACGATATAAATCTCACTTTCATAATGTAGTTAGGATTGCATTTTAGCTAGGTCATATTACACTTTGCATTTTTCTCTTGGCAAGGTTTCTGTTTATTTCCCCATCCTGATTGGGGCATCATGTCCCTGATCTAGCCTAGGTATACCCCCCAAGGATGTGTCTCATGACACCACCTAATTTCCCCCTTTTCTCTCTACTTCCTCTCTTCTGCCTTTTTTTGAGAAAATTCCACAAAATTTATTATTTCTGTTATTTTCTCGTCGGGGCATCATCTCATCTCCCATCATAATTAATTTTCTCTCCAGGGCATCTTATTTTATTTTCTTTGATGCGATGCCACAACAAAGAGGGGCAAAATGTACACGTCTAAAATCATCCTTATATTAATTTAATTAATATTCCCATAACATTATAGTTAATTTTCATTAATTATATTTGTTATAATCTTTAATCTATTTAATTAATTAATTTAATTAAATATGATTCACCTTCATAATATTTAAATCTTAAATTTAAATATTATTGCCCCTTTTAATGTATTAAATCTTATTTATATACATTTCCTTCATTAATCCCTTTTAAAAAAATTTTAATTTATTTATTCCTCCACATGACTTAATTCTACTAAACCATAATTAATCTAAATCTAATTTGGATTAAACTAATTTGAACCTAGATCCTACCCTACCTCACATCACTTTCACCAAATTGATCTACTCACTAATTAACTAAGGTTAATTAGGCTAATTTCTTGATTCCTACACATATTAGTCCTAATTATTTGCTCACACATGTGTGAGCAAATTTCTAAATTAAAATTTTTAAATTTATTCTAATTTGGTGCCAACAAGGTTTCTTACAACCTTTATGACACTTTCTTACACTTTCTAAAAGTATTTTATTAGACCAAAACTCTTACAGCTCTTACAAGATTCTTCACATGTGTACTTTAAGTATACCTTGACCCATCACATCAAAAGTTGCTCACACATGTGTGAGCAAAGTTGGCCTCTTGCATGGCTTATGTGTCCCTCATGTGGCACCTATGTAGATGCAACATGAGCTCCACCTCATCCAAGCCCTCTCTCTCCTCCAAAAAATCTATAAATAGAGGCCATTTTCAAGAGAAAATCATCTCTCTTTTATGCATTGTTATCATGCTAGTTTAGCTCTAGATTTCTTTAAACAATTTTAGCATTTCATAGTAATCTCAGTTCATTTCATGTTTATTTCATTGTTGAATCTAGATATCACATCTTAGGTCTATAATGGAATGAATCTTAGTTAGTTTTTCTCAATTCTTGCATATCAATCTAGATTTAGTTTGCATCTTCATCAATGGTGAATGGCTTGAGACAATTTCTTCATACTTGTTCTTGAGCTCTTCATCCATCATTAGCTTGCATCATAGTTCTATCCACCAATATCATAGTGGGATTAAGTTATTTTTTTGGGAGAGCACACCCACAATAATCTCTAAGAGCAAATCAACAAGGCATTGGGTGCCCTTGTTTGGCTCATCAGAGGTTGTGGTGTTAGTTCTTGTCTTATTTATTTCACTCACTTGAAAATGTTAACTCTTTGAATCTTGTTTTAAATGACTAACCTCTAACATTTGCATATTCTAGTGATTGTCTTGGACAAGTTACTTTTAATCACATACATTTTGGCACGCCCGATGTGATTAAACTATAGCCGTATCCTCTCACCTTGCCTTCATGGAACTTGGGTGAAGAGAAAGCTTAGCTTAATCTAGCTTCTAGAGAGGCCTGTCTAGAGGGTGTGCTTCCCCTTAAGAGGATGACCTCAAAGCGGTAAATTCTTTTGGCTGGTATAGAAATAAGGTATAACCCAAAGGTTTTCTTTATCCCTTCAAGCTCAGGTAGGTCGTGTTCAATGGTAGTCCATATTGAGTGAATATCCTCAGCATACTGGCATGGTTGAACTAGAGAATTAAGTGTCTCATGCCATACAGACTGATTGTGGGGACGCTATGAATCTTATTAGAAAGTATAAATTAGTAGCCCACCCGATTCACCTTCGAATGGTGACTTATTATAGTACAAGGGGAGGGAAGATTCTCCCCCCAAAATTTCCATCATACGTGTCCTAGGGTATTGTGTTGCGAAAGAGATCTTCGTAGCACAACAACAATACCTAGAAAAAAGTAAAAACACGGGCGCCCTTCCAGGGGTGACACTACTATGTGAGCTGAAGGACTACCAAGCAATGGGCCTATAATATTTCATTCGAAGCCAATTCCCTAAGGTAGCTACTATTTTTACTATCTTTGTTGTGATAAACCAAGTAAAAACATAAGTGGCTTGAAAGAGTCACTTGAACATACACAAATGAAATATCAAAATTTTATCAAAATTTCCCAGTCACAATTGCTTGTCTCCTGTAAGGTTGCTTTGTCCCTTCTAAGACTATTTTCAGACTTGTGTCTTCAATAACTGTTAGTTATGCCCAAAATATGAGTCAAGGTATACTTAGCGTAGTCAATGCCTTTGATGTATGTTGAAAATAAGTTCTTGCCAATGAATAAATCAACCTAAAAAGTCCAAAATTAGTTAGAGTCCTACATTGTCATCTCCACATCAACCCACTTCTTCATCATCATTGTACTTCTTATCATAATCACCTCTTCCAATTCATTTTTATTCTTCTCAATCATTCTAATTATTCCATCCTAAACATCCACAATCTTCCTAATCCTCATCCTAATCATTCTTCATAATCCACATCAACATATTCTTTTTTAATCCAATCTAATAATTCATCTTTCATCCAACCTAATCCAATCATCATTCTTCTAATCTAATCCACTTGTCAACCTCATATCATTCTATCAAATCCTAATCCAATTCATCTTCCTTTTCATCCAAACCAATCACCCTTAATTATTCCCTTGTCTTCCAACATCTCTCATTTGTCTTCTAAGGTTCATCTATTCTTACTTCAAAATCTTCATTCACATCACCTTATAATTCTAAATTTCATAAAATCTTCTAATTTTGGCTTAGGAGAACCATCATAATCCTTGGAATTTAATCTCAATTATCTTGATTGACCCACATCCAACCATAGTCAAGATTAAACCACATCAAATCAAACTTCATCTTTTAGACCTTCATTAAGATTTTTCATCTCAAATCTTAGGTTGAAAGATTTATCAAAGTGTTTCATAGACCCTCATTATTAGCAAACATCTATTTGAATCATATTGCTTTGGGAACATCAATCCATCTCAAGTAATTAATTCTCTTAGTTATATCCTATTTTTCTTGGGATCATCAGTCTATCTCCAAGTAAAAGAAGATATCATCATCCAAATCAATCCTTTATTTTCACCATCATAGGGTCTTGTTTCACCTAGGTTTGTCTCAAACCTTTAAATCCAAATCAAATCAAATCAAATCCAACTTTGAGGCTCTTCCCTCGCATCAAAATCAAATCAAATCAAAATCCTCGAGGCCTTGCCCTCTTAAATCAAAACAAAGTCCAATTATTGCTCCTAAGTTCTAAGTTCATATTTCATTCATCCTAGAATCTGTCACTTCATCCACACTTAGTCTAATTCTTCATCCACATCATCTTCTAATCAAATTCCAACACTCTTCATCATGAATATGGATTGGTTTCGCAAAATGGTTGAGGACTATAAAGTGCTAAACCCTAATCCTCAAACCATACCTCCAATCCAACGTACCTACCAAATAGATCCTCAACACATCATATCCAATCCAAATTCATATACCATTTCTTATCCTTCCTCTACCTTTGACAAGGGAAATTCATCTCATTATAGTTCACCAACACATGATTCCCTCCATACCCACCTTTCCCACGAGATTCAAGAACTCCGAAACATTATCCCTAACCTACAAAATGGGGGTCAAAAGAATTTTTTTTCCTTTGAAGACATATGTCCTTCCCCATTTGTCCAGATTCATAATTCCCATCTCCCATTTAATCCCAATTCTACACCTAACCCCCCACATTTTGAGTGTCATTTCCAAAATCATAATCCTTATCCTCCAAATAATCCCAATCCTCTAAATTCTACATCATCCCCCCCATACTACCCTTTCCATTGAATGGATCCAAGGTCTAGAAGAAAAATATAAATCCCAAAAACAAGTTGTGAAGTCCCCTCAAGTCATGAACCCACCATCATCCCCTACAAATCAATACATACCTCAATATCCTAATCCTTATGATTCTCCCATCTCTCCATCCACCCAAGTTGAATCTTCCACCTCCTCCATCACATTACCCCCACAAGTTCACACATGTCAAGAACTTGTTCCAAAGCATGATAACATAGATTCCTCTTCTCCTCTAGCTCTAAACATTCCTCCATAATATGACACCTCTCCATATGAATATCCTCTCCTTCCATATCAAGATCCACTTATCCTCCTTAACCCATCTCATGATCCCATTCCTAATCAAGATAAAGACATCCCCTCCACCCCATCCAATGATTCCCCCCCATGTCAAGAGTTAACCTCCACTTATCCTCCTCTTCATGAAGATATTCCTTGTATCCCATCCACTAAACCCCCTCTATTTCAAGATAAAATAACTCCATCGCATGATTCCATCCCCTCTATTTCATTGCATGATTCCCTTCCATCTCAAGATTCACTCAATCCAACACATAATCCTCCCCAAAGTCAAGATTAAAGTGTGCATTCAAATCCATGTCATGATACCAATCCCTCTCAAAATCCTATTATCTCTCCACATGATCCTAATTCTCCACAAAATCCCATCAAACCTATCCAATCCATCCATAAAGCCCATTCACATGGTCTCACATCTTGTGTTCAAAATAAAAATTGTCCCATTGGAAAAATAATGTCTCAAGATGTTGGTAAATCTTCCACCCCTTCTACATCTGAAATTATTCAATCTAAACTCAAATTTTCCCATCCCCCATCCTCCAAATCCATTTTGGGCCCTTATGTCCAAAAATTCATCCCTTCCTCATCCATATCCATTTTGGGCCCTTATGTTCAAAACTCAATCCCTTCCTCATCCAAATCCATTTTAGGTCCCTATGTCCCAAAAACAAATTCTTCATCTCTTCCATCCATTTTGGGTCCTTACATACCTTCATCCACCATATCCATGTCCACCACTCCATAACCTCAAATCCATAATAAAGAAAAACAAAGGCACACATCCTTGTATTCCTTCCAACATCCACCCTCCATTATTCCATCCATTAACTCTCCAAACTATCTACCCTCATGTGCCCATCCCATTGCTATTGGAAGCAATTTGGATGCCAAAGCTAAAATTCATAAAAGCCAAAATCCACAAAAAAAATAAAAAATAGAAATAAATAAAGGATCAACATGTCACATCTAAAAGACATGTTCAAGAAAATAATATATGATCCAAAAGAGAGAAAATTCAAAAGGCCACCAAGTTCCAAGTGAAAAAAATAAATTCAAAAATCATGTGGATTCCCAAGCTACTTATTGAAGCAATGCATCTCAAGGAAAAATCAAAGTTGGCATGCACCCTTGCTAATCCCAAGCTTCTTCCCTTCATAAATCCATTTTATCCTCCATTTAAAAATCCCACATATCTCAAATTCATTTTGGATCGTAAAATACCTCACTCCACTATCCTAAATCCATCACCTCCTTCTTCTATTTTGGGTACTTAATCCCAAAATCCACTACTCCTCATTCACTACTCTTCATGCACTACTCCACCACGCTTGTGTGTGGCAATGATGATCTTTCTAACTCCCTTGTTCATTTCTTTTCAAGTCTTTCAACCTCCCATCCATTATCCACTAATCCTTCCATATCCTCCCATCCCATTAATCCAACCCTATTCATAAAAATTTATCCCCCCTTCATCCCCCCATCCATTTCATCTCCCCTCCCACCATCCTACCAACATCTATGAGCATTTATCTAAAAGTCCTTGATCCATTATGTATATAGAAAAATACATTTCAAGAGATATCATCCATAGAAATAGATGCTTGAGTCCTTCCTCCATCTTCCTATCACATATCCATTGTCGTTCAAATCCACTTATATACCCATTTACTTATCCTCATTCCCTTGCATTCTATATTGTTGGAGATTTGCTTCTATGCAAATAATTGATTGTATGTTTGTCATTGTTGACAACATATAATATACAACAGTGTTCTATATGAAATTATTTGTATAGATGTTCTAGAGCTATGCATATTTATTTACATGGTGTATACATGTTCTAGATGCTATGTGCATTCACGTTGAGTCAGATATGAAGTTTTAGTTGAGTTATGTTAATCAGTTATGGAAGTTACATCGTCTGAAGATTATCTGTCTAGAGCTGACGCAGATACAATGTTTCTTGAGTTGTGCCTATCTTTGGGATATGTGTATTTTTATTAATGTTTAGTTATGAGTTAGTGATGATTATACAAAGGTGCCAAGCATTTTTTAATAGAATCGTTATATTGGAGTAAAATTGGAGAAGCTGACTTTGTGAAGTGTTGCATCTATTCAGTTCTAGTTGCATGGTTCTAACTTTGATTGCGTGGTTAGTTAAGCTGACAAAGAAGTTGATATAGTATTCCCAAATACTGTCATGACCTTATCCTTGTTGAAGATACATATAGCAGTTCAATTGTGTTTTCTAAGTGTGAAAAATGAAGTAAAAAACAATAGACAAAAGAGAGCAGAAAGTCAGATAGAATAAGTTGAAGAACTATGTGAAGAAACATAAGAAGATTAAAATTCATTGGAACTGATCAAGACAGCATGTCTACTCAAATAGTTCATCTATCAGATATAGTGTATATTTTTTCTACTGGAGGTTGCAACCTTCACCATTTTAGTAGTGAGCTTTTGGATAGTGAGTCCTCACCCCTAATAGGGTTACTTGTAAAAGACTCCTATCAGGGTCCAAAATTTAACTAGGTCTCTATACTTATTGCATTGTAAAGAACAAATCCTAACATGGTTGCAAGATCTCCTAATAGGGATAATTATACTCAAGTATAGTTCTTTGTGGGTGCTAATTCCCACCAGGGTTTTTACCTATTTGGTTTCCCCGTAACCAAAATTGTTGTGTTTTCTATTGTGTTATTTGAATGTTTATTTGATTTATGTTAATTGATATCTAAGTAAAGAAAAGAATTAAAGTAGCTAATACCTGATTCAACCCCACCCTCTCAGTTATCCTTTAGGACTATTCCAACAATTGGTATCAGAGCCAAGTGCCTTGGAGAGAAAGCCTAACAACTTAAGGTAGATCAGATGACATACTTCAGGAAAGAGAGTCCTAAGTTTGATGGAGAAAACTATCTTGGCTAGAAGAAAAAAATGATAACACATCTTTAGTGTGTTAGATTTGAGATCTATGAGATTTACACTCAAGAAATTGAAGTTCCCACCTTGAAAGACATTGTAGAAGAAGACTATACAATCAAACAAAAGGAAGTGTTCACTCAAAATGCAATCACTAAAGAAGTCCTGATCAGTTCCCTATTTGATAGTGAATTTTTTGAGATCAAGAAGGCAGATAAAGCATACTATATTTGGAAATACTTAGAAGATATGTTTGAAGGAGACTTCCAAGAAAAGAATGCATGCAAAAAGACATGGAAGAAAAGATACAACAACTTAGAGATGCTACCTGAAGAAAACGTCAAAACCTAAAATCAGATAATTAATGAAGTAGTTTCAAGTATCAGGAACAATGGTGGAGAAATTTTAGAGGATGATATAATGGGAAAACTAATGACCACATTGATAGCAGACTATGAGAGAAAGATCAATATCTTAGATGAGACTATGCAATTTTCAAAAGAATTCAAGAGGGAGACTTTGATCAGTAAAATATCTGCATTTGAGATATCAAGATTGAAGACAGAACCTAAAAGTGGGACAACTTTCAAAGCCTCAGTCCACAACAAGAAATCCATAAGAAACTCTAGTAATAATAAAGAAGTGGATACAGAACTAGAATAAATCATTGCTATGAATTCCAAGAAAGAAAGAAAATGTAAAGGGAAATATGAAGGACAACTACCATTCAAATGTTTTTTCATGCAACAAAGTTGGTCACTTTGCATCCAAGTGTCCTACAAGAGTCAAGAAGTTCATATCAGATTACAAGCCCAAGTACACTAAGGAGTGTTATCATTCTGAAGATGGTGTAACTGATGATGATTCAGGAGAAGATGAAATTGGTTTCATTTCCATTAAAGACATTGAAAATATGCTTGAAGAAATGGACAAAGAATATGAAGAAACAATACAAGAGTTAGATTTAGTTTCAAAAGCTGACATCAGAACTAATTGGATCATTGAGAGTGGATGTTCACACCACATGACAGGAGAAAAATACATATTTGTAGATTTGGACAAATACAAAGGTGGCATTGTTAGATTTGGAGATAACACTCCCAAACCTATCATAGGAAGAGGTTCTATCACCTTAGATGGAAAGAATAAGACATATGATGTTCTTTATGTTGATGGTCTACATCATAACTTACTAAGTGTTGGACAGTTGCTTGATAAAGGATATTAGTTGGAATTCAAAAACAACTAGTGCATCATTAACAAAAAAGGAGACATGATTGCATCAGGCTCAAAGACCAAAGGTAATGTCTTTTAGATCAATTCAGAAGTAAGTTTTTTTGTTACAAAAGTGGATGACAGTTGGCTATGGCACAAGAGACTTTGTCAAATCAATCTTGACAACATAGTCAAGATAAGTAATGTAAAGGTAGTAAGAGACCTTCCAAGTATTGCAAGACTAGTTGACACCATGTGCAGGGAATATGTGATGGGGAAGCATGTGAGGACCTCATTTAGGAGCAAACAAGACTCTGTTGAAAACAAATTAGATATGATAAATACAAACCTATGTGGACCTACTCAAACAAAATCATACTACAGAGAAAGGTATTTCATTTTGTTTGTTGATGATTTCTCAAGGATGATGTGGGTTGTATTCCTAAAAGACAAATCTGAAGATTTTGAGAAATTTGAAGTGTTGAAAGCTAAGGTTAAGAATGAATCTGGATTAAAGATAAAATGTCTGAGATCTGATAGAGGAGGAGAATTCACCTTTGACCAGTTTTATAATTACTATGAAGAACATGGAATCAAGAGACAGTTAAGTGCACCTAGAACCCCTCAACAGAAAGGGATTGTAGAAATAAGGAACAAAATAATACTTGACACAATGCGCACTATCATGATTGAAGGAAAGGTTACCCATACCTATTGGAGAGATGTAGTCAATACAACAGTCTATACTATCAATAGAATACAATTAAGGCCAGGCGCAGACAAAACACCCTATGAACTTTGGTTTGGTAATGTACCTACAGTAAAATACTTTAGAATCTTTGGAAGCAAGTGTTACATCAAGAGAGATGATAGCATTGGCAATTTTGACGCTAGAAGCGACAAAGGTATTTTTCTTGGTTACTCTACTAAAAGAAAATCCTATAGATGTTTTAATCTAAGATTAAAGAAGATCATTGAAAGTACTCATGTGAAGATTGATGAGAATTTTATGATTCAAGAAAGATATTATGACTATGCCCCCATGATTTAAGATGAGCCCAGACCCATCAATAAGGACATAGTTATAGAAGAAATGTTTGACTATATTGATGTTTCATGTAACAATCCTGAACCAAGTGAAGAAGAATCACAGATTACAGATGAAATTATCACTCCTAAGAACTCAAAATACACATCCAAATACCACTCTAAGGAAGTTATCATTGGAGTTCAGAGCACTAAAGTCTTGACAAGATCTAGAGCAAAAGGTTCAACCGCTAATGAAGAGGTATGCTTACTTATACAGATTGAACCCTTAAGTGTTGAAGATGCATGCAAAGATTCAAATTGGCAAAGTGCTATGCAAGAAGAATTATATCAAATAATCAAGAATGAAACATGGGAACTGGTCCCTAGACCTCATGAAAAGAATGTGATTGGAACAAAGTGGATATTCAAGAACAAAATGATTGAAGAAGGCACAATGGTAAGAAACAAAGAAAGATTAGTGTGCAAAGGATATGCACATAGAGAAGGAATAGACTACACTGATATATTTTCCATTCAAGGTTGCTCAAGAATGAGGCCTCAAATATCGATCCATAGCTCTCTAGTCATGGATGTGTAAAAATGTAAAATGAAGGCCCTCAGATTGACCTAGTTGTGTCTATTGCAAATACACCA
>MU228142.1:2206255-2221914 GCA_018584345.1 Thuja plicata | reverse complement strand
CCATATCCATGGCATCCCTTGCACTGCTCTCTAATGTGACCTTGAGTGATATCTGAGACATTGTGGGTTTGCTCCTATCTAGGTAAAGGTTTGCAACCTTTCCAACTATATGGAAATACAAGTAGATAATCAGAGATCCAAACCTGAATGTCTTGCTCCTGTCATGTTTGATGATTCAGATGTTGTTAATCAATTGACCGCACAAGATCTCACATAAGTTGTATTGAGTGTTATCCTTCACCATTCTGATAGCTGCTAGGACTGTTGCTGTAGAGACACTGTTCAATCTGCTAGCTTGCTGAAACTTATACCTGAGTATCATTGTCAAAAATTTTATGTTATCTTCTTTGATAGGGTCAACTGTCATTCCACGCTTGTCACTTTTGGATAGACAAACTTGTTCAATCCACTTTTTGACATCCTTGCCAGTGGGAAAGAGTGGTCTAGTCTTGGGAAGTCTGGTTAATTCATGAATTAGGTATATGGTGATACACACAGGGGCCTGACCAATCCAATAAGGATCATCATGTATTCTTCTCAAAAAAATCTTTACCCATTCAGGCTTATCAAACTCATGTGCATTAGAATACTTGAAGATAGGGTTATCAATCAAGTGCATGAATTCATCTTTGAATGTGTAGTCAGGTTTCATCATGGATGCTATATGAGTAGCTATTTTGACATCTCCTATTGTTTCCTTCTTACAATGAATATATGCGCAGATATCTTCCATGTGAACAACACCTAGCGGGGTTTTGGAGAAAGCCCCTTCCACATCATCCAGTATGGATTTGAATGGATGTTTGTTTAATACAAATCTCTTCCTCTCTGCTATATCAAACATAACTGGAGTTGCCATACTTACTTGGAATTTGCTTAAGTAGGGTTTCACAAAATTCTGAAACGGCGTGACTGCTAGGGTTCCATTCTAAACTTCTTATCCATTCACTCAACTGCCAAATCTATTATGCCTTCATGCCTTGATTTCTAGTGCTCCAATGCTCTCCAAATTTTGTGCTCTTCGAATGAAAGTGTGAGGAAGATTGAATACTTTCTTTCCTTTATAAAATCTACCGCATTTAATGTTTGCAACCATACGTAAATTACCCAGAGATTTTGAAAATTTGATCCTGATGCATTTTAGACAATGCGTGAATGCACATAGAAATATTATGTTCTTGTAACCATGATTTCATAGGTGCATACTCAGAGGTGAGTATACCAACCACGCAGGTGTCCTGAGCTAGAAGAGCTCCCCCTAAGACCAAGAAGGTCTATTTAAGCTGAAGTAGAGGGTGCGTCCACTGTGGATGCATCAACTACTTTGTCAACATCATTGTCCTTCTTTACTTCAACCCAAATTTTGCTTGAATCTTCATTTGCTTGAACAAACTTTACTTCTCCTTTTTCTTCAAATAGTGATTTCTTAGGTTCATCTTGCTTCTGAGTTTTGGATCTATGAAACTTTGAGATGTGTCCTGCCTTTCCACATGTGTGACAAATGATAGGAGGTCTAATGCTTTTGTTCATCATGCTACATTTCTTTGTTGTGTGTCCATTGTAGTTACATATCTGACATGTAGTGTTCTGCAAATTCCTTTGAGGTTGATTTCTCTGATTTTTTTGATTCATTCTTCTTTTATTCTACTGTGACTGAGTTCTACAATGTATAGCCCTATGACCAAATTTATTACAAGAGAAACAATAACCATTGAAGGGTCTTACCTTTTTGCAATCTCTTGCCAAATGACCATGTTTGTTGCATAAATAACAAGTTCTATTAACTTGCTTGATTTCCCTTTCTGCTTTAATCTCTTCAACATTTTCAACTTTCCTTTCTTCTGAAAGTGTTTCATGAGGTTTCTCTCTTTCTTGTAATGAATTGACTTTAGTTTGTGTTATATTGAATCCAAGACTAGTAGTGTCACATTTTTGCTTTTTTGCATTGAGCTGAGATTGAAGTGAATCAGAACTTGTGTGGAGTTTATCAATCTTATCCTTTGCTTCTGTTAATTTAGATTCCAAATTCCTTTTTATGTTTTCCAATTCCAAAAATTTCATGTTTTCTTTCAAGAGTTCATCATCTAGTTGTTTTCTTTCTTTGATCTTTTCTTCAATAGCAATTTGGCTGTCTGTGAGATATTCATCCAGATTCTCAACTTTGTCTTTCAGAGACATATTTTCTTCATTGAGCTTTTTGATCATTTTCCCTAAGTCACTTGTAGAACAATATTTCAAATCTTTTCTTAATTTCTTGATAAGCATTTGTGACCCATCAACTTTCAGTCTACGTTATTCATTTTCTTTTTCAGATCTATCAAGATCTTCAAGAGCTTCTTCAAGATTCTTTTTCAAATGTTTTGCTTCTACTGAGTCCATGATCTCCTCAAGTGGTTAAAAATATTTGCTGAGGACCAATGCTCTGATACCAATTGTTAGAAACACTGAGAGGGGGGGGTGAATCAGTGTTTGTCTATTAATTACTTTTTAGCAACTTAACCATAAATAAAACATACATAGAATGAAGCTTAACATAACAAATCATAACACATGATATGATTATGGGGAAACCTTGATCAGAGGAAAACCCCGGTGGGAATTAGTACCCATAAATATTGTACTAAGTATAATGAACTTGTGAGAGTTCCTTTGCCCTATTAGAAGCAGTCTTTACAATATGAGTACAATGACCTAGTTAAAGGTCAGACCCTATTAGGAGTCTTTTACAAAACATTGTTAAAGGTATATGGCTCACTGCCTAGGCTCACTACCAAATAAGATGAAGGCTACAACCTTCTGAAAGATGATATGCACTATATCAAAATGAATTGTTGTGATGACACTGTTGTCTAATCAGTTTTGTGTACGTGTGAATGCTCTTAATCTCTCAAAGAGCTATATCATATACTGACTTGATAGTAATATCCCTCTATATCTTGTTCTTGCATAATAATCAATGCTTCTATTATATCTTTACATTACATACTTATATGTTCAAATCCGAATAGGCGCGACCCAAAAACAAAATACTAGTCGGCCCTAAAACAAAATATATAATGCTTCTGAACAATTCGGCTCAAGCGTATTTACTAAAATTTTAATTACATCATTACAATCATATAACCAAAGGCACTTAGCCATTACATTATAAAATAACACACGCTAATAAAAAAACTTAGTCGGCTTCCATGCTCTGTCTCATGGACTGTTGGTCTATTGATATACTTGTAACTTTTCTGTAGTGTAGTTTCGTACTATGTGTGTCTGGATGTATCATGTACACATGTCATACAAATTATATCTGAATGCACATATGCTGAATCGATCTCTCGCACGTGCGCTGATGTGCTGATCACTGAGTATCTTTGTCTGCCCTATTTTCCTTACTTAGTCATTTTGTCATTTAAGACAGAGACTAAACATGACTTTGTTTCCATGATGACAACACAAAATGAGTCATGCATCCTCAAGTAGTCAACTTTCCAACATCCAAAGACCTCTACTACTGATCTCCTATCTATGGATACTAGGATCTCTTTGTTTTTCTTCCTAATTACCCTAGATACTGGGAAATAATTCTTAGCTAGTTCCTTTATAAGGCCTATATACATATAGACATCAGGCACAATTAACTTTACCATATTTAGTTCCCAAGGATTGTAAATAGGAACTACTTTAACCCTATTATTCCAAAAATAATGGAACAAAGTATTACTAGAGAAATTTGGAGTGACAAGATTTCTGCACTGACACCATCTATTCTTCCATTCATCCCAATTGGTGCTATTTGCATTCAATGTTCAGGGAAACAACATAGCAAATTATTCCACATACTTCTTTACTGCAACTTTCTTCTTCTCAGAAGCTTGTGAGGCTGCACTAGTGGTAGCTCGACTCATCTTTTCTACTAGAATGCAATCTCAAAATGAGCTCTGTTGTTTTCTCAAAAATTAACAAAGGTAAAAATAAGAGTTGTACTGAAAAAAAGCTCAATCATTCATATTTATAGCCATCAAAATTGGCGTCTTGTCCACTTTAATGCAAATTCTCACACTTGCGGTGTCATATAATCATCTTTCTGAAACTAATGCTGCCATTAATTCACACTCCTTCATCCTCGCTGGAACCAAGTACACACTTTTACCTTTTTTGCATTCATAGCCCAGGAATGAGACACTTGTCAACTTGTCACTCACTCACTCTACTGGATTTGTATTCAAAAATGTCCTCGCGAGTGAGCAATAAGACCCTTCTTTACAAATAGTCGCACACTCATGATCTCCTTTTGTATGGACTTGTATCCTGTGCAACTGAGCGATGACCTAAATAGAAATTTGATCATTTACTAATCGCACACTCTCTATCCCTTTATTCGTCATATTTACATTTGTGCGAGTGAGCGGTGACATACTTTCTTTCATCAGTCGCGGGCTCACTGCTTAACATTTCATCTTCTTCAAACCCACGCAAGTGAGCGAGTACAAATCCATTGCTCAAGATTTTTTTGGTCGCGCACTCACCAGCCTCCAGCTCATCATGTTTGAAATTGAGCGAGTGAGCAATGATTAAGACTAATCATGCATTACCTTCCTCTCGCACACTCGCCATGCCTTTTTAATCTATTTTCTTACCTTCATGAGTGAGACATGATCCATATTACCCATAATCATGCATTCCCACATTGAAGTTGCTTATGAGTGAATCCTCCGTGAGTGTGCGAGTATCTTTCAATAATCCTTCAGCAGTTCACAAGTCACATACTCATTGATCCCTTTTGACCTGACTTTGTTTATTAGCGACTCAGTGGAAATTTTCCCTTTCTCTTCATCGTGCAGTCGCAAGCCCAAAAACTTAGATAGAAAATCATTGGCGAGTGATCAATAATGAATATGATCTTTTAGTCGCATACTCACACACCTCATAACCTTGAAAGCTTCCAACGTGACTGAGTGACAAGAAATACTTTATCACCCAATAATACTGCATCTCCTACTTGCACAACAAAAAACACATTAGTTAAAACTTCAGCGAGTGAGTGACCGACCTGATTTCATAATGTTCACTCACTCGTAGAACAAATGTTCATGACTTAAAACAACCATGACTGCATGATGTGCTAAAAATATAACCGCTCCCTTACTTGCTGAGCCAAATCATTGCAACTTAAGACCTTCACGATTGCATGAAAAACAACAAACCTCATAACGTCGCATAGTCACTAATAAAATACTTGACTTCTTTACACACACCGCGACTGTGTGATGACCCTTTTAACCACCATGTTGCTCAATCTCATAAAAAACTTTCCTAACTTTAACATGACCGCGATTGTGCGATGACTGACCAAAAAATGACTCACTCACTCGCGGACTCAAAATACCACTCAAAAAGAAGAGTGTGACTGAGCGACCAACCTTGATATAAGACAAACCGAAGGCTTATCCAATTTTGAACCCTTTTCTCATAAAAAGACACAGATTTGAACCAAAATACGCAGGAACAAGGCCAATGTTTAAAATTTAAAAATTTTCAATATACATTGCTAACACCTTGGACATGATGGAGTGTGTAGATTAGAGAAACTTCAATCTTTCTTGCAAGAATACACTCATTTAGGTACTCATAGGGCTATAGGCCTTAATCTTTCCTTTCCTGAGACTATGGGGGATGATTATGAATGAATGCCTATATTAGACACTTTATGATAGTAACCAACTAGATCACCTTCAAAATCTTGATCACCCTTGTGCAATGAGGGTACCTCCCCAAGATCACTCACCATATCATGCCTCCCTTGAGCATTTGGAGCTGGATAATATGACATTACTTGAATCATTGCATGCTCTTCAGTGTCTGTATTATGATTAGGTCTTTGGGGGGGTGCCTAGGTGCGAGCAAGGATTTTCATGCTCATCCAATTTCATAGGGATAGGTTTGTTTTCACTTGTGGCTATACCTACAGAAAACATAAAGAACATACATTCATTACCAAGACAAATGACATAATTATGTTTAGCATGTTTGCATCACTAATTTTACAAGCAAAAATACTTGGAAATACATCTAAGACATAAAAAAATTTGAAGGTTGTTGACTGTCATACAGAAACATATTTAGAAGTGTCCTAAAAGACATTTCCTGCACATAAAACATCATTTCTGGTCCTAAAACATCATCTCTAGTCTTTTTTGAATCATCTCTGGGGTTTTAAACATCATCTCCTGCATTAATTCTCACATGCTTTTGGGTAAAAAGTTGTTTCCAGTCTTTGTTTAGTAGTCTCTTATGTATTCCATCATTTCTGATAAATTCTCTATCATTTTTTGTGAGAAACACCATTTGGTGTTAATATTTCATCGTTTGTGGGAAGAGCATCATGTTTAGTCATTTTCAAAACACAGGGTACTTTTGTACTTTATCTGTCAGAATAAATTCAATTTTTGGACACCCATTAAGTTTCTCTTTCAGATCCAATCATTACATAAACATATATCTGACATCAAATTTGAATTTTCCATGATCGATCTGATTATTCCTTGTTTCAGCAAACCATCACTAGTTTTTATTGGGCACATCAAATTTCTTATCATAGAGATCACTATAAAGGTCAAATTAACCTTAATCCCGATCTCTAAAATCATCCAATCATAAAAAATTTAATCAACTTTGACCAATTTTCATATTAGCCTATAAAACATTTAAACAAATAATGATTTATCAATCATCATTCTAAATCAGAGGATATCTAATCTTATATGGTGCAGACAAGAAGGTGTCATTTTGAACAAATTGATCATGATCACCTTCATCAATTTTGACTAGTTATTGGTCAAGAACAAATCAAAACCACGACCCTTCAACTTCTAGTCAAACCGCTAATCCAGAATCTCCTACCAACAACACGAAATGGATAGGATAGGTTATGATTGGGATGCACCTAATCAACATGATAATGATGAAAATCCATTTGATGAATTTGTCAAGAAGGTTCAGAAGGACCTGAAATTCCAAAAGCTCATGGACATAGTCTTAATGGTTGATAAGGAAAATTATTTTATGCATCTAGAAGCCATGGGAATTAAGTTACCTCAAGAATTTTATGTGGAACAACTTAGACAAAAGAAGAATAAAATCCTATGGCTACTCTTGTCAAACAAATTGAAGCATTGAAAAATCAAATTCATAACATAAAGAAAGAAAAAGACTCGTATTCAAAGAAATAATCATTAGATGCAATTTGTCCTATGCCTTTTGATCATAATATTCATATGCAACCATTAACACCCAACGTGGAAATACCAAAATGTGAAAAATATGCGAGAATCATAGATCCTCAAGATCACATATGAGAGTTATTACTCTTAGTATGGAATTCACTCACAATCAGACATATGTTATGAGGTTTCTTCCGTCTAGCTTAAGTGGATAGGTGATGGAATGGTTTTCTAAATTACCACCTTGGATTAAATTTTTTGAAGAGATGGTCAATAAGTTCATGCAATAGTACTCTTATAAAATCCAACAGACGGTTACAATGATAGATCTATGCAACACCAAACAACATGTGGGTGAACCCTTCATTTCATTCTTGCAGATACGAAGAAGGATGTTTGCAATATATCTTTATTTAAACCTTGAAACTGAGAAGATGGACATCTTCATCAACAATCTTGTTCCAGAGATGAATCAATATCTTCAACTTCAATGTATTCCCATGTTTGAAAAAGTGATTGAGATGGGGATAAAAGTTGAATATTCCTTGGTTAAAAGAGGAGAGATTAAATTATATAAAGATTTCAAAGGATCTTATAATAACTCAAATAACAACCAAGATAAATCAAAATATAGGAACAAGAATAGAAATGTAGTAAATGATGGGGTGGTGGATGCATAGAATCTAAAATCAAAGTATCCAACATTTAATCTCTCTTCTAATTCTCCCATGAATGCTTCTAATACTATGTATACCTTGAGAATCAATCAAGAATCAAAACAACAAAAACCACCTTTCGCGAATGGTCCCAAATGGAAATTCACACCTCTCGAAGAATCTCTTGAATCAACATTTTGCAAGCTCATCGCTCACAAGGTTATTAATCTACATGAAGCTAGACCATATGAACCACCATTCATACCAAAATAGTGGAATGATGTTGACTATTGTACATATCAATGAGAATAAAGGCCATAAGATGAATGAGTGCATAAAGCTTAAACATGTACTAAAAGACATGATTATTAATGAAGTAATCACAGTGGATGGACATGGGATGAAAAAAGATCATACAAAATTTAAAAAACCATTACCCAGTTATGAGAAAGGAGATTCTTCTAGCACCAAAGGAAATCAAGTGAATCATACTTATTCTCATGACAATATGATCAACATTTTGGATCAACACATTAATGTGATCATCATTAAAGATAAGCAAGAAGCTAAATCTACTAACGTGGTAATGAGAGGTCAAGATAAAGTGACATTGAAAGGTGATTCTTAAAAATTACCAATTGTATAGGCTATGTTCTACATGCTCAGTAATGAGGGTTAGTAGCACTGATTTGCAATGGGGGTAAGCAATCAAAAAATACTAAGAACAAACCTATGAACAATAAAATAACAAACAAAGATAGAGGAAAATAGATGAATGAAAACCACAATTCTCAAGGCTTATATTGCTTCTCTCTACTCCTTCTGAAATGTTGTGTGTGTAGTGCTCAGTATTGGTATCGGCAGCGTCTATGACTTGGGAGCTTTGAGAAAATGATATCGATTATGATCACAATAATGCTTTGATGCTTCGTACAAGAATCCTGCAGAGTAAGTATGCATGAAAGCTTGAAATCCTGGATCCTTCAAATGGTTGTGAAGGATTGATTGTATAGAATATAGAAAATGATTTCAATGGTTGATATTGATCCAAGAGATTAGAGAATTAATGATTGAGACCAAAAGGAACTGGAGAAGTAATTAGTAAACTCCACCTCTTCAACTAGGAGATAAGAGGTGATGTTTTAGTTAACTAAGGAGCAACTAGTAAACTCCACCTCTTCAACTTGTAGAGAAGGGAATTAATAACCAAGGGGATAAAAATAAAATGGAGCATGAGTGGTAGGGAGGAGGAGGAGGAGGAGAGGAAAGGGTAGGAGAAAGAATTTTGAATTTTGAAACTTGAGGAAAGCTAGGAGTTGATGGATCTACTGCGAGATCTATGACAAAAGGTGTTGATACTGCTGTTAGATCTGTGGAAAAAGATGGAGGATCTACGATGGTACTGTCCAGCAAGGATAATGGGTCAAAAATGGGGCCAGAGGAAAAAAAAATCAAAAGATTTGAATGTTGGGGGAGAATCATCTCAAGGTAAGTCACATGGTCTTTCTCCTAATCAGGGGAAAGGGAAATGTGCAGGTCTCTTTGGTATAAAACCCTCAGGTAAGTCCTTATTCCCCAAACTTAATATCTTAAAAAACCCACTGAAAGGAGAGTTTGTTATTGATATACCTAATATGTTAGTGGACCATACGGTTTCAATCATGGCTTCTACTTTGGTAGGAAAATTTTTGGGCTCAAGACCGAATATAGATTTAGTCAGATCCTTTGTCGATAAGAAATGGAGGCTAAAAGGTCAAGTTGATGTAGTAGCTATGCCTAAAGTTTTTTTCTCCTTTGAATTCTCGAATGGGGAAGACCTTTCTAAATTTCTGTGTGGGGGTCCCTGGATGATGGGAAAATCCTCCTTATCTCTACAAAAATGGACAACCAACCTTGACTATAATGATAGCTTTTTTACAGTAGCACCGGTCTAGGTTCATCTTCCTTGGATGCCTCTAGAATATTGGCATGAAGACATTATGATTGCTATAGCATGCATCTTTGGGGAGATTCTATCTATATATCCTATGATAGAAGCTAGAACAAGACAAGTTTATGCAAGGATTTGTGTTAACATTCAACATAATGTAGATCTTGCTCAGGTAATAACCCTAAAATCAAAAATGGGGTCATGGATCCAAGAGGTTGAATATGAATCTATGCCTTTCACATGCTTTATATGTAATAAATCTAGTCACTGGGCTACATTGCCCCCAGAATCCTCAAAAGGAAAAGAAGAAGGACTAGGATCAAAACAAAGGAAAAAGAATGGAATGAAAAAGAAAAATAGAGGAAACAAATGTCATGCCAAAAATGCTGGAAGGAAATAGGGATCTGATGGATGAAAGCAGATATGAAAAAATAAATGAGAACAATCAGAAGGAGCAAAAAAAAAAAAAAAAACTAAACAAAGGCCAGAGGAAAAATAAGAGAAGGAGAATGACTCAACTAGGGGAAGAAAAAAGGACTCCCCGGCTGATCCAAATTAGAATGATAAATAGAAAATAGAAGAAAGATGTAGATGCAGAGGACAAGGAAAAATCTTGGTCAACTGTGGGATACTCAAATAAGGGATCAGGTAAAAAAGACTCAAAATCCTCAGAAGGAAAGTACTCTACTTATGAAATGAACTCTAGCTCAGGAAAGAAATCTGAGAGCTCCTCAATGGGGAAATTGATAAAGAAGAATGGTGGTAAAAAACTAGGAGTCTTGACAAGAGGTTAGCAAAAAGAAGATATAGGAACTCCAAAACCAGAAAAGGGAAGAAAATCAAAGAAAACTCAAAGAGAAGAGGAAGAAAAATAGAATATTTCTGATGGAAAACAACTCACTATCCATCAGGTTTGTTCTCCAATCCTTAAATGAAGATTATTTCATGGAGAATTTGAGGACTCAATGGTCCTCATAAGAAAGATGTAGTTAGGAATTTAGTTAGAGATTCTAAACTAGATATTCTTTTGATTCAAGAAACTAAGATGATCAAAGATAAAATAGAGAATTTGAAATTGTTAAAAAATGGGAAATGTTTTTGTAGTAGTTCTGAAGGGGCTTCTAGAGGATTGGCTATCTTTTGGAATCAACCTTTCTTTGACAGTCAACTCCTAAAAGAGGAAAACATTTCTTAGCAGCCAAAGTATGGAGCTTAAAGGATAATTTCTCTTGGATCCTTATAAATTTTTATGCTCCCAATACTAAATCTGGAAGACTTAAGCTTTGGAAGAAGTTGCATGATCAGATGGAAATTAGTCCGAAGAACAACTTTCTTATAATGGGAGATTTTAATACTCCCTTAAAGAAGGAAGATAAAATGGATGTTGATCTAGAAGGGATTAATTATACTTGGTCTAATTGTAGGGTGGGAGTTGATCTTATTCAAGTTAAGCTTGATAGGGTGCTGATAAATCTGGAATGGTATACCAAGTTCTCATGTGCCCTTTCTTCCCTTACCAAAATTGACTTGGAATATTTTCCTATATCCTTTAATGTTCTTCCTTTCATAGGAAAAAGAAATGCTCCCTTTAGATTTGAGAAGATGTGGCTAGATCACCCTGATATGGAAAATAAAATAAGGGATTGGTGGAATATTAAGGTGGAAGGAACAACAATGTTCAAAGTGGTCAAGAAACTGGCTAATGTAGGATCTAATGCTAAATATTGGAACAAGAATGTATATGGAGACATCTTCCAATCCAAAAATAAAACCCAAATGGACCTGAAAGAAATCTAGGAGGAAATTCAAAGAAATAGCCTAGCTAAAAATCTGAAAACCCAACAGAATGCTATCCTTGTGGATTTTTATAATATTATTGCTAAAGAGGAGACTTTTTGGAGGAAGAGATCTAGATCACTATGGTTGAAAGAAGGAGATAAGAATACCAAATTTTTCCATCTTACTACTCTTAAACACAAGGAAATAAACAAAATCCACTCCTTGTTTGCTACTAAATGTAAAATTACCAAAGAAGAGGAAATAAGGGCATAAATGATGGGGTACTTTGCGAGCTTGTTATCTAAAGATCAAAGTCTTAACTTAGAAGACCAAAGAAAATTAATTTGTTTGATTCCTTGTAAAATTGATCATCCTTCCAATGTTCTCCTAAAATCTATTCCTTCAGATATTGAAATCATGAAGGTTGTTTTTCTTTTGAAGGAGAGAAATCTCTAGGTCCTGATGGGTTTCAGATGTTTTTTTTCCAGCAGTTCTGGAGCATCACTGGTAAAAATGTTTGCTCAACGGTTAAAGAGTTCTTTGGAACTAAATTTATCCTAAAGGAACTAAATTCTACTTTTATAGCTCTCATTCATAAAAAACCTGGAGCTGATATGGTAGATGAATTTAGACCAATAAGTCTTTGTAACTCCTTATACAAAATCATTTTGAAGGTCATTACTACTAGACTTCTGAGATTACTGCCTAATCTGATATCTCCTCAATAAAATGGTTTTGTTCTAGGAAAAAATATCCTAGATTCTATTATGGTGGTGCATGAGAATATTCATTCTCTTCATGCCTCTAAAAAACAAGGATTCCTAATGAAATTGGACTTGTCAAAAGCCTATGATAGAGTGGACTGGTCTTTTATGTCAAATATCCTTAGGTCTTTTGGCTTTGATAAAGATGTGATAAGAGTAATAATACAATTGGTGTCTGTTGTGACTTCTTCTGTGCTTGTTAATGGGGGATCTTCCAATTTCTTTCATCCCACAAGAAGTCTGAGACAAGGTGATCCAATTTCCCCCATTCTCTTTTCCATCATGGTGGAAAGCCTTGGGAGGTACATCAATAGCATGGTAATAACTGGTCAGATTTGTGGTCTCCAACCTTCCTATGCTTTTCAAAAATGTTCACATGAACAATTTGTGGATGACACTATCATGATGGGGGAAGCCTATGTTAAGGAATAAAGGAACATGAAAAGGCTTTGAATACTTATACTAATGCTTCTGGTCAATCTATTAACTGGGAGAAGAGTTCCTTTTTTTTCTACAACACTCTTAAAGAAAGACAAAGGAATATCTCTACCATTTTGGGTTGCAAGATTGGGAATTTTCCCTCTTCCTACTTGGGTCTCCCCTTATGTCATAAAATAGATGATTCTTTCTAGAATGGTATCCTTGACCGATTTCACAACAAGCTGGCAGGATAGAAAGGAGCTACTCTAAGTCAAGCTGGAAAAGTTCAGCTTCTAAAATCTACTCTTCAAAACCTTCTAGTCTATGCGCTTAGTCTCTTCAAAATTCCTCAGAAGTATGCAGACTTTATTGAAAAAATATAGAAAAGATTCCCTTGGTCCAGAGTTGAAGAGAAGAGGTTGTTGGAAAGTGACAATGCAAGCAATTGTTATTTTGTCATTGCTATCAAACCATAACTAGTAAGACTATTGTTATCTATTTGAGTACCATATCTATTGTTGATGAAGAAGATTTAACAAAAAGACCAAGTGAATGGTTGAGTTAAGGCAAATAAAAAGGGTACTTGATCAGTTGACACTCTAGCAAAGTAATTAGTTGTTTATCTTTCAAAGATAATTTTTCTGGCTGTTCTATGCCGAGAAAAGTTTCTTGTGCTAAGAAAAGTTTCTTGTGCCAAGTAAAGTTGTTCATGATGAGCAAAGTTGTTCAATGCCGAGCACCATTGAAATTGCCGAATGAAAACAGTGATGTTGGCCGAATTACAGTAATTGGATTAATGATGAGATTTGAGATCTCTGGCTGACTTAGTTAATTTTATTGGGATATGTAATGTTAATTAAAGATTGATCCATGTCATTTAATGTATGGGTAACTGTAATTAATGCACGGTTTCAAGATTTAATTAGAGACTACTTTGGATTAGTAAATGTAATGCAAAGATGGAGTGATCCATTGGATTTGACCTAACCTAAGATCTATGATCTTGTTTGTTTAAGCGGAAAAAGATTTATCTAACCTAGACAAAGAGGTATATGATAACCTTGAGGGGTTATTCATGAAGTGTGATAGACTGTATGTGTATGCAAGAGGTTTGCATAGTTGATTTACTGTTTGGCATGATCTAGTAGAGAAGGCAAAAGGCAGAAGAAGAAAGTTGCATGTGTGATTGCTTGACGGATTTCCAAGCAGATCAAAAGGTTGAAATGACAATGTAGGCTATCCAGTATGTTAACATCAGAGTTGTAATTGGATCTGAATTGAAAAGTAAGTTGTATGTATCAGATCACAAACTACTGATTACTTTCTTACCATTATATCAGTTAAATCCTTTAACAGGGTTGAATTAACAATCATTTGTATAAATCCTCTAACAAGGTGACATTTAGATTGGAATGTTCTAAGTCCTCTACCAAGGCCACTCCTGACAAGGTGATTAAATCCACATAGTAGTGTGTTATTGTAACCTTTTATAGGGTTGGCTCCTCACAGGGCATCACTTCAGAAGAGTGAAAACTTGGTAGCATGTTACTGGCGTTTTTTCCCATATTGGGTTTCCATGTTAAATACTTGTGTGAATGCTGATGGTTTGCTTTACTGTTATGTTACTATAAGCTAATTTAAATCGGCAGTAAACTGCTTGATTAAAGTTGTTGATTTATACTACTGCTGCCGAGTAGATCTGAAGTACAAAAAGTTTTAATTGCTACATCTAGACATGAGGATAACTGATTCACCCCTCCCCTCACAGTTATTCTAAATTCATTCTAACAATTGGTATCAGAGCTTTGGTCTCCTGAAAACAATTTGAAGGTACTTGGAGTGAAAAGATCAAGATGTATAAGAAGGAGGTTCCTAAGCTGAACAAAGATAACTTCCCTGCATGGCAGAGTTTGATGAAACTGCATTTGGCTAGTATTGGAGATGATGCAAGTGACTTATTGAACATGCCTATGTACCACCCACTGCTCCTCTCACTGCTGCACAACTAAAAGAAAAGCAAGAGCACAATCAGGCAATGTTGGAGATAGCCTCCTCATTGAGTTATTCTGAGTTTGATGATATAAAGAGTTGCACAAATGCAAAGCAGATGTGGGACAAACTTGCAACTATCTATGGTAGAGACACAAATGTGCTGAGAGCTAAATCAGAAAGTCTAAGAGGTAAGTTTGATGAGATGAAAATGCAAGAAGGTGAAACTGTTATTCAGTACTATGGTAGGGTAAAAGAAGTTGTAAATTCCATTAGAGAGGATAATGGAACAATTGATGAGAACACAATTATGAGAAAGGTACTGAGAAATTTACTTCCTATATATGATATTAGAGTTTCTTCAATTTAATAATTGAGATTTACTCCTAACAATAACCTGAATCTAGAAAATTTGATAGGCAGACTCACTGCATTTGAAATGTCAAATTATGATAACTACAATCCACAAGGGATTGATTATGCTTTTAGACCACAACTGGTTCTCAATAAATCTAAGAAAGGAAAGAAACATGTGGACAGTGAAAATGACACTTCTGATGATGATCTTGAAGAAATTGAAGCACTTATGGCAAAAAGGCTTTCCAGAGGAAAAGGAAAATATAGAGGTAAACTTCCTATTATTTGTTTTTCATGCAACAAATTTGGTCATATAGCTGCTAGATGTCCTGATAAAAATGAAAAAGATGAAAGAAGGGACAACAAATACAAAGAATACAAAGATAGAAAGGATGACCGAGACTTCAAGAAATATAAGGACTGCAAAGACAAAGGTAAGAAATCTTGTTATATTGCTGAAGAAACTTCTGACAATGACACTGATAATTCTGATGACAGTGATATAGAAGTTGTTTATGTTGCAATGAAAGAAGATTCTGATGATGATGAG
>MU228142.1:2166119-2203911 GCA_018584345.1 Thuja plicata | reverse complement strand
TGAAGAATGGTATCTATATCACTCAATCTAAATATATCAAAGAGATACTGAAAACTTTTGGAATGGAAGAGTCCAAACCAGTAAGTACACCCATGGCTACTAGACAGAAGCTAACAAAAGATGATGAAACAAAAGAAGTGAACCAAACATTCTACAGATCAATGATTCAAAAACTATAGTATGTTGTTCACAGTAGACCTGATATTGCCTTAGTTGTTGGGATTTTTGTAAGGTTTTCTGCTAATCCTAAGGAAACTCACATGATGGCAGTAAAAAGGATTCTGAGATATTTGAAAGGAACTGATGACTATGGTCTATACTACAAAAAGAATGACAAGTTTGAACTCAGAGTTTACACTGACTCTGATTGGGCTGGAAATGTTGATGATAGGAAAAGCACTACTGGTGGAGCATTTATTTTAGGAAATAAATTGATCTCCTAGACAAGCAAGAAACATAACTGCACCTCACAATCTATAGCTGAAGTCGAGTATGTGGCAGCATTTGTTAACTGTTCTAACATTGTGTGGTTAAAGTTACTACTGAAAGGTATGAAGGAAGAAATCACTGACCCTGTTGTCATATATTGCGATAATACAAGTGCTATTAATATTTCTAAAAATCCTATGATGCACTCAAAGAAAAAGAATATAGCCATCAAGTATCATTACTTGAGGGAGCTAGTTCAAAGTAAAGAAGTGAGACTGGATTATGTGAACGCTAAAGAACAATTAGCAGACATATTCACAAAAGCACTACCCAAGGATGCTGATGAGTATCTACGAGGTAAATTGGGGGTGATTCCCCTAACTGAGGCTAATTAAGTTCTGTATGGTACTATTGCATCAAATATTACATTTAGAATATTTGACACATTGATGCATAGTAAGTCACACTTTAGGATGCTGGCTAAATTTGTGAAGATGAAAAAGGACAGAAAAGAAAAATCAGTCATAATCAAGATGACAGGATCAACATGATACTGAAGATCTACATGATAAAGATATCGACATCTTTGACATTGTTGTCAAAGAGGGAGAGATTACCTATAAAGAGGAAGAGATTGCCGAGAAAGAGAGATTACAAAGAGGGAAAGATTACATAGAGGCAAAAGTTACTATTGAAAACATTGAAGTGATTATCTACTCAGAGGGAGTCTACATATGATTAGACATAGATGATGACAATGTGATTACAGACACCGCGGGAGAAATGTTTTACAGATAAGAATCAGAATGAAGCTAAAGACATTAATTAAAATTCATTCATATCAAGGAACACAGTTGATTTTTTGGATTGGTTGGTAACTATTCTTGTTAAATCATTGTTTTAATATTTTGTGTTGCCATCAATGCCAAAGAGGGAGATTGTTGGAAAGTGACAATGCAAGCAATTATTATTTTGTCATTGTTGTCAAACCATAACTGGTGAGACTATTGTTATCTATTTGAGTACCATATCTATTGTTGATGAAGAAGATTTAACAAGAAGACCAAGTGAATGGTTGAGTGAAGGAAAATAAAAGGGTACTTGATTAGTTGGCACTCTGGCAAAGTAATTAGTTGTTTATCTTTCAAAGACAGTTTTTCTGGCTGTTCTGTACTGAGCAAAGTTTCTTGTGCCAAGTAAATTTGTTCGTGACAGGAAATTTTTTTCAATGTTGAGCACCATTGAAATTGCCGAGTGAAAACAGTGATGTTTGCCGACTTACAGTAGTTGGATTAATGATGAGATTTGAGATCTCTGGCCGACTTAGTTAATTTTATTGGGATATGTAATGTTAATTAAAGATTGATCCATGTCATTTAATGTATGGGTAACCGTAATTAATGCATGGTTTCAAGATTTAATTAGAGACTAATTTGGAGAAGTAAATGTAATGCAAAGATGGAACGATCCATTGGATCTGACCTAACCTAAGATCTACGTTCTTGTTTAAGCAGCAAAAGATTTATCTAACCTAGAAAGAGAGGTATATGATAACCTCAAGGGGTTATTCATGAAGTGTGACAGAGTGTATGTGTATGCAAGAGGTTTGCATAATTGATTTACTATTTGGCATGCTCTAACAGAGAAGGCAAAAGGCAAAAGCAGAAATTTGCATGTGTGATTGCTTGACGGATTTCCTAGTAGATCATAAGGTTGAAATGACAATGCAAGCTATCTAGTAAGTTAACATCAGAGCTGTAATTGGATTTGAATTGCAAAGTAAGTTGTATGTATCAGATCACAAACTACTGATTACTTTCTTACCATTGTATCAGTTAAATCCTTTAACAAGGTTGACTTAATAGTCATTTGTATAAATCCTCTATCATGGTGACATTCAGATTGGAATGTTCTAAGTCCTCTAACAAGGCCACTCCTAACAGGGTGATTAAATCCTTTAACTAGGTCACACCTAGCAATGTGTTATTGTAACCTTTTACAGGGTTGGCTCCTCACAGGGCATCACTTCAGAAGAGTGAAAACTTGGTAGCATGTTACTGGTGGTTTTTCCCATATTGGGTTTCCACATTAAATACTTGTGTAAACTTGTGTGAATGCTTATGGTTTGCTTTACTGTTATGTTACTACAAGCCAATTTCAATTGACAGTAAACTGCTTGATTAAAGTTGTTGATTTATGCTACTGCTTCTGAGTAGATTTGAAGTACAAAAAGTTTTAATTGCTACATCTAGACCTGAGGATAACTGATTTACCCCTTCCCTCTCAGTTTTTCTAAATTCATTCTAACAGAGGTTAAGTCTTATGGCCTAGGAGGTGATGTGTAAACCTAAGAATTTTGGAGGGCTTGGTATTAGAAGCATTAAAAATACTAATAAGGCTCTACTGGCTAAATAGTGTTGGATAATCTTTGAAGAGGAGAAGAAATGGAATTCTATTATTAAGAGAAAATACCATTGAAACTCTTTGGAGGATATGTTAAAGAAACCTTTGGATATCAAAGGTTGTTTCATTTGGAACAACATTAGGAAAGGAAGGGACCTGATTAGAGAAGGGATAAGATGGAAGATGGGAAATGGCAGGAAGATAAATTTCTGGAATCATAACTAGCTGAAGGAAGAAGCTCTTAATGAGAAGTAGGAATGGAAGCCAATGATTCTGGACTGTAAATATATAATTGGGGAAAAGGTTTCTGATTATTGGATCAATGAGAAATGGGTTGACCTTAGATCCTTTGATGAAAACCTCAATTTGGTCAACAAACATCTTAATCTTTGTTTTTTAAGAGAAAATGAACAAGACTCTCTGATTTGGGGTCCGGAGGCAAATGGAAAATTTTTGGTCTCTTCTGCTTCATCCCTTCTCTTCTCCCAGGAAGATCACCCTATCATTTATCAGGTATGGAACAATAATCTAATGCCTAAAATTAACATGTTTTTTTGGTTGCTTATTTAGAACAAAATTCTTACAGTGGACAATCTTTGTAAAAGGGGTTTTAGTATGCCTAACAGATGCATTCTTTGTTGCTCTGAAGCTGAAAATTATAACCATCTTATGATTCATTGTACTTATACTTGTAAAGTGTGGAATTCTATCTTCAATCATTTCAACCTGGATTGGGTGAAACCTAATAAATTTCAGGACATGGTAAAATAATGACATTTCCCCTTTAATGGTAAAGAAGCCAAAGACCTTTGGAGGTTTTTTCTTCCTCACTTCACCTGGAGAATCTGGAAGGAGAGAAATAAAAGAATTTTTAGAGAAAATATTTCATCCTATGAGATTGTGGCCAATTTCATTTGGAGAAGTTTGCTAGAAAATTTTAAAAGTTCTCTCCCTATAGACTCCTCCTATAAGATCACTCAGATTTTAAATGATATTCTTAATAGGAAAAATCAAGGGCATAAAGACAAGGATTCAAATTTGAGGGAAAACACAAGATGGTCTGCTCCATCGACTGGCTGGGTCAAAGGTAACTTTGATGGGGCAGCTAAAGGGAATCCGGGAAGAGCTAGAGTGGGAGGCATAATAAGAGATTCTACTAGAAATTGTCTGGGAGTTGTTGCTGCCCCTCTAGGAATTTAGACAAATCATGTTGTTGAAGTGATGGAATCCCTTCAAGTCGTTATGATGGCTAAAGAAATGGGTTATTCAAATTTTTGGTTCTAGAGAGACTCACTAAACCTAATAAACTATATTAATGGTAAGAATGAGGCTTCCTAGACAATTAGCCACATAATTGATAAAATTAAATCCTTGATGCTTATTTTTAAAGAAAGTCATATAACCCATGTGTTTAGGGAAGGAAATAATCCGATGGATGGCTTTACTAATGTGGGGGCCCAAATTGACGTCACCCAATCATAGATAGGGGAATCAGATCTCAATATGGAGATTTTATGTCTTATCAGGTATGATAAGATTAACAATATTGAAGGCTCAATTATTAATCATAATTAATGATGATTAGATCACTTAAGATTAAGAGTGATGATAGATTTTAGTCAAGGGATGCAAGATTCATGAAGAATGTGACTTCGCACGGTTTGTGGGTTCTAGCTAGCATTTTGAAATAGAAAAATCACTACAGTCTTGCATTTCTGCCCATTCACTCTCTGAAAGCTCATAACTCTTTGATTATAATGGGTGGTGGTTTGAAGAGGGAGGAGCCAATGGACTATAAGAAGTGGAAACAAAAGAAAAAAGTCTGGAAAAGGCTGAAGAAGGGTGGTGTGACCCAGTATTTGGAGAAACTGCATGGATGGGACAAAGAAATAACTAAAAAATTTGCAGACGGTTGGAAGAATAGAAAGGTGAATATGTGGGGTAAGTATTTTACTCTGAGTATGAGCATAATTTTAGAAATTATAGGTTTTTCCTATGAAGGCATGAAGTTTTACAAGGAAAACAAACACATTGGGACTCAAGCTTTCAAAATATTCTCAAAAACCAAAGAAGAAGAGGTCCTTTTGAGCAAAGGGACAGGTGATTATGTGGACATTAACAAAATTAAGAGTCACTAGGCTAACATTTTGACTGTCATGATCTAGTATTTCACCCTGGATGGTCGCTACTCCAAAATTTACAACTTGCATTTTGTTATTGCAAATTATTTTAGGCATAAAAAAAGGTGTCATTTCCTTTCTATCTTTTGAGATTGCCGAATAATAGTGTCATGGAGCATAGGAAAAAAGATAGCAACCCAGTGCTTCATGAAGGGCTTATTTTGTTAATTTCAGAATACGCCAGAAATCAAATCTTGGAACCCATTCCCAAAAGGGTTAAAGGGAATGCAAAGAAAATTAAGCTAGATAGTAAAAAGGAGAACCCCAAAAAAAGGGTAAGGAGTAAGAAAAAGGTGAATCTAGAAAGGCATGAGGAGATTGAAGACCAAACCCTCGATAGTCAAGGTAATGAAGAAGAGATTAAGGAAGAGGAGAAGGAGGAAACACCTGTGACTGAAGAGGAAGCTCAAGAGATAAATGAGGAGGTTCTAGTAAAAGATAAAGATGAACAGGTGAATAAGGAGAACACCTAGATAAATGAAGAGGAAATACCTGTGAATGATGAAGATGAGAACAGAGGAAATGAAGCTGGTAATCAAGAAGAGGAAAAAGAAGAAGAAGAAAAAGAGGGAGATGACAAGGAGGAAAAAAAATGAGGAAGTGAATGATGGTAAGGACAAGGAGAAGCAGATAGAGCAGCCAAATTTGAAGGCTGGTAACAAGAAAAAGAAAAGATAGAGAAAGGACCCTGACCACAAAACTATGGTAGGGTTTGAAATTGATGATAGAATTCCAAAGAGAAAGGAGGACCACGGGGCCAGCATGGAGAATTGGCTCAGTGAGGAAATGAAGGACATGAATCAGCACCTGAATGAAATGCAAGAAGCCATGGAGCCCTTCAAAACCAAGCTGGAAGAAATGGAGAAGGGTTTGTTGATTAAGGTAAAAAATAACAACAAAGATGAGGACATTACAGCCAGAGTCAATGCTCTTGTGGAAGAAAAGCTGAAAGACATGAAAAATCAAATCAGCCACAACAGGCATATGATAAGTATTATTCTCAAGCATAGCAACGTAGGGCTTAAAGTCTCTATTCAAAATCTCAAAGTGTTATATGCTTACTTGGAGAGTAGTCTACTGGAGAATACTAAAATCACAATAGATGACAAAGTTGGGAGTTCAGGTCTGGGTACCAGATCCCAAAGTGGCATTAAAAGGAAAATTCTAGAGATTCCAAAAGAGATGAAAGCACTGAAAGATTCCATTGATAAAATGGAAGACATGTAGAAAGAGGCTGAGGAAGCCTATGAAAGTATGAAGTAGTTTTTATCTATTCTGGTATCTAGGCTGGAAGTTGTGCTGGAAACTATGTTTCTTTTTTGCAGTTTTTTGTTTTCCTTTTTTGGGTTTTGGGTGTTCGTTGGGGTCCTCTTTTTTGTTCATATCAGGCTTTCTATGTGTGTATGGCCTATTGATGCTTATCTCTAGTACTCTTTTATAAAAATTTTTGGGGTCCTTTCAAAACCTGTTTTTACCTTAATCAAAAACTTGGAGAGAAGGGGCGATGTTTTAGTTTAACTGAGGAGCAACTAGTAAACTCCACCTCTTCAACTTGGAGAGAAGAGATAATGTTAAGAAGAAGCTAGTAAACTCCACCTCTTCAACTTGGAGAGAAGAGGTAATGTTTAGTTAACTGAAAAGTTGATCATGAGTTACCTTTTTGAACTTGAGAAAGGATTTATTTAAATGTTTAATTGATTTTTATAATTAAACTATTCAAACATGTGATGATTAAATTCTTTTTTATTTAGAATTGAATTATTGAGTGAAATTAAATTAATTTAATGAAATTAATTTAATTAGAAGAATAAATTAATAAGTTTAAATATTTAAATTTAAACTTTAGGAAATTAAATTAAATTAATTAATGAAGAGTAATTAATTAAGGTTAATTAATTAAATAAAATCAATTATTTAATTAATTTAGGGGAAATGATTAAAATTATTCAGGGAATGGGAAGAAATAGATGATTAATTAATAATTAAAAAAATATTAATTAATAGATGAAAATTAGTGTTTTAATGTAAGGTCGCAAGTATGTCCATTTTAGGGTGTCTACATTTGCCCCTCTTTGATGCATTGTGGCTTGTCACATTGTGTCAAAGAATCTTCTATTTTTATCCTACCCCAACTTGCCCCAATAATAGAAGATGTATTTATGCCCCCTCAACAAATTTGAGCGAAAAGTTGCAATAGGAGCATTAATTTGTAGATACTACAAAATGATTATCTGGGCATATGGTGAAGACATTATATTTTGTCATTAGTATATGAAAGGAAAAACATGATAAACAATGTTGGTTTATACTACATCGACAAACAGGGCACAACACTACCTGACGCCAAGGTTACAGATATTGCTAAGTAAAAAGGATCTCGACACAACACTATTCAATGTTACTCGATGACAGAAAAGACAAAGGAACCTGATGAGTAACCAATAGTGCAACCCAAAAAAACAATCAAGAGTGGAACCCAAAAGATCAAGGGAACCTGACAAACAGTTCAAAGAAGGAACACTGACAAACTTTCAGTTCACACTGACAATCAGATACCGAGAGTCAGTTACATCCCGCAAAAAGTGGATCTGACTTCCACGTCAGATAAATCACTGAAGTTTTATATTTAGCTTCTTGATTTTTTTTAAATCCATTACGTGAGGGAAAATCAATGTAATTTTTTTTTTTTATATCATTCTAATTGATTTAAAACATGTAAACTAAAGGATCAAGGTCAAGTTGTATACCTTGGATCTAGAGTTAACATTGTAATGCGTGATTCTAAAATAGGTTAAGGAACTTGTTAAATAGATGCTCAATAAATTGTGAACATGTTGTTTCATGATGATTATAGCCAGTGAGAGCATCTAAGGATCAGACAAGAGAATATATGCAGAAGCATAGACAAAGATCAAATTAGTTTTCAAGAACAAGAACCAAGGCTACCGACAAGAAGAAAAAAGGTATTAATCAATCACTATAGGTGATATTCATATACTGTAAGCTTTAATGGATCTATAATCAGAAACTATAGATTGCATACAGTCAGGTCATACATGTTGTACACATTTTAACAAGTGGGGTACACTTAAGAAATCCTTTCAAGGAAGGTGGATTTAACAATCCTTTTGTAAATCTCTTAACTGAGTGCACACTACATTAGTGTTGCTAAAGCCCTTAATAGAGTAGATCCTAACAGGTCTCCACATTAATACTTCTAATAGGGTAGATCATCAGAAGTGATCAAATTTTAAGCCTTAATCAGCTCCCTTCCATTTTGTAGATAGTGAATTTTTGTGGGTGCCATCCCCACCACAGGTTTTACTTTCTAACAGGAGTTTTCTGCGATATCATATCTTGTGTTATATTTTTATTACTTTCATGAATGTTTCTATGAATGTAGCATACAATTAATTTTATGAATTAATACTACATGCATAAGAAAGAACATCAGATTTGGTCGGTAATACAATAAAAATTGATTGCTAATGAAGAAAGGTGAAAAGTGTTAAAAGTTTTAGAGGTACTAATTCACCCCTCCCCTCTTAGTACTACTTCTCATTAATCCCAACAATTGGTATCAGAGCTAAGTATCTTCTTGGAAAGCTTAAAGGCTTAAGAGAAAATATCATACAATGGAGAAGTAAAAACTTGATAAAAATATTGAGAATAAAAAGCTTGAAATTTATATGTTCTATGAATAGTATAAAGAAGCTAGAATCAATATGAGACAGTTGCTGGATGAAAGAAAGAATATGGCATCTCGCTGTAATGAGACAGATTATCATGAGGAAGAGATTCCAGATTTCTTCAAGTCTTCATGATCAAATACAAGAAAAGCATTAGATACATTAGAAGAAATCATCACAAGCCTAACTAAAATCAATCTACATCTGGCTAGACAAGTTGAATCTCTGAAAATCGGTCAAGAGACACAAATGGTAAGAATGATTGATGTCGTGAACAATGATAGGCAAGCTGAACAAGAGAGAACACTAGGTATTGATGATAGAAGAAAGATCATAGAAAATCTACAAGAAAAAGAGTCTAAGATACAAAGACTTACAGAGCATCACCATGAGGTTACAAATCAAATTATTCTTATGAGTCAAGAAGCAAATAGAATGAATATGGAACTCATTGAAAGAATACAGATTATCAATGAACTAAGAGAAGAGAATGAAAAACTAAAGCATTAGGTTAGAATTCAAAAACAACATAATGACATGATTAAGAGAGATGAAGAGAGTACAAAAAGGATGGATGAATTTGTGAATGCACAAAGAAGACCCAACACCAACACTAGACTAGTGTAAATCGAGCATGGAGAGTCATCAAATGAAGTTGATCCAAAATATGCCTACATCAATCCTATACCGAGGAAGCTGAAATGCAATCACTATGGAAAGCAAGGCCACACCTCAAATGTTTGTAGGAGAAAAGAAAAAGGTATTCCTAAATCCATATTTACATTCATAGGACATTTTTTATAATTGTAGCAAGAAAGGACATAAAGCATATGAATGTAAATCAAAGGTGAAAGAAAAAAAGAAGGAAACCTATATGGACAAGTATTGTCCCAACTGAAAAATGCATGGGAACACATATCTTGAATGCAGGAAGAAGAAAATTGAAGCATGGAAACCCAAAAATCAAGAAAATACATATAAACCAAGCAGAGTCGGTAACTCATATGTTTGGGATTACAATACATGGATAAACTGCATAGCATGTGGTAGATATGGTCACATTGTTGCAAACTACATGAGAACATGGACCAAAAGGTATAGAGGTTGGACCAACCCTAGAATGACATGTTTACACTGTCATAAGGTTGGACATCTAAAGAAGACTGCAGAGACCGAATAATAGAAGCCACCACTTTTTCAAATGGTAACACCATTGAAGACATCAAGAAAATGAGAAAGCAAATATGGAGGAAAGCTTCAACCATTGAGGAATCTAGACCAAGAAATGCAGTAGGTGACACCTCATCCCATAGATTTGGTGACATCACCACCCCCACCTAAAAGATGAACAAGTAAGTATGGAACTACACTACAACAAGTCATATTTTGCATCAGTGCCATTATACAAATTGATAGATAGTCAAAATATGCATGAATAAAGATGCATATTATGTTACTTATTACAATTATGAGAAAACACACCCCTCGGTAAGGAAGCAAAGTTACAATGTTGTCTTGACACTACATCAAGATCCGTCAGTGAAAGAAACAATCTTAATAGCTATCCCAAGCATCTTGTCAACACTGAGAATGTTACTTGAGAGTTTTCCAATTAAATCTGTCTTCATGACCTGATGAGTTGTTGAGAATTTAGGATAGACTTAGGGCAAAATTCTATAAATACTCAACAGAAGAACTTCATTCTTCACACACAAACTAAGAAAACAAAGTAGAGTGAAAATAGAGCAGTTAGCAGAGCATCCTCAACTTGATCCAATGCACTCCAAACAGATCACTCACAAGTTACATGGATTGAAGTAAGTACCAAGCATATCAAAGAACTCTGTTATTATTTTCAAAAAAGCCCTAAATTTGAAATAATGGAAATGACTTCAAGAATAGCCAAATTAAAGAGTGAAAAGAAGAATGTCGTTAAGCTAATCAAGAATAACACTTGTGTTAAACCAAAATATAAGATATTCCCAGAGATTGCATTGCAACCCGATGATTTTGGTGCATTCTCAAAAATTCCACCTATGGTTTTGTTGATAGAAGATGTTAGATCATATATTCACTGCAAGATCACTGAGATTGGTGATCTAGAGATAGATCAAGCTTATAAGAAGCTATGTGATGAATAAGGGAACCTAAAGGAAGAACACAATCACTTGCATGTAAAAGGGATAACAAATGTCCTATATTTCCCAAGGGTTTTCAAAATCGATTGAATTAGGTTAGTTCTAAGTAGAATGCATGATCAGAAGCTATGGTTGGATGAACCCAAGCAGATTACAAAGGATGTATTACACGTTGTAACAGGTTACCCTATAACTAACAAACCAAAGGCACACAAGCATTCCTCTCAACCAAAAGTTTAGAAACTCACCAACGCTTTATGGGATAACAAAGGACTTAAGGTAAACACAATCACCAATGTGGAACTGAGGTTCGGTGCATGTGTGATAGGGTACACAATATTTCAAGCTAGAAAGCTAAACAACATAGCATCAATAGTAGTAAGCACAACTTACAAGATTGCCACAAAAGGAATACAGATGGATCTATGTGAGATCCTACTGAAGCAACTTGATGAGAATATGACAACAATCAGGTCTTCCAAGATAAACACATGTAATTTTGGCTTACTTATAATGTGCATATTCTTTTATTTTCAAGAACACTTTCCTTCAGTTGGAAAAGTGAAGTGGGACACCACAAAACAAGTCACATTATAGATAAGTGACCTTATCAAGTCACTAGGTGACAACTTTGATTCAGTGATGACTGAATACTTCCTTGATTTCAAGGAAAATATGATGGAGAGAGTAAGGATCCCTGAATAATTAATTGAAAAGCATAGAGATGATATATGTTTTATGGTGGATTCAAATTTTAGTCACATTAAATTAATTGTACCAAGGATAGCCTGGTTACTACCACTTGACTATGAGATAAACATAGATCAAGAAACAAATGCAATTGATGCACTATTGAATGAACCACTTGACAGTAAGAAACCAAGATTTGGAACATATGAAGAGGTAAAGTCTAAGATAAAAATAGGCCTAGTCATAAATAAGACCAACAACAAGAAAAACAAGATGGTAAATAATCTTGAGAAGTTGTTTTTGGTAAATGAGGAGGAGAAAGAAAAAACAGAGGACACTGAGGAAAGGGTGCCATTGGTGAAGAGAAAGATGAGCAGGAAACATATTCTGAATCCACAGAGTCTAATGTGCCTCCACCTCCAACCAAGAAACCAAGAACCACAATAGCTTAGAGGAAAAGGAGCCAAACTGCAAAGAAAGATACTACACCTCTCAAGAAAGTTCAAGTGAGGACCTATAAGAGGAAGAAACAAATAGAGAAGAAAACACCTACTAAAAGGAGGAGAAGACTAGTAAGAACCAAGGCTGACATTGAAGATTCAAAATAGGATGAGCCTAAAGTAGACAAGAAAAGCTTAACATCTAGAACAATTGATGAGATAGCTGATTCAATTGCTACAATAGGTACCATGACTGATAGGAAAATTAGACAATGGGTAAATATGGAGCCCAAGGACCAAAATAAAATAGAAGATGGAATAATCAGGTATATGGATAAATTTAAATATGTACTAGTAGAGTTTGCTAACAAAATTCCCAAACCATTGAGTGACAAAATTTCAGCATGATGGTCTTATGCTTTGAACTTTGAAAAGGAAGCAAGGGAGAGGATACTTGTAACACTCATGCCTCCCAAATCCAAAATGGAAGAGATAAAAGAAATGATGAAAAAAAATTCAAATAAATTTATGGAAAATATAAGAGCCTACAAGGTGCTATAGGGGAAGTTCTTAGATCTTGACAACATGACATATGCTAAATGGAGAGAAATTCTTGATCTACCTGCAGGATCAACAAGCTGTGAGAATCAATTACTTCTCACTAAGACACCTCATATAGAGGAGCAGAAAGAAAAACCAAGTCTAGAGCACATTGCTTTGGATAATATGGAGGATAATGAGCCCATTGACTTAGAAAAATTCATGGATGATCTTGACATTCAATATATTACTCACTATGATTCTAATAAGGATCCACAAAAGGATGATGATGTAATATTCATATCTCTTAAGGATCAAGAAAAGAAAAAATCATTGAAGATGCCAAGAAATAATGACATGGATGTTGCTGATGAGACATGGCCAGACACTTCAAGCATTGACATAATAGGACTGGACCCTATAGAACAATTCAAAAGGATGAATATGTCACTGTTTAACAAGCTCAAACTGATGAGCAAGACACAACTCTAGATGTAGTATAGGCTAGGGTACAAAAAAATATGCCACTATTGATGAAGGCCATCAATCTGATAGAAGGAAATGAATAATCTATTGTAGATACAAGCACACCCATAGACAAGGGTGATGCAGAAAAAAAGGACACAACAGATGAATCCAAATATACAACTACAGAACAAGCTACTACCGATGATCAGTAAGACAAGTCTACTGATCAAAATAAAGAAGGATAAAAACAAGTAGAAGAGGATAAGCAGAAGGAGAAGAGTGAAGAAGAAAAGATAGATGATTCTCAAAAGAAAACAAAATATAAATCTACTAATACACCCAAGTTTGATGAAGAGATGACTTCACCTAACCGACAGGTGAACCCCGAGCATAAGGTACAAGAAGTTTCATCTACAAAGCCTTCACCGAGCGCCTCAGAGAAAAAAAATGAACTAGCAATGGTAGTTCATACATCTGTTTCTACACAAATCTCAAGGAAGAAGAAGAGAAAGAACAAAAATCTAGTCACTCTAAATGAAATAATTGCAATTCTAGTATGTCATCCTATAACATTGGATCCTACTGAATTGACAAAGTATGCTAGACTTTGTGAAAGGAAAGCTATCTAAGATAAGCTGAGAAAATCCACAAAGGAATCAAAGGTAATTGAAGTTGAAAAAGGAATCCTCCAGCAAATTGTACCTGATACAGATTTTGAACATGAAACTCCCATACTTGATCAATTAGTGGTTCTCACCGACGCTATCACATCTCAAAATATAGATGCTAAAAAGGCTATGGAAACTAGACTTGAGAAGAAATATGAATTCAAGTTAGAAGAGAAAATAAGCCAAGAAGTGGCACTACAAAAGGTGAAGCTATCTAAACTGGTAAGCACATTAGACCCCATAATTTCATAAGCTATAGCCTTAATTCAAAAATTGTGCACATTGGATCAACTCACCAAGGAGTATACTAAATAGATAGCACAAATTAATGCTGATCTTTAATCTAGTGCATAAGGTCTCAAAAACACTGAAGATGCAATCAAATTGCACCAAGACCAGCTCAAGAAAGCTAGGAAGCTAAGATAGGATATACAGATTATAGAAACAAAGTTCAAAGACGAGGTAAATGAGCTTCAAGCTCAACTCTTACCAACTCTCACATTACTGCAATACCATATGACATAGGAAAGAACACTTATTGGCACCCCAGAAATGTCTGTCCTAGACCAAATTTATGATATGCATGCTAGGATTGAACTAGAGCACATGGCACTGTAACTCCTCAAAGAGAAATGGGAGAAACTGATGTAAGATATCAAGAGCAGTCACTCCCACATTCTTGACACTCTATAAGTTGCACAATTTTGTCACATTTTAGACAACTTATAAGTTGCACATTTTTGTCATGATTATCAAAAAAGGGGGAAATGATATGTACAATCAGTCAGTAAAAGGGGGATATGATATGTACAGTCAGCCACTAAAAAGAGGAAAGATTATGAAAAAAGGGGAATGTATAGTACAAAGGCAAGTATACATTTACATATACTTATACTATATCAACGCATACAGTTATGGGGAGTCATATAATGACAAGGATATATACATGGTGTACATACTAAACACTTTAAGTACTGTGCACATATTAGTTTTTGATACTAATGTCAAAGTGGGAGATTGAAGACATTATATTTTTCCATTAGTATATGCAAGGAAAAACATGATAAACACCATTGGTTAATACTACACTGATAGACAAGGCACAATACTACCCGATGCCAAGTTTACAGATATTGCTAAGTACAAAGCATCCCAACGCAACACTATTCAATGTTACCCAATGATAGAAAAGATAAAGGAACCTGACAAGTAACCAACAGTGCAACCCGACAAAAAAATCAAGAGTGGAACCTGATAGATCAAGGGAACCTAACGAACACTTCAAAGAAGGAACACCGATAGACTTTCAGTTCACACCGAAAATCAAATACCAAGAGTTAGTTACATCCTGCGAAAAGTGGATCTGACTTCCATGTCAGATAAATCACTGAAGTTTTATATTTAGCTTCTTGATTTGTTTTAAATCCATTACGTGAGGGAAAAGCAATGTAATTATTATTTTTTTATCAGTCTAAATAATTTAAAACATGAAAACTAAAGGATCAAGGTTAAGTTGTATACCTTGGATCTAGAGTTATCATTGTAGTGTGATTCTAAAATAGGTCAAAGAACTTGTATAAATAGATTATCAATCAATTGTGAACATGTTGTTCGATGAGGATTGTAGCCACTGAGAGCATCTACGGATCAGACAAGAGAATACATGTAGAAGCACAGACAAAGATCAAATCAGTTTTCAAGAACAAGAACCAAGTCTACCGACAAGCAGAAAAAGGTATTAATCAATCACTACAGGTGATATTCATATATTGTAAGCTTTAATGGATCTATAATCAGCAATTATAGATTGCATACAGTCAGGTCATACATATTGTACACATTCTAGCAAGCAGGGTACACTTAAGAAATCCTTTCAAGGAAGGTGGATTTAAAAATCCTATTGTAAATCTCTTAACCAAGTGCACACTACATTAGTGTTGCTAAAGCTCTTAACATAGTAGATCCTAATAGGTCTCCACATTAATACTCCTAATAGGGTAGATCATCAAAAGTGATAAAATTGTAAGCCTTAACCAGCTCCCTTCCATTCTACAGATAGTGAAGTTTTGTGGGTGTCATCCCCACCGCAGGTTTTACTTCCTAACAGGAGTTTTTTGCAATATCATACCTTGTGTTATGTGTCTATTACTTTCATGAATGTTTCTATGAATGTAGGATACAATTAATTTTATGAATTAATGCTACATGCATAAGAAAGAACATCAGATTTGGTCGGTAATACAATAAAGATTGATTGCTAATGAAGAAAGGTGAAATGTGGTAAAAATTTTAGAGGTACTGATTCACCCCTCCCCTCTCAGTACTAGTTCCCATTAATCCCAACATATGGTAGTGTGTGATTATAGTTAAATATTCTCTTGATATCAGCTATGAAAGTTTTTGAGGCCTAGGACGATAAAATAGGACTCCTTGAGGAATTAGGGTTTCCTTTGATCTCTTATATATAGCTTATGGGCCCTTTCATTTGTCACTTTGCACTTTGGAGCTCATGATTCTTTGGTAATATTTGATCTTGATTTTCTTTCTTTTGAGTGATGGTAGGCCTTCTAGGAGTCGTACACCTATCAAACTGAGTTTGTACCTTTCTTCGTCTAGCTGGCTCAGAACGTGTGGTGAGTTTTTTTATCCCTAGTGCATTTATTGCTTGTCATTAATACTTTTTAATTCAATTGATTTTTGCACTATTTTTGTAAGTGTGCCACAATTGTAGGTGATTTTTCCACATTTGTAGATTTTGTACCATAATTGACTATTTTTTTTCACATTTGATAACTGTACTGCATTATACTATTTTAATGCCGCAGTTGCCATTTATATTTCATAATTGATGTTTGAATATCGCATTTCATATAAAAGTGTCACAATTGATGCTTTTGTTTCACAATTGATATGATATACTTTATTCCTGTCCTTTTTTTGCACATTTCTAAATTTCTTTGTCGACCCTGGAACTAATCATTGTATGTACTTTTTTTTGCAGATTATTAGTGACATTCTGCGGTGTCAAGAGTCTAGGCCAGCAGGTTTGGTTTATCGCTTTCAGCTTTTTGAGGATGAGAGATCCATTCTTACAGACTTAGGATTATATTGGGTTACCTATATGCCTTAGATAACAACCAATAGGGGTATGATCTCTGCTTAATTGGAGAAGTGACATTTTAAGAAATGCACTTTTCATGTGCCCATTAGAGAGTGCACTATCATTCTTCAGGATGTTTACCACATCCTTCAGGTGCCTATCCAGGGTGCCTTAGTAGATTTTACCTGACAGTTTGGTATCATTGCATTATCTGAGATGGTTGGTCTTCCTGTTGATTAGTTAGGGATGTTTGATCCCTATGATATCTCATGGCCCCAATTTGGCATGGGTTTAGATTGATTGAGCACATTGCTCAGTAGTCTGATATGTGGGATTTTTTGTTTGACCATAGGAAGCATGGCTTTACCATAGGATGGGGAGCTATCTTGTAGAGTATGGTGAGATACCATATAGTTTATGCCTGGGAGCCTTGCATGTTGGTCCATATGTACCAGCATATGTTTTACGTGGCTTACTAGGGTGGTAAATCACTTGGATGCAACACAAACTTACTTCAGATCTGGGCATGGGAGCACATGGTTGTGTGTCATCCTATAGGTTCTCACAATCTTCCTGCATGGAGACTATATGTTTTTATGTATGGTAGAGTCGTGGTGCAGTACCATATGGGGCATATGATATACTTGAGGCAACCGTTGGATATGATGTCTTACTTCATTTGGTGGCCATATAGAGCATTTCCTATGTGGGAGGGTGAGGATGCCTACCTTCCTTTCTACTGGTAGAGGAGGTTCCTGATTGGATGTGTGATAGAGGACATTCATATAATAGATCTACAAAACACCAACAGGGTGTTGCGACAGTTCAGGGAGTGTCAATATGTTACTGATTCTTCTACATACTTTTCTCTGAGATCCCAATATGTTACTCTGTGGGGTGCATTTGAATCTTTTCCTTTTCATAATAAGGGGTAATGATGATTCAGGATAAGTGTGGTAGGAGCTATCACATATCTGGCAACCATGCAGTTCCACAATCTGAGCTAACCCATAGTAAAGAATTGAACAATCCTTTTCTATTATCTACTTGTTATCAAGAAATCATAGCGGTATCTATCTGGTCTATATCTGGGTACATTAGGTTTTATCTTTGGTAATTCACTTTTTCTTATCGAAATCATAGCAATATCTAGATGGTCAATATCTAGGTGCATTTGGTTTTCCTTTATATCAGAGACCATAGCGGTATCCAGATGGTCAATATATGCGTGCATTTGGTTCTCTTTCTTTTATTTTGAGGTCATAGTAGTATCTAGATAGTCATTATATGGGTTTGTTTAGTTCTCTTTCTATTTAGTTTCTCTACTTCTGGTTATCAGAGATCATAGAAGTATCCAAATGGTCAATATCTGGATGCATTTGAGTCTCTTCCTTTTCATAATAAGGTGCAATGATGAATAAAATTGGAAAACACAACAATGACTTGGTTTCATCAATCATGTATTTCATTTGTCTCCTTCCTATCACAGCTCATCTATCACTAACTCTCTCTAAAATTACACGTGCATTTACTCAGACACATGGTACATTTTAGATTTGTATTCATTTATTGCATAAAGAAAAGAAAATAAAAAAATGCACACATAATCAATAGATCATATAGATATGCATATATCATAATAACCATCCTGCATACATATGTCAGTATCATGGGAAAGTAAATATCATAAATCTAAGAGTTTGAATAATAGAATCACATCAAATGCTCATAAACATAAAGCATCTCATAAAGTGCATCAGCATATACAAGCATATAGAAATAAACTGCGATCATATAGTATCATGTCATAAATAGAGTATCTCATTTATCATATATCTGAGTATAATGGATGATCACAAGTCTCCACAAATGGTGACAAAATAAATGCCTATCAATATCAGTACATCATGGATACAAAACTAGTATAGCATCAGTATAGAATCAATAAAAAAATGGTACTCCAAGTTACACAAGGGATCAGGCTACAAAAGTGTCAACAAGTGCTACCCCCAGCCTTGCCACCAAGTGGATGAGGGGGCGACATATCAGGTTCTAGCCTCTACTATTGTAAAGGATCTATGAAAAAACCACTACTCTATGATCTCTTAGCTCTTCTAGATCTCTGAGAGGAAATATAGCTGGGAACCTACTGAGCAGAAGGAACAACACCCTTAGTGGCGCCGCCAGTATTCAATCTCTCTCTGGGCCTCACGCTCTAATCTCTAGAAACAGTCAAGAATATCCTAGTGAGGTAGATCTTATACACCAACTATTAAATATCTAACATCTGAGTGATACTGTCTCTCATTGGCCTCTGCAGCAATAAACCAAACCTCTGCAACAGTAACCCAACTCTTAGCAACAATGATCCTGCTCTCCAAGGATTTAGCCCATGCCTCTGAGGCTGCCAATCTAACCTACAATTAAACTATATCATAGGTCAACCTATCCACCTCTAATGGATCATCATACTCTCCACCCATGGTCACATCCACTGACCCTCCTCTATAGTTCCTCTCAACCCCTCACCTATGACTACCCAAGATTCCTCCTCACTACTCTCACTCCCATTGTTGCTACCACTAGTGCTACTGGATGTAGAGGACTCCAACCCAGCCTCCACCATTTACACATACCTCTCCTCCATCTTTCTCCTCACTCTCCTGAAAAGGTGAGGATCCTCCTCCTCCATCCCCTTCTCCTCCCAAACGACCCTCAATCCCACCCAACTAGAACTGCCAACCCGCCGACTCATACACTCGCTCACCCTAGGGCCACCACCTCTAGTACTAACACCCACCCCACCCTGCCCAAGATCAAGATCATCATCATCACCATATCTCCCTCCATCTCTACCTCTATCCCTCCCTCTACGCCTCTGTCAGCGCCTCCTCATGATCATGGTGGAACCCAAATTCTCATACAAATTTGAATGGCTAAATTATTCAAGGAAATGTCTTTTGCAATTTATATTCTGATTTATGCTATGTTCCTTCTTCTTTTTATGGTTTATTATTGAAATTGTTTTACATATGCATTGTCTTATCTAATTCCCTATATTTTTCTAATTAAATCTACTAAGCTTCATATTTGAACGGCCTGTATAATATTTGAAATTCTTAAATATAGTCGTTAGGCTCTTTTCACAGTCTGGTATTAATTTTTTAATGTATTTTATGACTTGGAAAGGGATTAAATAAGAGCCATGGATGCAAAGTTAATCGTATGACAGTCTCTAAGTCTCAAGATAAACTACGGGTTAAAAAAATTGTCAAGCGACTTTGAGACTGGTGTAAATTCGTAACCATCACCATAACTCTAATTTAATTGGAGTAGAGTTGAAATCCTTTCAGTCACCTAGTCTGATAATGTAATCAGAGTTAGAACAAAGTTCTCAAGACTATGAGACCACTTAGTTTCCAAATCTCTGAAGAAAACCAAAGGTCAAAGTATAGTTTAAAGATAAAACCATGGGTTAAAGTAAAGAGCAGTCATATTAAGTTTTGATCGGACGGCTTGCATAATCACTTAATGATAAAGTTATTGACATATAATGTATAAGCCATTACACCTGATCAACACATGTCCCAGCCCCACTGAGAGACTATATGATTAAATATGAAGATCTACTGTAGTTAGGTGATTGCCGGATGAAGTTTGAAAAGTCAAAATCATTCAACAATTAAGAGATAAAGATGCAGTTGCCAAGTCTCTGAACAGAACCATGGTTAAGATGAAATATTAGAGATCATGAGACTACATAGTCCCATGGTCGGTGGAAAGAAATTAGAGTTAAATTAAAGACTGGGCGAGTTAAGGGATCAACGATGATGTTCACGTCTAATCTATGATCGACGTTTACCCACGATGGAAAGATGCATGATGGTTATCCATCAAGGCATTGCGAGAACATGCCATGTATCTCTAACTAGATATAAAGGACAAAAATTCTCTAGTGGCACTGATGACTTGGATTTTATTTGTCTTTATATTTTTTTATATTATTATTTTGTTGACCGAGGGTTTTGATGAATATTTGATACGTTTACATTGTCTGCATGCAGGGTTTTCATAGATGATAAGATGAAAATGAAGCAATCTAGAATGAAGATGAAAGACCAAAGGCATGCGAATGATCATTAATCTACCTTGTATAATTTAAATATATCATAAGAGATTCATAATATATTCTTAATAAACTATTATGATTTTATTATCGCTTTGGTCGATAACTATTTTTGAAGGATGATAATTCATTCCTCAATTATATTTCTGACTGTTCAGTTGTTGATCATAGGGATTAGGTTTAGTTAGAGATGAACTATTGCAATGTTCTGAAGCTTGTTTTGCATCCTTTCAAACACATATAAATAAGGGTAATAGGAACAATGCAAAGGAATGTCTCTAGGGCAGTCTGGATTGATATTTTTCATTTCAGATAGTTTTAGTTTTGATCACAACTAGGCATGGATTCTTATGTACCTATTTTTGATAATCAATAAAAGATAAGTGTTTTCTATCTTTCTCTATTTAAGGTTTTAACCACATTCAGTTAGTCCTTTGCAATTATTGAAGAAATTTCAATTTTTGTCTTTGAGTTGCTTATGCAGAAGAGTTATTGTCTCATATCATTGTTTGAATATTAGGAAGTGTGTGATAACTTAATTTGTTTTTGGCTTCTTGTTCATCTGGTCTCCCAACCATAGGAGTTAAACTCATTTGAACTAACAAGGTTATAATACACACCTTAATCTTCTCTACATTTAAAGAAGTCAAATAGTTGATGGTTGAATACTGTCTTGCAAAGTTGTACATAGGATTGAATGTTGGATTGACTCTATTGCCCAAGTTGATACAGGCACTGATCTAATTGTTATTAAAGATAGACATTTGATTCATTGTTTCATGTTGTTGAGAGACTCTAAAATTCCTTCATTTATATTCACATCTACAAAACATCCCTTTTATTCTCACAAAGCATTTAGTTTTATAGTTGTATTCAATTGATCACAGTTTGATTCCTTTCAAAGTAACTTGCCATACTTGTGAAGGAGAGATTTATAGTGCTTATTATCTGCTATAAAAAGCCTTAAAGGATAAGGTATAGGCCTACTAGCCTTGGTTCTATAGAGCCAAAATTATAGAAGTTTCAACCTTACCCCAAGGGTAAATTTGTTAGTTGGCCAAATCACTTGGGTTTCCCATCATTGGATTGGCAAGTCCATAGGAAATCCAATCTGTTGATTTGAGCACCAACAGATCACACTAGTAATAGGACATGATAGGTTTGTAAGGGAAACATGCCAATTTTTCAGCTACCAAGCATCAAACTCTGGGGTTGTGCCTACAAACAAACAAGTTCAGTATCAGTACCACATGGATAAGAAGCATAATAGAGAATCAAAACAAGATTGATATCAAATGAACCTAAAGAGATACATGTGTACCAAATAGAAAATAAAATGTAAATGGATCTACCTGGATCCATAATGACTGATCACCAAGTCCATGAAAATCAAAATGTATAGGTTGTGTTGTGTACACTTAGTAACGAGGGTTAGTAGCACCAATTTGCAATGGGGGTAAGCAATAAAAGATAATAAGAACAAACCTATGAACATTAAAATAACAAGCAAAGATAAAGGAAAATAAATGAATGAAAACTATGATGATTGAGGCTTCTATTACTTCTCTCTAATCCTTCTAAAACATTGTGTGTATGGTGCTTAGTATTGGTATTGGCAGCGTCTATGACTTGGGAGTATTAAGAAAATAATATCGATTATGATCACAAGAATGCTTTATTGCTTCGTATGAGAATCCTGCAGAGTAAGTGTTCACAAAAGCTTGAAATCCTGGATCCTTCAAATGGTTGTAAGGGGTTGATTATATAGAATATGAAAAATATTTTGAATAGTTGAGATTGATCCCATAGATTAGAGAAGGAATGGTTGATATTAAAAGGAACTGGAGAAGTAATTAGTAAACTCCACCTCTTCAACTAGGAGAGAAGAGGTGATGTTTTAGTTAATTGAGGAGCAACTAGTAAACTCCACCTCTTCAACTTGGAGAGAAGGCGTGATGTTTTAGTTTAACTGAGGAGCAGGGATAACTTTAAAAAACCCCCTCCTAGGAAAAAGTGTAAAATCCTGACGAATTGTACAATAATTTGGGGGAAAATTTTTCTTGATGATGGAATTTTTTTTTTCCAAATTAGGAAAATAATATAAAGGCGAAGGCGAATTTTTCACAGTCGAATGAAAATTCCTTAAAATCCTAGCGAATAATACATTAATGTGGGGGAAATATATATTGTATGAGGCAAATGATTTTCTTTTGAATTAAAAAATTACAATATATGAGGCGAATGATTTTTTTTGAAGGGAAAAAAATAAATGTATTGGCGAATTTTATCTACCGTTTGAATTTTTTATTATTTTATTGGCAATTTTCAAAGGATGAGACTCATCATGTGAGTCAATGCCAAATGACAATTTATTACAGATGTAACATTGTAATTAATGTAACATCACGTCCAGAAAATATCACCTTTATTTGTTGCAAATATAACAGATCACGCATGGACACATAACCTAATTAGTAATATCCATTGTTTTATATTGTTAAATGTATTATTTGAGACCCTTAGATGATCCTAGATCAATGGCTGAAATTTAATTTTGAGCCAAATTTCTTGAAGGAAATAGAGATCTGTAGGAAGTCACCAAAATGATGACACGTATCAAGCCTTAAAACCTGCACTGTAACCATGATCGTTGATTACTACTGGTTATTTGTTTACGTGGATGGTGGATAGTGCAACTGAAACTTGTAACTCGTAACTCAATAATAAATAAATTCCTTGTTAGTGACATTCTTTAACTATCATCTATAACTATGATAGTATGCATACATTTATGGGAAAGATTTACATGTAGATATGAAAGATTAAGGACAATGGATTTAAATCTCACACACGCATAATAAATTTATAGGAAAGATTTACATTAAAGATTAAGGACAATGGATTAAATCCAATTAAAGAAATAATAATTAATTGCTAAGTATCTATGATCACTATCAATCAAGGGCTTGGGGTTATTTATAGATAATCTGGCTTCTTTTTTCTTCATTTTTCTTTTGGTAGATTAAGAGTCAGAGCTACCGGTGGTTGAAGTTTTTCCCCTGGTTTTAAGGTCTTTAGGCTATTGATAATTAAAGATGGACACACCAATCCATTTGATATGCACATCCCCAAATGACCAAAGGTCCTTTTTGGGCAATGTCTCAGAAGAAATCCTCACTTCCATTTGTAGGGAGGTTGGTGGCGGTGCTTTTATAAATTCTACTGTGTTGATGTTATTGGGTTGAGAGTTCCTTGAGAATGTTGACAGATACCATGCCTACATAGACATTACATATTGGTTTTTTTGTCTCTCCTCAACCTCGGAGGATAGAAGGTGGATATGTTAATGCTGCTGAGGAAGGTTTTAAAGAGAAATTCCTGGAGGATGATGTTGATGTTTCTATTTTTGTAGAATTAGGGGTGGGGATCCCTTGGCCAAGAGATATACCCAAGGTGTTGGAGCTGGGCAGAAATGTGGCTAGACAACCCTTTATGTTGAACCTTAATGACGAGCAACTAACGCAACACATGAAATGGGCGCGACTTGGGAGGGATTTTATCTGGAAATGGTTTTTCCTTGATGAATTCGATGAGCAAGACTACACATGGCTTGAATAATTCTCAGAGATATCCTCTTTGGAAGATTCTACTCAGACAAAAGGGAAGATGAAGATCCCTAGTTTACCCATTCCCGTTACCCTGGTCTTTTGACAATGGACATGCAAAGTTTCACTTTTTTTTGTTTTTCTTTTTTTATATTGATAAGAAGTTGCCTAGTAGGTTTCTGTTTTTACTCTACAATATAATTTTATGAAAAAAAATAATAAAAAATTTCCAAGTTCATTTCAATTTTCTTTTTATGGGTACAAAAAATGATTCTTAGACTTCTCTGTGATTACAATATTTTAATTAGTTGTTTTATCTGTGTATTACACATTTAAGTATGCTTAAGTGATGAATTAGTACTTCCATTTTTAAATCTGAAGACTTAGATTCTAAATTTTTAAAATGATTAATTTTCTTTATCAGTCTAGAGACAAAGAAAGTTTCTATTTTTAACATTTAAAAGATTTTTATTATTGCTTTTAAGTTGCCTAGTTTTATTATTGTTTTATATGCCAAATTTGCCAATGTGTCATATCGATATGTGATAATGTAATTTTGATTATAATACAGATAGAATAATTGAATTCAATTCAATGTTAAAGTCTGAGTTAAACATTACTCAAAGCATAATTAATTTTTAAATATGCAATTTAATTAGAGATGTAACATTTTTAAAGATAGTGACTGCAAACGATTAGATGAGCACACATCAATGATGTACAGTGAATTTTGGGCCAAAAGGGAAAAGAGACCCTATATTTTGCAAACCTACTCCAGAAACAAGGCACGTGTCATGAATTAACCCTCAACTAAGTATAATGAAAATCTAAATTGGACTACACTGTAAAACTAAACATTTATTAAATGTAATAACTAATAAGTTGAAGTTGTAATTTAAAATGATTAAGTGACACGTGTCCTAGTGACATCAGATGACAAGCCAAAATTTATTGGTACCTACGATAGTCTGACACATGATAGTGACTGCCAGTGACCGTTGGATGAGCACACATCAACAACGTGTGGTGTATTTCAGGCCAAAAGGGAAAATAAACCCCATTTTTGCTAACCTATTCTGGAATAATGAACTCAAAATCACAGAGTCATAAAATAAGTATCACTTACCTTTACCTCAAATAAATTACTGCAATACAGTTGTGACTCGCCAATGCAGCATGAAGTTGTACTCAACGGTCTGAACTTCGCTATCGATCAAATAAAGATATGAATTTTTTTTTTGTACTAATCCTTATTTGGTGAATTCGGCGGGAGGTATTAGGTATAAAAATATTTGGTGAAGCCTGCATAATTATAACACGTCTTTTTTAATTTTTGAGGTGATTATGGGTCGTCAAACACCTTCGTATGATTAATAAAGTTGGCAAAACTACGTTGGTTTGAGACACGCATCCACAAAATGCCAGGAAAATTTGGGGTCACCTATAAATATGTATATAAAACTATTGGTGAATATAGGCCATCGATTAGGGGCCGCATGGAAATTATAGGCAATTTTTTAAAATTTACCGGGACCAAAAATTATATTCTATTGGCGATAATGTGTAAGAAATGGAGAAAATTAAATAAACCGATGGGCGATAAGCCCAGGAATTGGACTCAATATTAATAAATTTCAGGCGATAGGGTCAATCTTATATATGAAAAATATTTGCCAATTCCTGGGTCACCGACATGTGAAATTCCCCAAATGGCGAATAATCGCCACTAAAGTTTTCGCAACTAAGGAGCAACCAGTAAACTCCACCTCTTCAACTTGGAGAGAAGAGATAATTTTTTAGTTAATTGAGAAGCAACCAGTAAACTCCACCTCTTCAACTTGGAGAGAAGAGGTAATGTTTAGTTAATTGAAAAGTTGATCATGAGTTACCTTTTTGAACTTGAGAAAGGATTTATTATAATATTTAATTGATTTTTGTAATTAAAGTATTCAAACATGTTATAATTAAATTCTTTTTTATTTAGAATTGAATTATTGAGTAAAATTAAATTAATTTAATGAAATTAATTTAATTAGAAGAATAAATTAATAAGTTTGAATATTTAAATTTAAACTTTGAAAAATTTAATTAAATTAATTAATGAAGATTAATTAATTAAATAAAATTAATTATTTTAATTAATTTTGGGAAAATGATTAAAATGATTTGGGGAATGGATTTAGAAGAAATAAATGATTAATTAATAATTAAAAAACCATTAATTAATAGATGCAAATTAGTGTTTTAATGTAAGGCCGCAAGTATGTCCATTTTAGGGTGTCTACACCAACATTATCAAAGCCTACATCAACCAATCAAGCCTCATCATCTTTTCATCTAATTATAGTTTGGTTGATTAATTGCAAAGGACTCCACAAATATTTATTATTGAATTACTCAAAAATTTTCTTTCTCACAAAGAGATTTTGGAAAAGACCCTTGTTAAAACAATTGTTCTTAACAATCTATATGTAGATAAATTTCAATCCGTGTTTGGGAATTTGACTACACCACACTAGTTGTCCTTCTTAGAATAATATGATAATGCTTTAAGTCATCTGCATAATCTACCATTACATATATAATTGCTAATCCATAAACACATAGTGAAACATGCATTAATAGACGAGGGAGAAGGCTTGAATATTTTTACCCTAAGTTTGGTTAAAGCATTGGGATTTCCAGATCAGGATATAGACCCTCAAAAGAGGATAAAAATCAAAGCATATAGTGATGAGAAGCGGTCATCTAAGGGGTTAGTAATGCTGCCAATCAAAATTGGGTCGATGGAGAGAAATGTAGTATTCCAGGTATTAGATATGAATTTATCATACAACATTATCTTAGCAAGGCCTTGGATGCATGAGATGCAGGTAGTACCTTCAACCTGTCATCAATGTTTAAAATTTTCCTATAACGGAAAAGAGATTACAATCCCAACAGACACAAGTTATTTTCAATCTTGTAATAATGTTCGTCAATCAAGTGAAATAATAATCCCATGCAATAGAGAGGCTCCGAATGAACAATATCCATAAATTCCAACATTAGCCACATTGAGAGAATTTGAAATTGCAAGACAATGGGTTTGATGAATACAAGATAGATCAACTACTTTTGCATAAAAACATTACCACTTTCACCAAGATCAGAAGGAAAACCTTCATCATATATAATGTCTACAAATCCTAAAGTATAAACTATTTATAATGGAACCTTTGTAAGAGGAAAAACAAGTGGCAGAGGAAAATGAGGACAATGACATATTAAGGTGCCTATATAAAGAAAAATAGGAATCTCATCAAGAGGTTAAACATATTCAGATTTGAACTCAACAGTATGGATGTGGTTTTTGTACTATGCATTAGATTTGATATCAAGGACAAGGACCCCTCAGAAAGAATAAGGAAGGTCTTATAGAGCCCATTCTCATGAATTTCAGGAATCCCAAAGATAAAATGGGATTAGGGTACAAAGAAGAAGAAAGTATCTCACTTATTTGAGATGGTCCAATTTTTTATCAGGAGAACAATGAATCTGAGGAAGAGGTTGAAATTGTTCCCTTTTCATATGAACATCTGTTACATATACAAGAAGAAACCCCTAATTACCAAGGAGAACCATACATTCCTCAGTCATTGAGACATAAAAATAAAACAGTATTAGTACGACAACCATCTTAAGAGATAGAACAAAAAATAGAAGAGAAAAATGACTCTAGTGAGGAAGTGGATCATGAGCCTATCACAAATGAAAGATCATTATCCTTATAGGGGAAATAAATACTCTACATCCAGAAGAAACACCAAAATCTCAACCAAACATTCAAGAACTTGAGGTTAGTCCAACTAAAGAAGAGGCACCAATGAATATTGCTCAATTTTTTAATAGATCAGAGGATAGTAAAAATGACTCCCATGAATATGAATTTGATGAAGAATATGAAATTGAATCAAGAGAAAGAAATCCTCATTGGGGACATCTAGTCATGATTACCCATGTTCTAGATTTACTATATTATGCTGAGACAAGCTCCAATGAATATGAATGAGACTCATTTTATGATGCTACAATAAACATTGAAATAGATGTGATCCATAAATACACATTCTGATTGAAAGAGGGACAAAGTTTGGGAGTAATAATATTCAAATTTGATTCACAAACATTGATGATGAATCAAGTGAGAATAGTGAGATTCTTTTTTATCTAACTAATCTTTAGGAAAGTGTTGTTATAGACCTTGTTCATACTATAAAAAGCTAAGAACATAATTGCATCATGACTTTAGAGACATTTTACACTGACCCTTATGATACTTGACAGCTAGTTCACCCTAAACTTGTTGAGTGGACCTGTGGATATACCTATGTTTCCCATTGACCATGCCATAGCTTGTTACCTTAATGTAGTAGAACCCTTAACTCATTTGACCAATGAATCTAATGTGTATTTGACCGTGGAAAATATCAAGTTTTCTAGTAGTAAAAGTAAAAGGAAAAGAAATCACATATATAAGGGTGAAAACCAATTTATGGCAGTCTCAGATTAAAAAAAAATTAAAAATAAAGGATGAATCCAATAGTGAAAACCTCAATGAGGCGCTAGAGGATGGAAAACTTGATATTCTTCCAGAACACTTTCATGAATGATCTCTAGTTCTTATATAACCTACACAATCAATCAATCTGGGTACAAAGGAAACACCACAAATCATACACATTACTTAACCATTATCTGTGGAGGAGAAACAAGAGTTCACACAATTCTTCAAAGATAAAAAGATATTTTTTTTCTTGGTATTACTCAGATATGACAGGACTAGATCCTAATTTAGTCATGCATCATTTTTCCATAGCTTTGGGAGTGAAGCCAATGAAATTGAAACTTGGGAAAATGCATCCTCATATCGTACTCTTAGTTAAAGAAGAACTGTAAAAATATTGAAAGCAAGATTTATTAGAGCAATTGCATACGCTGAGTGGATATCTAATATAGTTCTAGTATCTAAACTAGACAAGTCCATCAGACGTTGTATAGACTTCTGATATGTAAAAAAAGTGTGTCCCAAAGATGATTTTTTGCTACCGAATATAGATGTCATTATGGATATTATAGAAGGATACGCAATGTTATCACTAATAGATGGTTTCTCGGGTTATAATAAGATTAAAATTGCTCCTGAGGATCAAGAAAAAATAACTTTTACCTATCCCTAGGGCATTTTTTGTTGGAATGTAATGCCCTTTGGATTGAATAATGATGGTGAAAGATATCAAAGAGTGATGAAAACAATATTTCATGACATGATGCATAAAAACACGGAGGATTATATTGATGAAACCCTAGGAAAGTATCACAAGAAAAGAACATTTAGTGGATTTAGCCAATATTTTGGATAGGATGGAACACTTTAAGCTTAGGTTGAATCCAAAGAAGTTTGCATTCGGGGTTAATTCTATAAATATCTTAGGATACATAGTTTCCACCAAAGGAATTGAGGTATATCATGAAAATATTAAAGAAAACATTGAGATGCAACCACCAAGGAATATCTGTCAAGTGTTGTCATTACAAGGAAAACTACATTTAATCTAAAGGTTTATTGCTCAACTAGCTAAAAAAGCACAACCATTTACCAAACTGATGCATAGAGGAATCATCTATCAATGGGATCAAACATGTAACATATAATTCAATCATTTCAAACAATATCTATCAAGTCCAATGATTCTAATGACTCCTATACGAGGAAATTTGTTATTGTTATATATCTCAGCAACCAACACCTCATTGAGGGAAATCTTAGCACAACAACATGAAAATAGAAAAGAAAGAGAAATATATCACATTAGAAAAAAACTAGTACAATTCAAACTTAATTACATGGTCAATGAAAAATCTTGTCTCGCGGTTGTGTTTGCGTCACAGAAGTTAAGACCTTACATGCTAGCACATTCAATCAAGTTGGTGGCCAAGATTGATCCGTTGAAATATCTCCTCAACAAAGTAACATTAACAGGGAGATTGGCTAAATGGGTTATGATTCTCAATAAATTTGATATTAAATATGTGGAAAGAAAAGCCAAAAAAGGATAGGTTATCATAGACCAGCTAGATGAAGCACTATTACTAGGAGAAAGTCCCATAATAGTGGAATTCCTTGATGCATAAATTTTTCTCATCACAAAACACTCATGGAGGATTTATTTTGATGGTTCTTTTACTCAAAAAGGATCTAGAGAAGGTATATTTTTCATTTCATAGCCAGGATACACCATACCCAAAGCATATAATTTTTTTTTCCATATACCAACAATATAGAAAATACAAAGCATTAGTCAATGGCTTGAGAATGACATTAGAATGGAAGATCATTGAATTGCATATTTATGGTCATTCTCAGTTGATAATAAATCAAATCAATAATGACTACTAGACTAAGGATGATAAGCTAGAGGCATACAAAAACATGGCGGGTGATTTGAAAAAGTACTTCATATGCATAAAATTTGAACATATTCCTCGTACAAACAATCAAGTGATAGATGCCATGACCATCTTAACATCCTTGTTACAAATGTCAGACAATAAAGCATGTTACTCACAAGGGTTAGATAATCTCTACTACTACAGTGACCTTATTGCACTCAAAGAAAGGTAGATGCAAGGTCACAAAGTACAAAATCCTAGGTTCACATGATTCTATTGAAATATAAATTCCAGAAAATGATTCACAACCACAAAAAATCTTCCAAAAGGATCAATAACAAAGCAATTTGGGGGCATAAGTCATTAACCCAAATGATCTATTACAATAAATAAATTCATTTTTCATTACCAATGCATATCTCTTTTCAATAAATACCATGATACATAAAATTTTCTCTATAAGAGGAATGCATAACGGTGCAAGAAATAAGATGCCACATGTAATCAACATGTACTAGTTCATTTACTTTATCATTAAGAAATAAACATAATAATACAATGCACACTACTCAAAAAGGGAGTAAAACAATAGGAGCTCAAGGTCAAACATGGAAGATGAACAATGACTCCAACTAAGGAATCACACAAGCAATCGAGCCACACAAGGGCATGCCAACTCCTGTAATAGTCCAACGGCAACATATATGCATTAGATATCATGCTACAACAAAATACAACATAACTTCATTCCCAAGGTATCCACACACACGGACCACACAAGGGTCACTAAGCACTCACAAACTAAGATAAATTCACCAAAGTATGGTCTAAAGGGCCCAATAAAGGTACTCACACAGGGGTATCATCCATCCCTGAAAAGTGCAAGATTTAGGAGGTACTCCTCCTCTCACAAAATTCACTTGCATCAGTTCTTCCAGAACACCCATGAATGCCAAGCCTAGGCACCTAAGTAATAAGCTACCACTACTCGCAACACTACTCACATGCGCTCAAAGACCAACAAGATCAACTAAGAAGGAAACATATACCAAGAGATCCTAGTGTATGAACATGGGCTCTGATACCAGATGTAATGGCTTGCCTGAGAATCCTTTGACACAAGGATCAAAAAAGAGATAACGTTTTATATATATATATATATAAGATAAAGTTAACCAATATGTAAACATATCACAAGCGGAAGACTAAACACAACAACCAAAGCTTTCCAAGCATGAACCACCACCATAATACATTACCGACTACATTATTAACATAAAAAGGTTCATCCAAGTTACTATGTTACTCCACAATGATTATTTTAAGCCCAAAGAATAATTCCTACCATGGTTAAATCATACAAGCTCATTTACCAAATTAATTAACAAGGACAACCACGGATTACATTTGCTGACATAAAAACATCCGATACTAAAATTATCTTTATTGGGGAAGGTGTATCACTAAAAAGGGTATCCAAAAATACAACTTGCATCTTCCGGTTGAAGGCCAAAATGTCCTCTGTCCACGATATGAGTAACACCAGTGAAAGTTCATACGAGTAGCTACTAGTTCCCATATGAGAATCCATGGGTTGTCATACAAGAAAATAAAAAATCCTAATACAAGCAGCAGAAAATCATTATCATCTGAACCAAAGATAAAAGTTAGGAAATTCTAAGCTAAAAATATGAATTTAACTCCACACCAGAGAGTATTGATAGTCGACAAATTGAGGAGGTAGACACTCAATTTTCATAAAAGCATAAATCCAACATAAATGAAGGAAGTCTAGATCATCTAACATCATATCACTATAATCCAAATCAAAATGATGAGAGTACACATCAAGTACACATACATGAGCATAAAGTAACTCCATAAATCAATAGAAGTAACTTGAAGAAGAAAATGAGTAGCAAGCTCCAATCTTGTAGTTGGAGGAAGACCAAATCTCTACTCTGATCCACAAAAATGGTATAGGATTGAATTTCCACCCAACCATGTGGTACCCACAGGCCCACCCCGTCATGCTCATGGAGATAATGACTTGACCACAGGCACATAAGACACACAAACATGCAAGAGGCTACACACACAACAACCAATGCAAGGCTCAAGGTACACATATGAACATGAATGTAAATGTAATATAATTAACTATAACTGATTAAATGTTTGAATATGTTAAGTTGATGATCACCGAACTGCAGAAAGTTAGTGCAAGACATTAAATCAGTTAATGTATTGTTTTGTAATTGATTTCAACTTGATATAATCTGATTGGTTATATACATATAGTCAAAGACTTCAAAGAAACATAGACATAAAGGTTATTTTATCAGCAATGCATAAAATTTCAGTATACACCAAGTGACTACAAACACCGATAGATAGTTCACACCAACAGATAGAGAAACCCGAGAGAAGAGTCATAGTGATACCCGAGCAAGAGATACCTGAGAAAGAATTATCGAGAAGAACCATAGAGATTTATGAGAAGAACTAAATGTCACAGTGTTTCCCGATGGATAGAAAACCCTGACGGACAGACAACCCTGACAGAGAGACAACCTCGACGGATAGAGATTCCCGAGGACAACTAAAGTCTAGACCGAGAAAACAAGGAGTTAAACACTGATAAGAACTGAAGTTCAGGAACAAGTTAAAAGATAGAAATAAGCTAGAGTTGTAATGTTTTATTCTAGTTGTCAAGGAGAAATCTACAGGATAAAACTAAAGAAAGCTTTAAAGCAAGAATGGTGAGATTTCTAGATCACGTCAAGAACAAGAAAGACAAAGACCTAGAAATGGTGAAATCATGTCTATAAGAGAGACAAGCTAATTCATTATGAATTAAAGGGTGAATAGAGAAGAAGATTCTAAAGATAATACTATTGAAGAAGACTTCATATAGTATTGATCAAACAAGCTAAAGAATAGAGCTAAATATTTATGCGGACACCAAGCAATAGAGAAGCAACAACATCACCGAGTAGAAAGAAGTGGAGCAAAGGAAAAAAAGGAAACAAAGATCATAAATGTATTATGAGCTTATAATAGATCTGAACATCTGCAATTCTAAGTTGTATTTATGAATAGATCTTATACTATTTCAGTTTAACCATTGATTTAGAAAATCTCTTAACAGAGTGGGATTTAATTATCCTTTATATATTGAGCTACATCCCAAGGAGTATCAAAAAGTTTCTCATGAAGATAGCATAGTGAAATGCTAGATATCAAGTGACAACTATTATATTTAAATCCTCTAACAAGTTTGCACTTAATAGTGTGTTTTTAACCTTTAACAGGTTTGGCTCTTCACCAAGCTCACTTCAAAAGAGTGAAAATTTTGGGTTACCGGTCCCAAGTGGTTTTTCCCCTAATAGGGTTTCCACGTTAAAAATCTAGGTGTCAAATGTGTTTATGAATCATTGCTTTGATGTTTTTCTTTACACATTACTAAAAAAGGATGATCAGTAAACACTACATTATTTACTGTATTTCAATAAAGGCTAGACTGCAATTTGGTAAAGCTTAAGAATAAAGATAAATAATGAACTTTGAGAAGTAGTTATTTGATAAGATAATTTAAAGGCATGCATCTTATAGGACTAAAGATAACTTGAGGTTTATATTTGAGATATAAAGCTTTGGCTGGTTTATTGGATTAATTTTTGAGGCCACTGATTCACCCCCCCTCCTCTCTCAGTTATTATAAAAATTGGTATCAGAGCTTGTGTGCTTGAAAACAAGGTTTAACAACCTAAGATAAATATCACAAGATGAGAAAATAGGATGTGCCTAAGTTGAACAAAGACAACTTTTCATCATGGAAAAATAGGATAAGACTCCACCTATCAGGTATTGGAAATGATGTTACTCAATACTTGGATACTGAATATGTGTTGCCTACATGACCTCACACACTTGATCAATTGAGAGAAAAAGCATGAACACAATTCTATGATGATAGAACTTTCTTCCTCACTCTCTGATGATGAATTTGAAGATGCCAAAACATGCACATCTACAAAGAAAATGTGGGACAAATTGAAGTTAGTACATGGACGAGATGCTAATGTGCTAAGAGCTAAGGCATAAAGCCTAAGAGGAAGGTTTGATGACCTAATAATGAAAGAAGGAGAAAATATCACTCAGTATAGATATATAATCAAAGAAGTAGTTAATTCTATTCAAGGAGTTGGAGGTGTACTTGAAGGAGAAACAGTGGTAAGTAAAATCCTAAGAACCTTATAGTCTGTTTATGCTATTAGAGTATCTACTATACAAGAAATGAGAGCAGTAGCAAATAACAATGTGACTCTAGATAGTTTGGTTGGTATACTTATTTCATTTGAGATGAATAAATTTGACAATAGTGTCTTACCATCTATTGAGTCTGCATTCAAATCTTCTTTGAAAATAAGTAAGTCGAGTCATAAACACACTATGAGAAATGATAGTGAAATTGATAGCGATGACCAAGAACTTGATGAGATTGAAGCACTAATGGCTAGAAGATTGTAGAGAGGCAAAGGTAGATACAAAGGTAAATTACCATTGGTAAGTTTTAATTGTAAAGAGATTGGACACTTTGCTGCTAGATGTCCTAACAAAAGAAAAGAGGATAGAAGCAATGATAGATCATTTGAAAATAAGTTTGACATAAGTGATGACAGAGATTACCGAAGAAAATGAAAATATGATAGAAGAGACAATTGAGACTGCAAGGACAATGGGAAGAAATGTTGTTACCTAGATGAGAACAAAGCTGAGAATACTGACACTGAATCTGATGAAGACATTGAAGTGGTATTTGTTTCTATGAAGGATGATTCAGACGAAGAGGAAAGGTTTATTGAGACTGCACTCATATCTAAGGTTAGTAAAAATGATGTCTAGATTATTGATAGTGGATGTACTCACCACATGACTAGAGATAAGGAAAAGTTTGAAACTTTTGAGTATTATAATGGTTGATCAGTAAGAATGGGTAATGACTCACCTTGTCCAGTTGAAGGTAAAGGAACCATAATGTTGAATAATTTGATCATATGTGAAAATTAATATTGGGTAAAAGGAATTAACTATAATCTATTGAGTGTTTCACAACTAAATAACACAGGTTACCGAGTTGCATTTGAGAAAAAAAAGGAAAAGATCTTTAATGAATCAGGAGAGTTGATTGGAACTGGTGAACAAACAAAAGGTAACCTATTCTATCTTGATGATATCAACACCACTTATTTAATGGCTAGAAATGAAGACATATGGTTATGGAATAAAAGGTTATGTCATGTAAATTTTGACAACATGGTTAGGATAAGCAATAAAATAAAATTAAGAGGCTTACTGAGCATGTCACATCCAGACCATGTCATGTGTAAGAATTGTCAAAAAGGTAAAATGAAAAAGTCTAGTTTCAAGAGAAAAGCCTATACATCTAATTTCATTCCAGAATTAGTCCATACTAATCTATGTGGACCCATGAGAAAAAAGAGTTACTATGGTGATAGATACTTTATTCTCTTTATTGATGATTATTCTAGAACGATGACAGTTATGTTCTTAAAAGAGAAATCAGAAGTATTCAAGATGTTTAAATGGTATAAAGCTATTGTAGAGAAACAAAGTGGTAAGGAACTAAAATGCTTAAGATCAGATAGAGGATAATATTTTATTTATGATGAATTCACTAAGTTTTATAATGAGCATGGAATTCAGAGATAGGTTTCTGCACCAAGAGCACCACAAAAAAATGGGATTGCTGAAAGAAGGAACAAATCCATTGTTCATTGTGCAAGAACATTGATGATTGAGAAAGGTGTCACTCAAACATTTTGGAGGGAAGCTATCAGTACTACTATCTACATGTTGAACATAGTTTAATTGAAGAAAGACACCAATGAGACACCCTATGAGCTATGGTATGGATACACACCCAATGTAAGATACTTAAGAATTGTTGGAAGTCAATGTTATATTTTGAAAGATGATAGAAATGGAAAGCTTGAATCCAAAGGTGAAGAAGGAATTTTTCTAGGGTATTCTACCAAAAGCAAGGCTTATAAATGTCTTAACAATTCCTCTAACAAAATAATTGAAAGTGTAAAAGTCAGAGTAGATGAATTTGCACAGAAAAATGATAAGAAAAGTAGAAAAAAATGGAAGACTAAAATAGTTTTGTCTATAGTGAAGAACTTGACACTCTGCCTGAGCAATAGTGTATCACTCCCGAGCAACAGAACAATGCACCCGAGCATCAGGCTGCAAACATTGAAAATTAGGAAATTGCTCAAAATGATGTTCTGAGCGATGGAGATCAGAATGAAGGTCAAGTTGATGATCAGAATGATGAAAAAGAGCTGAACCAAAAATTTCCAAGTATGTCAGAAGAAATCATCCACAAAACCATATCATAGGAGACAAGAAGGCTGGAATGAGAACAAGAAGTATGTCACTAAACACTAGATGTTTAATTTGTGATTTTGAGCCTAAATCTATTAATACTACACTTGGAAATGAAGAATGGGTCAGTGCTATGAATGAAGAGATAGAACATATTGAGAATAATAGAACATGGACATTAGTACCTAGACCAAATGACAAGAATGTCATTGGTACCAAATGGATATTCAGAAACAAGCTGAATGAGAATGGAGAAGTCACAAGGAACAAAGCAAGATTAGTATGCAAGGGGTATGCAAAATAATAAGGTATTGACTATGGAGAAACCTTTTCACCCATCTCAAGACTAGAAGGAGTCATAATTCTACTTGCTTATGTTGCATTCAAAGGATTCAAGGTATACCAAATGGATGTCAAATCTACATTCCTAAATGGAATACTAGAAGAAGAGGTATACATTGAACAACCAG
>MU228142.1:2115478-2165989 GCA_018584345.1 Thuja plicata | reverse complement strand
ATTTTTTGATGATATCATATTTGGGGGTAATGATATGTTATGTAAATCTTTTGCTAATGAAATGAGAAAAGAGTTTGAGATGTCAATGTTTGGGGAGATCAAATTCTTTCTTGGTCTACAGATTCTTTAATAAGATGTAGGCATCTATATCACACAATCCAAATACATCAAGGAAGTGTTGAAGATATTCAAGATGGAATATTCCAAGCCAGTTGGAAAACCTATGGAAACTAGATGCAATCTGACAAAGGAAGATAAGTCAAATAAGGTAAATCAGACCCTATATAGATCTATGACTAGAAAACTAATGTATGTTGTTCATACTAGACCAGATATAGCACATGCAGTTGGAATATTTGCTAGATTCTTTGCTAATCCCAAGGAATCACACATGACTGCTAACAAAAGAATTCTTAGATATCTAGAGAATACCGAGGACTATGGCTTATGGTATAAAAGAGAAGACAAATTTGAGCTTAAAGTCTATATAGATGTTGATTGGAATGGAAACTTAGATGACATGAAGAGCACAACAAGAGGAGCATTCTTCATGGGTGACAGACTTGTCACATGGATAAGTAAGAAGCAAGGATGCATATCACAATCTACTGCAGAAGCAGAATATGTGGTTGCTGCTGCAAATTGCTCTAACATTGCATAGATCAAGCAATTACTGGAAGGTATGAATATGAAAATTATTGAACCAATGATTCTATATTGTGATAATACAAGTGCAATAAACATATCAAAGAGCCCTGTCATGCATGCTAAGACTAAGAATATAGCTATAAAGTATCATTACTTAAGAGGCCAAGTGAAAGATAAAGAGGTGATATTGGAATATGTTCAATCCAAGGAACAATTAGCATATATATTCACAAAGCCATTTCCTAAAGATACATTTGAATTCCTGAGAAAGAGACTAGGGGTCTAACCCTTGTCTATTGATTGCTAAGCTGACTAGGAGACTGCATCAGCCTACTCACAATCAGAAGATCATTCATGTTGATGGAAGAAAAGAAGATGGACTGCAAAGATACATTAGTACACAGAAAGGTACTTATATGCACCGAACACTAGAGTCATTTTACCATTGATGGAAAGGGAAATTCAAGGAGTATATTATAAAAAGGAGGAAGGATATAGTTTGGCATTGCTGTCAAAGGGAGAGATGACTTGAGAGATTATATATTCATTTTAAATATCCATCATAATCATCCAAAGGGAGAGAATTATCCTAAGGGAGAGATGACTCAAAGGGAGGAAGTATATTATCTATTATTGTCAAAGGAAAAAGAGTTATGAATAGAATCATCAAGGAGAGGAACAGTCAAAGGGAGAGAAAACATCAGAGAAAGATTAAAAAAAAAACATCCATCTAAGGGAGGGAATGAAGATTGAAGAAAGTAATCTACAAGAATCAAATCTAAGCTAGAAGAGATTACCAAAAACTAGACATTTGTATTAGTTATAAAACAGTAAGCTTGGTAGATTGATGAACTACAACTGATATATTTCATATTGTATTAGTAAGTAATGTAGTATGTTTCCATCAATGCCAAAGGGAGAGATTGGTGAACGATAACTGATTAAATGTTTGAAGATGTTAAGTTGATGATCGTCGAGCTGGAGAAAGTTAATTCAAGACATTAAATCAGTTAATGTATTGTATTATCATTAATGTCAACTTGATATAATCTGATTGGTTATATACATATAGTCAAATAATTCAAAGAACCAAAGAGATAAAGGTTATGTTATCAGTAATGCATAAAAGTTTAGTATACACCAAGTAACTACAAACACCGACAGACAGTGTACACTAATAGATAGAGAAACCCGAGAGAAGAGTTACAGTGATACCTGAGAAAGAGATAACCGAGCAAGCATTACCGAGAAGAACCATAGAGATACCCGAGCGGAACTAAATTTCACAGTGTTTACCGATAGACAGACAACATCGATGGATAGACAACCTTGACGGGAAGAGATGCCCAAGGACAACTAAAGTCTAGACCAAGAAAAGAAGGAGTTAGTCACCAATAAGAACTGAAGTTCAGAAATGACAAAATACTTAGCTAGCAAGAGCTAAATATGTTGTTAACTAGTTGATCACATTGTTTTCATTGACAAGTTAAAAGACAGAGATAAGCTAGAGTTTGAAAGATATTTTTATTCTAGTTGTCAAGGAGAAATCTATGGGATAAACTAAAGCAAGCTTTAAAGAAAGAATGGCAAGATTTCTAGATCATGTCAAGAACAAGAAAGACAAAGATCTAGAAATGGTGAAATCATCTCTATAAGAGAGACAAGATAATTCATTATGAATTAAGGGGTGAATAGAGAAGAAGATACTGAAGAGAATACTGGTGAAGAAGACTTCATACATTCTTGATCAAATAAGCTAAAGAACAAAGCTAAATATTTATGTGGATACCGAGCAATAGAGAAGCAACAACATCACCGAGTAGGAAGAAGTGGAGCAAAGGAATAGAAAGGAAACAAAGATCATAAAGGTATTATGAGATTACAATAGATCTGAACATCTGCAAGTCTAAGTTGTATTTATGAATAGATCATATATTGTTTCAGTTTAACCATTGATTCAGGAAATCTCTTAATAGAGTGGGATTTAATTATCCTTTATATATTGAGATACATCCCAAGGAGTATCAAAAGGTTTCTCATAATGATAGCATAGTGAAATGCCAGATATCAAGTGAAAAACTATTATATTTAAATCCTCTAAAAAGGTTTCACTTAACACTATGTTTGTAACCTTTAATAGGATTGGCTCTTCACCAAGCTCACTTCAGAAAAGTGAAAATTTTGGGTTACCGGTCCCAAGTGGGGTTTTCCCCTAATAGGGTTTCCACGTTAAAAATCCAGGTGTCAAATATGTTTACAATTCATTGCTTTGATGTTTTTCTTTATACATTACTAAAATAGGATGATTGGTAAACACAAAGTTATTTACTGTATTTCGGTAAAGGCTAGACTGATATTCAATAAAGCTTAAGAATAAGGATAAACAGTGAACTCCGAGCAGTAGTTATTTGATAAGATAATTTAAAGGCATACATCCTGTAGGACTGAAGATAACTTGAGGTTTATATTTGAGATATAAAGTTTTGGCTAGTTTATTGGATTAACTTTTGAGGCCACTGATTCACCCCCCCCCTTAGTTATTCTAACATAATATTCCAGGTCACTACTCAAAACACACTAAGGATACTATGTAGGGACTTTTATAGAGTTTCCTCACTTGGCTTACACTAGCCTTAGCGGTATGTTGTATGGTCAATCAACTCTTGCAGGAGGCCTCATCTTGTGTCCTTGTACCAGCTCATGTAGGAGATTGCATATCATCATAAATTGCACCCTATCCCTTAGTACTCTCAAGTGACATATGGTATGGTTAATCAACTTCCTTGGGAGGCCTCATACCATATAGGTGAACTCTTATCTTGCATTAAGTTTTATTACCCATGTATTTATTTGGTTATCACTTTATTAAACCTCTTCATGTTACCTTGTCAGCCACTTTTGGGCTTGGATAACCATGATAATCCACTCCACACTTCTACCCATACATACTCATATGCACCATATGAAAAGTGCCAAAAGGCAATGCAATTTCCCAATCCAACCGACAGATGATCAAATACTCAACTGACCTATATCTAGGAGTTCAGATCTCGCAAGATCCACCATAAGCATGCTCACGTGCACATTTTGAACAAAACCAACACCACATAACAATGGAATAACAATATGCAAGGGGCTAGATCTGGGAAAAGCAACAAGATGAAAAGAACATAACATACTCGGGAAATATGACCGAGTGAAAACCAAAAGGAAACAACAATAAAACATATCTCAATTGGCCACTTTCCAAGAGAATAGGTTCCCATGGAATCCATAAGTCATATCATTACCATATGAGGATGTCACACAATTCCCAAAAAAACCCATTCTCTCTAAATTTTGGCAAATTTGGCGACAAGGCAAAATCCACAAATTAAACTTGACGGAGCACTTTTGAATTAGGATATAAAAATAATGGGAATGTAATGTATCCATATCAACTCCACAATCCTACTCCTTGTAGAAAATTCTACCAAAAAAAAAATTTAAAACATGCCCATAAGGCAATAGAGAAGAACTGGGAAACACGCAAAATGAGGTAATGCCAAAAACACTCAAAATCTAAACACCTCAAAATTTGAAAAAATCAAAAACCCACTTCTAAAACTTTCCCAAACTCCCAAAAATGAAATAAAGTTTAATTTCTGGGAATACATACAAATTTTGATAGCATAACTAAATAAAAAATGCAAACTACAAACATGGAAAACACATAATTTCTCATCCTCGCTCAACTAGATCATGAAAATGGATAAAAATGGAGAGGAAAACTACTTCTCAACCCCCAAACACTTAGCAATCAAAATAATCAGCTAAAATAGAGAGAAACAATAAAAATGAGGAAGTCGTACCTCATATGGCTGGTAAAAACCAAGAAGGGAAGAAAATTGAGAAGAGAAAAATTATGGCACGATTCCAACAAGCCGCTACCCACAAAAATATGACAAGCGGATCGATCACAACTAACACAAAACCAAATTCCTCCATAAGCTTTGGGAGCAAAACTATAAAACTCCAAATTACAAAATAGTGAGTTTAAAAACTCACTTTTGCCTAATGTAAGCACTTTTTATAAAAGTGACTTATAAACTAGAATATTAAGCCACTTAATAGACTAATAGGCCAATTCCCTAAATTAATTAAAATAATTCCAGGCATTTAGAATTGAACTACAAAAAATTAGCCAAGAAATAATTAAAATAAAACAAATCATTAAAATTCCCCAAAATAAATAAATCAACATTTAAATTAAATAATTTCTATGATAACTACGGAACCCTAAATGTAAAAACACACTCACTGGTTAATTCACATAATACATTATGAATCTGGATTTACTACAATAACCAGTCGAATAATATTAATAACAATATTACAGATAATTTGCCTATATAGGAACGACATTGGCTCAACATGAACGGTCAAGATTACTATCTCCTAGTGCCATTGCCGGGGATATAGGTACACACTTTATTCTTGTACTCAGGATGAATATACCTGGTACTTGTTTAGTAAACAAGAAAACATCAAGTGTAGATTCTCATCATATAAATAGACGAAGCACAAACACAGAAAATTATGTTGAAGGAGGACAAGACATCATGTAGATCTCACAAACAAGCGACTACGACTTCGTCTCACTTCGTACTAGCACCAACAGGAAAAATGCATAGTGGTGGTGCAGTACAACATAAAAATATATAATCACATAATAACGCATTTAAATTAAAATATTTAAATAATCATTTTCAGCTATCTAAGCATATATCTACTGAAGGTAAAAGATAGATATCCATAGTATAAATGCACCATAACAAGAAGTTCAATAACCTCCATCGAATACAAATATAATTCTTGGTTGAAATCTAAATACAAAGTAAACCAGACATCATCATGAACATAGGATCAAAATATTACTTAACATCATAATCTAATATTTACAATAATCAAAGATACATGTAACAAAAACAAGGTACAGTAATCAGCTACCTCACTCAGTGCAACCACCAGATCAAATCACACGCATAATCAAGGAATAACAACATCAGGGTACAATTCAATAATTTATGATCCAGATAGTATCCCAACAAGGTAAGCAATCATAATTAGGTAACCAATGCCACATATCAGTGAAACCATCAAATCACCTCATAAGCCAAATAGGTAGATAATAATTATAACCACAGTAATAATTGTAGATTGAGCACAAGAACAAACTAAAGTGGGTGCATCTCATAATGCCAACATAATATCATCACAAAGGAATAATCACCAAAACATAATAATTCCTCAAAACTCAGAATAAAAGTCTCAGAATACTTAGCATCATCAATAGATATGGAACCCACATAAAGACATAAATAAGTTGTCAATTCAATAACATAGATAAGATCATCTTGAAGGTGCAACCTCTCATGGATCCAATATGATCATGATATACACACACATAAAATCATCAAAGCCACTTCCACCATAATGGAATGCATAACACAAATGGGAGAGGCACTACAATGTGTGTGGTTGTGCAGTCACGTCCTCTATAAAGTGACCCCATCCAATGAAAAATAAATAACCATGTCCATCTAGAAAAAAGAATCCTCTAATAAACCTAGCTAGAATAACAAGAAGAGGATTATAATCTAACAACCATCTCCAAGGGAGGCTTTCATCACCAATAGTAGCATCTCTAAAGAACCGCCTACATGCCTCTCCATCATAAACCTGATCATAGTAGATTATCTCACCCATCGTCATAATTTACACAATCTAGTAAACATCCTCTTGGGTGATGGTCATCTCACCCATGGAAAAATGGAAGGTATTGTGGTGTGAGTTAATTTCATCACTCGACCACAACACTCAATAAACCCCTACTCACCTAGAACTAAGGAATCTCAAGCATAAACCATAATTTGCATCATCCAATGACTTGTTTATCATGGGAAGACAAATCCGCAATCATATCAAAAGGCTAGGGATATAAGCCTCTAACCTATAGTTTCTGAAAGGAAACCTATTTTGAAATCAAAGTGTAACTCAATCAGTGAGCATCATCCAATTGCATCTAATGTCAATCAAATCAGCTATCCTATCATCTACTTTCTCATCTTGAGTGCATCAACTTTCCTAACTCTAGATCTTGAGAAAGGAAAATTTATCTACCATATCAACCTATCAGGATTGACATCCACACAAAATCAACTAAATGATTGACACTAACATCAAAAACACAAAATTTTCATAACATCATCACACAGAATCAGTAATCTATCCTTAGAATCAAATGATGTATTAACAATTATGAGAATCAGGTTCTACAACTACGAAGAATGTGCAAAAGGGCTTACACACTAAAAAATTATATGCGCTATAATTTTCTATTGTACGTGATCTTATATTATTGTTACGTGCAACAATAGTTTGTATGGGCTACTAGACATAGTATGCGCTATAACATTATGCATAGGCACTACAAAAAATCTAAAAATATAACTACGCATCATATGTGCTAAATCGATCTACTCTATGCACCAAAACACAACTAGGATGCCCAGATCTAAGTGCTACTTTAGTGTGGGTTATGCACTAATAGATTATGTGTACATGCTACAATAATGCTCATATGCGCTAAAACTAGGAAAATTTTCAAAAATCAAAAGGAATCTATACTTAAATTTAAAAATCTAGCTATTAAATTAAAAATTTCACAAATGAGGGATATCGATACATATTGGAGGTTCATAGTTAGCTGAGCGCTAAAATTGACGTCCTCTCTTGAACCTATGCTCTCGAATTGGCACAACCGTGACTACAGCTGAGGATTGAAAATGGATCTTAGAGGGTAAAAGGAAAGTGAAAATGAGAAAATGACATGGTGAAAGGGGATTTTAACCCCTTATATACCCAAAAGTAACTTTTTAAAGGGGGTATTTTTACCACATTTTTAAATCAAAAACCTTTTGCAATCAAAATTTTCTTAGCCAGGACACTTTTCTAATTGATTATTATCGGAAAAAAAATCAAAATTGGAATTTCACTGAAATATTCAAAAATTTGTAAAAATTCCAAAATTCAACCAAATATTTCAAAATCAATTTCGATTCATTTCCCTAGGGGCATTGATCAACATGTTACAAATTGATCAAAATCAAGACACTTTTTTGAAATCAAAGACATTGGATGTTAAAAATTTGAAATCGTTATTGGGGCATCAAAATTGGTGAAACCATCAATTAGGGATTCATATCAAGATTCACATTGCATCAAATCAATCAAATCTGCATCAAGCATAAAACAAAATAGCAAATCAAGCATCAAATTGGATATCAAATCAGACATTAGGACATCAAACATTAGAAATTCTTTGAACCAACATGCTTCATGCATTGATTCAAAGAGGGGCATTTGTATACATCTAAAATTGGTCAACTAAAGTCAAAGAGGTTAAATCAAGTCAAAGCTATTAATTAATTATCAAAAGCATTAATTAATAAAATTCAAGCAAGTGGATTAATTAAATTCAAAAAGTCAAATAACTTTTCTAATTGATTATTATCGGAAAACAAATCAAAATTGGAATTTCACTAAAATATTCAAAAAATCGTAAAAATTCCAAAATTCAACCAAATATTTCAAAATCAATTTCGATTCATTTCCCTAGGGGCATCAATCAACATGTTACAAATTCATCGAAATCGAGACACTTTTTTGAAATCAAAGACATTGGATGTTAAAAATTTGAAATTGTTATTGGGGCATCAAAATTGGTGAAACCATCAATTAGGGATTCATATCAAGATTCACATTGCATCAAATCAATCAAATCTGCATTATGCATAAAAAAAAAATAGCAAATCAAGAATCAAATTGGACATCAAATCAGATATTAAGACATCAAACATCGGAAATTCTTTGAACCAACATGCTTCATGCATTGATTCAAAGAGGGGCATTTGTATACACCTAAAATTGGTCAATGAAAGTCAAAGAGGTTAAATCAAATCAAAGCTATTAATTAATTATCAAAAGATTAATTAATAAAATTCAAGCAAGTGGATTAATTAAATTCAAAAAGTCAAATAACTATGTAATTGATTATATAGTTCATTCAAATAATTAAATCCAACCCATCTAAATTCACATACGTGGCTAATTTAATTAATTATTTGAATTAAATAAATCCTAAATTCTCTCAACAACAAATATAGACAAAAAATAAATTAACCAATGAGAAATGAGGATTTATAGCACATGGATCACTCTAAGGCTTTTCTATCTCGACCCTTCAATTTAAATGGAACAATCTTGTCCCTCCATTTGAGACACCTCAACAAACACAACTCAACCTTGTCTCTAACCAAGAGTTAACTCAACTCACATCAAACTCACCCCCTACCCATTGGGAAATCCTATAAATATGATGCACAATTATAGAAAATCATCCCCTCTCATCATAGCATCACCATTATATTTAAATTGCGTCCATGTTTTAGAGTAATTGAATACATCTTAGCATTGTAATGAAAATTTTGCATACATTTGAGCATGTAGATTAGATCATTTAGCTTAATTCATCATTCTCATTCTAAGGATTGTCTCTTTGGGAGTGATTTTTACATACACAGTTATATGACATGCAATCAGCCTTACATCCAGTTTCTATTACAACAAAAAAACATAGCTCAAGTGCAAATGGTAAGGGGAGATGACCCAAAACATGTGTGGGATCATAAATGTGCCCAAACATACATATAGATGTGCACATAATACTGCCAATATCAAATTGAATGAGTACACTATGCTATTTGAAACCTTTATACTAATTAATTATGTTGTACTCAAACATTTACATTGAATGTACTATGCAACACAATTCACGAGTATAAAGATCTTCATATGGTAGAGTATTCTCATTCTATTGGATACCTACTCTCAATACTTGTAGATCAATAGAACACTCCATAAAGGGTAGGATAGAAAGGAATATTAGGTGTTTTGATCTGCAAAGGGTCAGGCATATTGAATAGATTTGTAATGTTAAAAGGTGCCCCCTTAACAAAATGTAAGGTGACTTGATGCGTAGTAATTCAGCTATAGGTTACTCTATAAATACAAGCCTCTTGGTGTAAGTAGACATTGAATAGATAAGAATAGATATTTCACTTCATCTTGGTCATAAGGTATCAATTACTAGTTTCTATATTCTGATTCCCTTTTTGGTGTTAAACTTTGTTGTTCTTCCCAACACTAGCTGAGTGGGACACCTTTGCAGCCAAGTTTAATGTTGAAAAAGTACTCAACTATAATGTTGCAATGTAAGGTGGCCATGGAAATTAATGGCATCTAGTGTGGTGGATTGGGTTGAAATGTGGTGAAATTCCAAGAAACCACCTTAGTATGTACGCAAGGCTAATCAGCTAGGTACACCTTTGTCATCACGCACATCCTGGTCAATGCACTAAAATGCCAATTTTTTCCTACCTTCGAGCAATCAAGTTTGAAAATATGGTGAGTTAATTCCAATGGGCTCAAATTTTTATTTGGGGTTGCCAACTAGGAAAGCTAGGGTGGAAAACAAAAAACATTAGTCTAGGGTTCACTTGGTAACCCACGTGGACTCCCGAAGGTAGGTTGTGCATGTTCTATCTCCTCTACCCTATATATGTCAATTGAAAACCCAATCCTTTTAATTTATGAGCACTAGTATTTTTGCATTAAAATCTAGTTAATCTTGTTGCTCACATCTCGACTCAGTCATCGTATTACATGTTGCAGATTGCATTAATACATCCATTATATAGAAAGGAAAGAGTTGAAAAAAAAGCAATGAAATTTACTTAATTTGGTTGTTAATATGACACAATGAGGGACAGTACTTAGGGCCAAAGACACTCCCAAGCACCAAACCATCTTGTAGATACAAAAATCAGAAGCTCAAACATAGAGAAGGAGAGAAGGAATGCATATACTTTCATTAATTCATCAAACTTCATACATTTCGAGAGGTAAGGCCTTCCCGGTTATAGCCAAATACAATCTGAAAATATTACAAGATAATCCTCATGCATGCGAGGATCAAAAACCCTAGATCCCAAAATTCCTATAAAAAAATCTCCTCCAAACTAAGAAAAAAACACTACATTTATACAAGAGGCTACAGAAAAGGTCAGCCCAAAAGATCCAAAAGATCCAACATAGGAAACAACAATGACCCAAATTTAGTTCCACACGTGTCCCAATGAGAGATCCCAAATTACTATTGCTACCAAAATTAAATGCATATGTTAGCCAAAAGATCCAACAAAAGAAAACACACTCGCTGATATAGGAAATATGAAAACCACCAAGCTATTGAGACCGGTTGGTGAAACCACACCATGAATAATAACCAAGTTCATTCAGTGAAACAAAACATAACCTTCAACCAAGAAATCTAGAGTAGTTAATGAGTAGTATCTAACAAGATACCGGGATCACAAGCAAACATATTTTTGTTTGGTACATGATTTCCATGAACCCAAGATTCTCCTGCATCAGACACCTGAGGTTAAAAGAAATGATTCTCTGAATCATGAGTTAGGTACAACATGAGATAAATCCAACTTAGATATAGAAATCCATGTAGATTCTTCAATCAGTTTTTCCTTCCACTTTACCAAGTATTCCATGTAATCCTTTCCTCTTTTTCTTCTTCCAATTCTTTGTTCCAAAATCTCTTCAACTCGTTCTATCTGTTTCTTAGGATAATCACTCGGAACTGTCACTTCTTCGTTAGGTTCAAGATACTCATACAAATTTGAAATATTGAATATAGGTGATATATCAATGTTATAAGGTAATTCTACTTCATAAGCATTTCCACTATCAAACTTACTCAATATCTTGCAAGGACCAAATTTATTCATCTTCAGTTTACCATATGTTCCAACAAGAAATCTTCCTTTCTTCAAATGAACCATCACTTCATTACCAACCTCAAAAAATTTATGTCTTCTTGATCTATCTGCACTATCCCTGTTTTTCTGATTATAGTGCTCCAACTTATGTTTCATTTCCTCATGCAATGACTTCATAAATTCAGAAAATTCTTCTCCTTCAACACTTCTCTTCTCTTCTCTAGTAATATATCTTGTCTGATATACCTCTTAGTTGTATGCCAATAATAATTTAAAAATTCATCTTGTCAGTACTCCTATTCAATGAATTATTATATGCAAACTCTACTTGTACTAACATCAAATCCAAATTACTCAGTTTGTCTGCAACTAAGAATCTGAAAAGGTTACCCAAACTTTAGTTTACAACCTCTATTTGTCCATCAGTATGTGGATGAAATGTAGAAATATAATTCAACTTGGTGTCTAGATTCTTCCAAAGAGTTTTCCAAAAATATCCAACAAAATTACTATCTCGGTTAGAGATGATACTCCTCGGTAATCCATGCAATCTGACAATCTCCTTAAAGAAAAGATCTTCTATATGAATTGCATCTGATTTTTTTCTACATGGTATGAAATGTGTCATCTTGGAAAATCTATCCACAACAATAAATATGGAACCATTACCACTTGTTGTCCTCGGTAAGCCAAGAAAAAAATCCATGCTAATATAACTCCAAGGTTTCTCAGTAACAGAAATTGGTGTATATAATCCAGTATTCTGGCTTACTCCTTTTGCAACTTGACAAACTCCACAACTCTTCACAAATTTCTAAACATCCTTGTATAACTGGGCCCAAAATACCTTTCCTTAAGTAAACATAATGTCTTATCAATGCCAAAATGTCCAGCCAAACCACTACTTTGCTTTTCCTTTATCAAATTGATCCTCTCAATATACATAACTGAATACCTTTGAATAACATATCTTCTTGAATGAAATAGTCCTCAAACCTACTCAGTTGATCTAGAATAGGTGCTCTACACATTCTCCATGGCTTAGAAAAATCAGGGTAAGTTTCATACAAATTCTTCATATCATCAAAACCAAGAGACTTAATTCTTATTTCAGTAAACAAAGAGCTTCTCCTACTCAATGCATCATCCACTCAGTTGGATACTCCACTCTTATGTTTTATCACAAATGTGAAACTCTAGAAATACTCTACCCATTTCATATGTCTCTAATTCAACTTATTCTAACTACCCCAATAATGTAAAGCCTTATGATCAATATACAACACAAATTCACTCAGCATAAAATAATGTCTACATTTATTCAGAGCTTGAACAATAGCATAGAATTCTTGATCATACAGAAAATATTTTCTTTAAGCATCATTCAACTTCTCACTAAAGAAAGTAACAGGTTTACCTTCTTGACTCAACACAACTCCTATTGCACTACCACTTGCATCACATTATACTTGGAATAATTTATTAAAATCAGGTAGGGTTAACACAAGTAATTTAGAAACCTTTAGTTTCAAAGTCTCAAAACTCTTATCATCTCCATCTATCCACTTGAATTCTCTCTTTATTCCTCTCATTATCTCAGTCATAGCATTAAAAATTGAACTGAAATTTCTAATGAACTTGCGGTAAAAACTTGCTAACCCATGAAATGATCTTACCTCATTGACATTCTCAGGTGTAGGCCAATGAAGTATAGCTTCAACCTTCTTAGGATCCATCTGAAATCACAAAACCTAAATACACAAGTTCTTCTTTCATGAAGGAACACTTTTTTCAAATTAATCAACAACTTTTCCTCTTTTAATCTCTGTAATACATATCTTATGTGTAGAAAATGATCTTCTCTGGTCTTACTGAATATCATAATGTCATCCAAGTACACAATCACAAATTTACCCAAGAATTTCTTTAAAACCTCATTCATTAACCCCATAAAAGTACTTAGTGCATTAATTAAACCAAAAGGCATAACCAACCATTCATACAAACCTTCTTTTTTCTTGAAAGTAGCCTTCTATTCATAACCTTATTTGATTATGATATGAGGATACCTACTCTTCAAATCTATCTTGGTAAAATATTTTTCTCCACTCAAACAATTGATTATATCATCCATTCTTTGTATAGGGAATTGACACTTAACTGTGATCTTGTTAATAGCTCTTGATTTAGTACACATTCACCATTCTCCATTCTTCTTAGGTGCCAACATAGATGGTACTATACATGGGCTCAAACTTTCTCTGATCAAACCCTTCTACAATAACTCATGAACTTGTCGCTTGAGTTCCTTACTCTTGGTTAGTGTCAATCTACGTGGTGCCTTGTTTGGAAAAGTATCTCCAGAAATTAGATCCATACAATGACTAATATCTCTCATTGGTGGTAAACCATCAGGTGCATTAGCTGAAATTATTTTTTGTACTCGGTGAGAAACTTATCAACTTCTGTAGGAACTTTATCTTCTATTTTCTCTCTCAGTTTGTTAGGAATCAAAGCATATCAGACATGATTTCTCTTTAGATCCTTAACAAACTGTCTACCTTCCATCAATTTTTTTTACACATGTACATATCTCACTAACAGGTTCTTCAACCAAAGGTAACAATGTTTTCCTCTTTCCATCAACCCAAATAGTATATTTGTTCAATCTTCCATCATGTATAGCATGTTGATCATATTGCCAAGGTATTCCCAATAAAATATGACCTTAATCAATAGGCATAATATCACACTACACCTTATCATAATACTTTCCAATTTTTAGATTCACAAAACATTATTCACTTACCATAAGTGTGTGTGCTCATCCCTGATCCATGAAATATGATAGGGCTTCAAGTGCTTCATTCTTTCCAACTATAACTTTGTAAACATCTCCTCAGATGCCACATTCTCCGAACTCCCACTGTCAATAATCATTTCGAAACTTGGTCTGGAACTCTACATTTGGTCTTAAACAAAATTTTCCTCACATGATCTTGCTTATTATTTTCACTCCACAAGATTCTTTTGACCATCAGGTTTCCTTCCTTCTCAGGTTCATTCGATGAATCTTCTTTCACCAAGGCATTTTAGCTACTACCAACTTTCTTTCTTGCATGTGTACACTCAAATGATCTATGTGCCTCTTCTCTACAATTGTAACAAGTTCCTTGGAACCCTCTTCTTCTATATCCACCTCAAGAGTAATTACCTATTCCTCTAAATGAACTTCCACCTTCCTACTCGGTCTTGCCTTTTTATTGATCTGTCTTGTCCTAGTTAGATCTTCTATTTTAAACATAAGATCTACATCTTCCTCTAGGGAATATGTCACCTCTTCCTCTTTGTCTTTTCTCATTCCTTTTATTCAATTTCTCCTCATCTTTTCAGGAAAACTTATAAACCTCTTCAATACTCTCCATCTTTACCAAACTGGTCTATTCTTGAATAGAAATCCTTAAGCCATTTAGGTATCTTGCAATTATTTCCACCTCATCTTCAACATATCTAGATCTGATATCTAACCTATAAAATTCCTTGGTGTAATCTTTCACAAAGCTATCTTTCATCTTCAAACTTTTCATTCTCCTAATTAGGATAATCTGATAATCACAAGGTAGAAAATTTCCCTTACTTATTTATCATTTTATTCCATACCTTGATCTTGTCTTTACCCTTCTTCTTTTGGTTCAATTGCAAATGCTCCAACCACAAGGATGCACAAGCTTTCAATTTTGTGCTTGCAATCTTCACCTTGTTCTCCTCTGATATGTTTTCATACTCAAAGTTTTTATACATCTCAGTTATCTAGTCTATCAATTCATCTGAATCCAAATTTCCACTATACTTAGGAGGATTAAACTAAGGCGTGGACTTCAAAATTCAAACTTGTCAAATATTTCAAGAATATTTCTTCCCCTTGATCCATTATAGGTGGAGGTGTGGCTTCCTCCTAAACTTCCTCAACTTCATCATTACTAACATCCTCAAGATGTCTTCCTTGATGTTTATTTGACTCAACAACTTCTAATCTTGTAGTGATTTGCCTTAGCATATCAGATAAACATGGATCTACATCTCGCCTCCCTCGAACCATCCTAAAACCCTATGTGATTGCAGGTCAGATCGCAATCTTCCACCCCACAAAAAATCAACCAAATAGGATTGACAAGAAGGAACCTCATATCTAACCTTCACTCTAATACCACCTGACGCAAGGAGGGATATTACTTAGGGCCAAAGGTAGTCCCAAGCACCAAACCATCTTGCAGGTACAGGAATTGGAAGCTCAAACACATAGAAGGAAAGAAGGAATTCATAGACTTTCATTAATTCATCAAACTTCATACATGTTAGGCTGTAAGGCCTTCTTGATTATAGCCAAATACAATCTTAAAGAATTACAGAATAGTCCTCATACATGCAATGATCACAAAGCCTAGACCATAAAATTCCTATCCAAAAACCTCCTCCAAACTAAGATAAGAACATTACATTTATACAAGAGACTACCAAAAATGTCAGCCCAAAAGAAACAAAACATCCAACATAGGAAACAACAACGAACCAGATTTAGGTCCACACGCATCCCAATGAGAGATCCCAAATTAATACCACTACCAAAATTAAATGGAGATGTTGACCTTGTTGGGTCTATTTTAGGTTTTTTGAGTTGTATTAAAATTTGGGTTCTTGGTGTCAGTAATTTGTGCCTTAGCATCTAGTGGTTTCAAGTGTGCCTACAAAGTTTTTCAAACTGTTTGTATCCCAAGGCAATTTTTTCTTTGAAAATGTATGAGAACCATAAAACCTAAGTCTTTTTGTCTTTGGTAGGGTTTTATGTCATCTAAATTTCCAAATCAGGCCCTAGTTCTTATATTTTCAATTTGATCTTTATTCGCTCCTCTATGCCTTCTTTCATTTGTGTCTTTCAAGCCTTTAGGTCTCATAAAGATTGACAGTTAGTTATGAGAATTCACCGATCTGGAAAAAAGGCTTTCTATAATTCTCACAATGAATGGCGGTTAACTCTTTTTGATCAGTGATCTAGTGGAGAAGTTATCTCCAAGTATCCTGAGAATTGGTGGTTAGTTCCTAACATTCAGCGATTTAGAGATCAAGGTTATCTCTGAATCTTGAGAAGATCAGGGTCAAGTTTGAAACATTTGGAGATTAAGAAATAAATTGAAAGACTTAACAACTGATGTTAGTCGCTGAATCTCATGAAGTAGCGGCTAAGTCATTTAAAATATGGAGATCAAGAACAGACCATTGATGTTGATAAATATCAAAGGCTATTGCTGGATCTCATGAGTTAAGTCGAGTTAAAGAAAAGGTTCAGAGATTTGGAGAAAACTTTTGTCTTTGAATCTCTTAAAGAGACCATCGTTAACACTAAAATTTAGAGATCATGAGAATTATGTTAGTTGTTGAATCTCAAAACATGAACTAAGTTAAGTTAAATCTTGTGAGATTAAGTTGTGACTGTTGATTACATTGTAGATGTGTGGCTATCATTGAATCCATAAATAAATCAAGCCAGACAAAAAGAATTCAACGATCATGAGATACAAGACTGAGTTTTGATCAGATGCTGACACATTTCCTGGAGGTTAGAAAGATGGGAGGCTGGTGCTAAGTCTCCAAATAGATCCAAGGCTTGGAAAAGACTTCAGCAATTCAGTGATACCCTCTATCTCTAAATATCAATACTATATCATGGTTAAGATTCTTATTTTGAGATCATGATATGTGTCGTTATCTTTGAATCTTAGAACAAACTTGGGGTTAGATAAAGTCTTATGAGCTTTAGCATGGATCATTGATGCAAAGAAAGATAAGTGGTTGGTGTTGAATCTCTTAACTAAACTAGAGTCAGGAATTTTTTTTAGTGACTCAAAGGTATATGTTATCTCTTGATCTCACAATCAGAATAGGTTTAAAGGAAGCATTCAGATATCATGAGGTAAATCCTTGTCACCCAATCTTGAAATAGACTTGGGGTTAAGCAAAGTGTTTAGAGATCTAGCAAGGATCATTGATCTTGTCTTAGATGTGTGGTTGGTGCTGAATCTCATAATGGAATTAGAGTTAGGTCACATTTTTAGCAACTTAGCGATTCTCCTTATTGCTCAATATCATAATGGAACCTCAGCTAAGACAAATCTAATGAGATTAAATGTGGTTCATTGATGCAGTGAAATATCTGGGGTTATCTCTTGATCTCATGATTTAAATCAATTCAATAAAATCATTTAGAGACTCAGATATTACCTTTAGCTCTGAATCTCGAGATTGAACTTGGGTCAAGCAAGGTTAAGTTAAGTTACAACAATGATACAAAGATGCCTCTTATCGCTAAATCTCCAAACTCAACCTGAGTTAAGTCATTTCATTTGGAGGTTATGAGATTAGTTTGGTGCCTGAATCTCGAATCTAGACCTGAGTCAAGTAAATTTTTCTGATATTAAATATGAACCTTTGATCAAGACTTAGATGAGTGGTGTGCACTAAATATTCGTATTTAATCAAAGTGGTATGAAATATTACGTGATTAGGAGAGAAAGGATTTTTCAAATTTATCTCTTGATCTTGTAATCCTGACAGTTAGTGTACAAATATTCATCGATCAGGAGATAGCTAAGGGGCTGAGTCTCATGATCTTGGTGGTTAAGTTCCAAACATTTGGAGATCTAGAGATAGTCAGTCACCCAATATCAGAACTTAACCATGGTCAGCACAAACATTTATATATTAAGAGATTTCTCAATCACCAAGTCTTGAGATAAACACCAGAGTTAGTAAAATGTTTAGGAACTAAGAGGGAAGCTTTATCTCTGAACCTCCAAGTAAACCATAGTCAAGCAGAACATAATGATATTCTAAGAAACTTTTTTTCGCACCATTTTGATGAGATGAAGTGAATTACCAAGGTTGAGGAAAGATAGGAAAATTGGACAAGGTATAGTATGTTGGTGAGCTGTAAAAAGTGAGAATTTCAAGCCAACTAGCTTTTTTCTAAGGTTTTTTTTAACATTTTCTAAGTTTTTTCAAAAGAAAAAAGTAATGATGGCCTTTTCCAGCTCTCTTTTCAAATTAAATTGTGTGTCAGATTCATACATCATGGCTAGCACAAAATTAAACCTAATACATGTAGAATGAATGTTGGGGTGATTGAACAATGACATTCAAAGATCTCGACTAGATTGTTGCATTAATTGCTAAATGATATATAGACTCGGTGCTTATATCTTTTTCTTATCAGAACTTTCAGAAAAGTGTGGCAAGGTATTTAGAAGTTGTAGAGACTTTCAAAGAAGATCTTTTTTAGAGATGGAGTACTTGGAGAAATAGGTAGCAAAGATGAGTGAACCAGAGTCCAACAAGGCCTTAGCCAGTGAAGGAAGTAAAGATAGAGGAGAAGAGAATAAAGTAAATAAAAATTACTCAGAAGAGTTCATCACATTGCTCTCGGGGTCTACTCAAAAAAAGAAGGTTATTGATGAGATTTTATTTTATTACATGTCTAGTTATAGAGACCCTATTACTCCAGGATGTTATGGTTATCATTTATTTAGTTTCTTCTTCAATAAGACAACTAGGCAAATTCTTGTTTGCAATCATTGGACATTAGGTTTGGGAAAATTGATAGTCCTAGATGTATTTCTAGATGTTGTTTTTCTCATAGAATTGGCTAGGAAATATGATCCTATGTCTAAGACCATCATAAAGAATAATCAAACAACCCTAGTTTCCCTAGATAGAGCTTCTTTCATGAAGGCTTTTGGTATATTTTATTCCTCATCCACTAAAATTGATTTGAGAAAATAATGAGAGAAGTACAAGAAGGAAATCAATCTAGTTAAGAATTTAATCCTCAATCACATGCCTAGATCATGGAAGTATGTAGCCCCATTACCCGGTCATATGAATTCACCTTATGAATTCAAGGATCTGCATTTCTACATGAAGTACTTAGCGTATGGGTTGTGCAGAGTGTTAGGGCTGGATGGAGATATTGAGAGAATCCATGTAGATTTGTTAATGATCATCTTAGACATACAAAAATCCCATGTAAATACTGATTATGATTATATTCAGTATGTCATTAATCAGATGCATGAGGGTCTCTTGAGTATTCAGAAGGGTAAGCAGCCCCATTTTATGCATTACTCTATTTTGATGCACTTAATCCTTTTTCATAATGTTAATGATATGGACACTAAGATGTTAAGATTGAGGACACACATTCAGGGTCAGCCAAATCCTGTGCAATTGTGGATTATGGTTTGGTTCTATACTTCCAATGAACATGAGTTTTGCGGTTTTTAGAACTGGATTGTGTGTCTACTTTTTGTTTTTCTTGGTACAAATATAACCAAGTTATCTATCAAGGTGTTAAGGATTCTATTGTAAATATGTTGATAAATGGCCTCAAGATCATAATTGGGGTGATTTCTATCTAGAAAATACCTTCACATTGATCAAGGTATATGGATGTCCTCAGCCCCCACATGTGCTTCCAAAATCTATTCCTCCAAGGGTTGCATTGATAGAATGCATTTGGCAACTAATATGGAAAGACAAGGAGCATTTGGCTCCTCACAGGAAGGGTACTTTCACACCAAGATAGTTCAAAATCTATGATTTTCTTATGGGGAAGAAGGATTTTGAAGGAATCAAAAAATGGTTGGGTTATTATAAGATGAGTATTTCCCAATATAGATATGGTGCCAAGAAATTATTGACTCCAAGTGTTACCAACATCTGAGAACATGATGGGTGTGATGAGGAAGACATTATCAGGAAGTTTCTTGATGAACAAGAAGTTGAGCATAAAGTGGGAACATATTGGGACCTGATGGACTTGGAGAAATAATTAAAAAGGGTAGGGATTGCATTTGGAGTATTTTTTCTAGGATTGTCTTACATGACTAGGATTACCCAAATGATTGACATGTATGACACTTTATAAAATCAATTTGAAATTTAGTTGGAGGAGAAGAAAAATGTGCATATACTCATCCTCCAAGTATGAACAAGATAGTGAGGAGGCTTATGAGAATCATAGTCCTCCTTAGATGAATGAGGCACTTGGTTTTGAGCAGATCTTAGAGGCTCCTGACACAGAGGCAACACGTGAGATTCCTAAAAAGAAATAGAGAGAAGAACAAGGAGACCCCTCTTAGATAAAGGAACATGAAAAGAAAAAAGATAGAATAAAATTCTCTAGTAACTGGTGATCAACATTACCATCACCAACTGAGAAAGAGTATAAGAGAGGGAAAGAAGAAGGAGACTTGGGAGAAGGTTGAATTTCCTCTCCAAGTATGCAAAGATGAAAGGGATTTGTATCAAGAATAATTGATGAGTGATGATGCCTTCATTAAGAGTGAGGAGTTCAAGAATTTTATCATTTGGAGAAAACAAAAAGAGATTGGTAGTCAACTAAAAATTACATAGGGTGCCACACTGGGGGATGAAGCAGTGCAGGTTTTGAAGGCCTATGATCCTAGTTCTGAAACCATTATAGTAGAAGAGGCTAGGAAATTGGTAAGGTCAAGTGGAATTTTGCTTGTACCAGGGTGGGACTTAGCCTCAAAATTTATCATGGATCAAATAAGCAGGCAACCAGATGCTCAATTATCCTCTGAAACTCAGATAGGGGATATGATTAGAGGGTGTGGCTATGATCCCAGATCCCAAACTCTTGCTATGTGGTCCTTAGCCCTAAGGAAAAAAATCCATCTTTGATTAATGTGGAAGAAAAGATGGATGGGGACAATATTATATGGACAGTGTAAAACACATCATATTTGGTGATCTCTAAAGTTGTCACCCACTTTTCTCATTTGAATGACGTCAAAACAAAGCATCTATCACAAAGATATGACAGGATTTTTGTTGAAACAATTTCCTTGGATAAAGATAGGGAAGAGGGCCTAATGAAAATCCATGTATTAGAGGAGAAATTGGATTATCTAAAGGCAAAGTTTGAAGAAGCATCCAAGGCTCTTCCTCCTCCTATTCAAGAAGTGGAAGTTATTCAACCTTCTATCACTGAAGAGCTTGTTCAAGCAACTGAGACATTTGAAAAGGATAGGAATGACGTTGTTTTTTCTTCCTTGTTGAATATTTTGCACCATAGAGTTAATGCTATAAAAGGAAAGTTAGATATAGTCCACAATGCCTACAACAAGTTGCTTGATATTTAAAAGGATGTAAAAAATCCAATAGCAACTCTGGACCCATTGTTTAATGTGTGGACTTGCAAGGGCTCTTTCTTTGAAAGGATAGAGGTGCTGAAACCCCATAGGCTAGTGTTGTAATTAATGCAAAGTAGTACTGAGAGGGGAGGGGTAAATCAATACTTCTAAAACTTTTATCTCCTTTCCTTATTCATCATTAGTAATCATACATTACTGCATTACTAACCATTACTGTTGTTCTTTCTTATGTATGTATTTTTTCATTAATAATCTTTAATGGTTTGCAACATTCATAGAAACATTCATGAAAATGATAAACACATAACACAAGATATGATATCATAGAAAACTCTCGTTAGGAAGTAAAAACTGTGGTGGGGATGGCACCAAAAAAAATTCACTATCTGTAGAATGGAAGGGAACTGGTTAAGGCTTACAATTTGATCACTTCTGATGATCTACCCTGTTAGGAGTATTAAGGTGGAGACCTATTAAGATCTACTCTGTTAAGAGATTTTAGCAACACTAATTTAAGTGTGCACTTAGTTATGATATTTTACAATAGGACGGTTAAGCCCACCTTTCTTGAAAGGATTTAATTAGTGTACTACACTTGTTAGAATCAGTACAAATGTTGAACTGACTGCATACAATCTAAAATTGCTGATTATAGATCCATTAAAGCTCTCAGAATAATAATATCACCTTAAGTGATTGATCAATACCTTTTCTTTGTTTGTCGGTAGCCTCTATTCTATTCTTGAAACTGATTTGATTCTATTTCTATCCTTCTGCATGAATTCTCTTGTATGGTCTCTAGTTTCTCTCTGTGGCTACTATCTTCATTGAACAACAACTATTCTTAATAGATTGAGCACCTATTTATACAAGTATTTTCCCTATCTTGGAATCATGAATTACAATGTTAACTCTTTGATCCAAGGTTTACAACTTGACCTTGATCTTTAGTTTGCATGTTTTAAATCAGTAAAAATAATTAAAACAATAATAAATACATTTCTTCCTCCGCACATAATGGATTTAAAAGTAAATCAATAAGCTATAAATACAACTTCAATGATTTATCTAATGTGGAAAGTCAGATCCACTTTTTGTGGGATGTAACTGACTGTCAGTTCTTGGTTGTCGGGTTGAACTTGAAGTTTTTTGGCATTCCTTTGTTTGAACTATTTTTTTGGCTCCGTTTGTCTGTCAGGTTCCTCTTTTTTTCATTCCGTTAGTTTGCACTTTTTTTACTCATCAGGTTTCCTTTAACCTTTTTTCCATCAGATAACACTTAACAGTGTTTATCGGGTGGTGTTGTGCCCTGTCTGTCGGTGTGAAGTAAACTGATGGTTCAGATCATGTTTTTCCTTAAGTATACTAATGGAAAAATATAATTCTTTCAATCTCCCCCTTTGACATTAGTATAAAAAAAAATTGATATATGCATAATACTAAAGTGTTTAGTATGTACACCATGTTTGTATCCTTGTCATCATATGACTCCCCCTAACTGTATGCAACAATATAGTATAGGTATATGTACATGTATACTATACATATTCTTTCCTCCTTGTATTTTCCCCTTTCTTTTACTATACATATTATTTTGTTTTTTTATTGAGGTGAGTGAACATATCAATTCCCCCCTTTCTTTGATACTTATGACGAAAATGCACAACTTATAATATGCCAAAAATTGTGACAAAAATGTGCAACTTACAACGTGTCAAGTATATTGGAATGGGTTGTCTTGATATCTTCTTGCATTTTCTCCAATTTTTCTTTCAATTGTTCTAGTTCCATGTGTTGTAGCTCTATCCTTGCATGCATATCATAAATGTTGTCTAGGACAGACATTTCTAGGGTGGCAATTAGTGTATTTGCCTGTGTCACATGTTGTTGCAAGAGTGTAAGTGTCGGTAAGGGCTTAACTTGGAGCTCATTCACCTCATCTCTATACTTCATCTCTGAAAACTATATGTCCTGTCTCTATTTCCTGGCCTGTTTGACTTTCTCATCGTGCAATTTGAGTGCTTCTTCAGTATTGGTGAGACTTTGTGCACTGGACTTAAGATCAACATCAATTTGTGCTATCTTGTCAGTATACTCCTGAGTGAGTTGATCTAAAGTGCACAATTTCTATGTTAAGGTAATAGCTTCTGAGATGATTGGATCAATTGTACTTACCAATTCAGATAGCTTAACCTTTTTCAATGTCACTTCATGGCTTATCTTCTCAGCTAGCTTGAACTCATACTTTTGTTCAAGTCTCTCTTCCATAACCTTCTCAGCATCAATATTCTGAGATGTTATTGCATCTGTGAGTATTACCAATTGATCAAGCATTGGAGATTTTTTATCAATATCTATATCAGGTACAATCTGTTGAAGTATTCCTCTTGCTACTTCTAGTACCTTGGCCTCTTTTGCTTCTCTCTTCACTTTGTCTTGAATGGATTTTCTCTCACAAATCTTGGCATACTTTGTCAATGCAGTTGGATCCAATGTCCTTGGATCACAAACTAGAATCTCAATGACTTCATCTAGAGTTACTGGATTCTTATTCTTTCATTTCTTCTTCTTTGAGATTTGTGGGGATGCAGATGCATGAACTACCATAGCTAGTTCATTTGTTCTCTCTGAAGTGGTTGGTGAAGGCCTTGTGGAAGATTCTTCTTATGTTTTCTGCTCAGGTGGCACCTGTCAGTTCTGTGAAGATGTCTCTCCTTTAACCTTGGGTGCCTCTGCAGATTTTTATTTTGATTGTTTCTCCTTCTCATCTTGCTTTTCTTCTTCACCTTTCTCTATTTGTGTGTACCCTTTTTCCTTTTGAGTTTCCTCCTTATTTTGATCAGTAGATGTATCTTTCTTATCATCAGTTGTAGCCTTCTCTGTAGTTGTTTCTTTTGTATTATCTATAGTATCTTTTTCTTCAGCATCACCCTTGTCCTCAGGTGTGCTTGTGTCCTCCATTGCAGATCCATCATTACCCTCTAGAATATTGATTTCCTTCATTAGTACAGGCATATTTATTTGAGTGGTTTCTTGGGATGTATCCAGAGTGGTGTCCTACTTGTCGGTTTGATCTTTTGGAGCATTGACATCTTCATCTTTTTGCATTTGGTCTACAGGGTCTAGTTCTTTGGAGTCCATGATTGAAGTGTCTTGCACTTGTTCATCAACAACATTAATTATTGTACTATCTGATGTTTGCGATTCTTGATGCTATCCTTGATCCTTAAGTGTGATAAATATGACATCATCTTTCTTCTGTGGATCTTTGTCAGAGTCATAGTTAGTGATATCTTGGATGATATCATCCATGACTGTATCTACGTTTATAGGCTCATTATCACTTTCAGTATTGTCTAGGGCAATGTGTTAAGGACTTGCATTGTCTATCTCCACCTCTCTATGAGGTGTATTTGTGAGAAGTAATTGATTCTCACCACTTTTTGACTCTGCCAGTAGATCCAGAAGTTGTCTCCATTTAGTTTCATTCATTTTGTCCAGCTCTATGAATTTGTTCTCTAATACTTTGTATGCCCTTATTTTGGCTACAAATTTACTTGAGTGCTTCTTGAGTATTTATTTGATTTCTTCAACCTTGGATTTGGGAGGCCTTAGTGTTACTAGTACCCTCTCCCTTGCTTCTCTTTCGGTTTGCATAGTATATGACCATTGTTGGTATACCCTTTTACCTAGCTCTTTAGGTATTTGATTGATAAATTCTGCAGGTGCATATTTTTTCTTGATCATTGACTTTATAAGTGCCTCTTGTATCTTATTCTGGTCCTCTAGGGTTTAGTGTATCCCATTGTCTAATTTTATTATCATTCATTGTACCATGTGTAGCAATGGATTCGACAGCTTCATCAATTGTTTGATTCTTTTAGTTCTTCTTTTCTACATCAGGCTCATCATCTTTAGTGTCTTCTATGTCATCCTTTGTCCTAACCAACCTTTTCCTCTTCTTTGGTGGTGTTGTTTTCATAGTTTTTTGCCTTGTTCTCTTAGATGGCTGCTTCCTTATGTAGGTCCTTACTTGACCTTTCTTAAGGGGTGTTGTATTGGTTGCATCAGTTTGACTCCTTTTCCTCTGCTTCTTTGTAGGAGGCGGAGGTGGAGGTGTATTAGATTCAGTCTCCTTAGAATCTGATTTATTTTCTTCTTGTCCCTCACCGATGGTTCCCTGTTCATCGATTGTCTCCAGTTGTTCTTGTTCCTCATTTTTTACTGATAGAATCTTCTTGAAATTCTTAACCATTTTATCCTTTTTGTTTACAGTCTTCTTGATTTTTAGGCCTTGTTTTATCTTTGATTTGGCCTCTTCATAGGTTCCAAACCTTAGTTGTTTTCTATCAATGGGCTCATCTATTAATGCCTCAATTGCACTTGTAGCTTGATCAATATTGATCTCATAATCCATTAGTGCTAACCAAGTTGTCCTTGGTACAACTGGTCTAATATGGATGAAATCTATGTCCACCATAAAATATATTTCATCTTTATGTTTTTCTACAAGTTGTTCATGAATCCTAGTCCTTTCCATCATCTTTTCCTTGAACTCAGGGAAGTAAGCAGACTGTTATGCCCTGCATCCCCGTCCCTACATTTTATGTGCAAAATTTTTGGTCCCCCTTTTTTTTGTGTTTGCTTTTGGCTCTTGCCTTGTCTTTTTTCCTTTATTTCTTTGTTTTCCTTCCCTGGGTTTTCTTTCCTGTGGTGTTGGTTTTGCTTTGTGTTTTTTTCCTTTGTGTCTCCGGGACCCAGTCCTAGAGTTGGTTGTTTCTTTTCCAGGAGCCAGACCCCAGACTCCAGGATTCTCTGCCACGACGTCTTCTTTTTGTAAGAGGGTATGGTCGCACGGAATCCCCAGGCCCGGAGTCTGGAAGTTTGCCTGTCCTGGAAATTGTAGAAAAAAAGGTAACTTGCTTTTCACCTTGGGTATAAATAGAAATTACCTATCATTTTCACAGTCACTGCGATTAAAAACACTTAAGTGATTTCAGAGCGATTCATAGGCGATTTGAGCGTGAATTAAGTGTGAGTTACTCTAAGCTTAGTGGGTGATTAAGATTTGATTTTCGATGCTGGTTGGTGATCATTCGAAGGTGGAAACTATTGCTGAGTGTCTAGGGTGCCTTTCCTTCCTTTCCCTCCTTTGAATCCCAGGTTGGTGTTCCTAGTTCTCTCTTTCTTTTTTTTTGCTTTTCATTGTTGTGTTTTGTTTGCGTTTCTGCTTTGTTTTGTTTCCATTTGGCTCTACATCCTTGTCATCTAGTTCACCACCTTTTTGTGGGTCAGCTCCACCAAAGGGTTGTCCACCCTTTGTGCGGTGTAGGATATTGTAGATTTTGTACTTTTTTCTATGTGGTTTAGTGTAAGGTGGTTGTTTTGTATTTTCGTTCTATTGTGAATTTAGTGTATATGATGTATATCCCTCCATTTTCTATGTATATATCCTTTAGCCCCATTGTACTTAGGTGTATATCCTATGTGTATTCATCTGGTCTCGCATCAAGCTCGCCGTGCTTTGTCTATATTTCATCCATGTTTGTGAGCTCGTTCTAGAAGGAATACCATCTGGTTGAAGCTCGACTCTCGGCTGGTTTCAACCAGGTAGTTTTCTCTCTCCTCAGTCAGTCAGCCTTTAAGTTTCATTTATGTCCTATGCATGCATTCAATATTCTCCAAGTGGCCTCCAGTTTTCATGTGTTCAGACAGTTGGCACTATCATCATCATAACTCCCCATTTATTGCATAGCCACGTGATGCCCACATGGGCCTGATAGCTCACTTTTTGCTAACATCTTCCAACGGTTAGTTTTTTGGATACTGGGTCTTTTTTCTTCACCAACCCACATCTTACTTCCATTAAGTATGCTAAAATCCCTAGGCCCAGATAGCAGTTAATTTTCTAAGTTTACATTATATATACTCTTTAGGATTTTGAACCAAAACTAACTTTTTAGGCAAAGGACGTGCCTCGACGGTAAGATCTCCAGATGCTGGAGTATTATTTATCTATGAATTATAATGGTCACCTTGCCTTGTAGGTTTTCAAAGCAAAATACCTTCACTATGTGTGAGGCTTCTACATCTTCACCACCCAGGAGTCTAGAACTTCCTTCCACGGTGGTCACCAGGGCAGCCGTCAGATCCTAAATTGAGAGGGCCTTAGAAAAATTGCCTCTCAGCATGAAATACTTGAAGGACAATGTTGTTATGGGATCAAATATTGAGTCCCAAGTTCAGTTAATTACCAACACTAGCATTGAAATGTGGGCTGAGATGCATGCCCTAGTTAAGATGATGTTTATTCAACATAATCTGGGGATCTTTTGGCAATCAACGTCAGGGATTTCGAGATCCTGAAGGCCTCTTGTTTCTCATGCTCAGTGTAGGCCCCAGCACTTATTATCACCTTTGTGGCACATTATAACTCCTTTGTCTAGGTCATCATGCTGACCACCCCAATCCCGAGTGGATATCCCACCCCCATGGTGTCTCTCTATGCCGCAAGTTTTCAGGTAGGTTTGGGGATTCCTCAGTTTGATGACCTAGCTTTTGTTACCAGATCTGATGCCTTAGGGAAATTTCAGCAGCTCGAGGTCGTAGCCCAGCAATATATGAACACCCATTGGCTCAAGACCCCGAAGAGGGACCCCAAGAAAATGAAATTAGAGATCCCCGATCTGAGTTTAAAGAAAGTATCTAGATGGGGATTATAGCGCTATGCTAGATCTTTGGGAAACCCCATGCCCAAGAGTTCTCAGGGTGGATTTACTACTTTTTGCTTGGCATCTCCACTGGCGAGCAATGCTTTGATTGGGCCGCCATTATTTCTAATCGCGTAGACTCTCAGTTCCTTCAGGTGGCCCAAAAGCGCAAATTCTATATGACCTCTTATGTTCTCTAGGCCCTAGCATAGCAACTACCTATCACCAATGGGCTGCTCACATCAGGTGTACTTGGGATCGGCCCAGGTCAAAAGGCTCCCTAGGATTATTTCCCACAAATTCAATGGGAGGCTAGTTTCCCCAGCTTCTATCAGGTGAACAATGCCTTCGTCTACTACAATATTTTCACGCCTACCCGAGATGCAGGGTACCACCTCTCCAAGGAGGCAATGGATCTGGTCAGAAGTTAAGGCCATTACTAGATCCAATTCTAGCAACATACCTACATACGGATAACTGGCTTCTCCAGGAAACCTTACTTGTTGCTCAAACATTGTGGGAACAAGATAATTCTCTTGGAATATTATAGAAAAATGATGAAGTTGCATGCCTTATACACTTTGAAGAAGTTGATTAATATTCAATTCCCAATCACTTGTGGGAATTACTCATGCAGTCTAGCCGTAGCCAAGGAGGCAGAAAGCGAACTCAAGAGCTTGAACTTGGAAAAATTTTATTTAACGCGAAAGAACTTTGCTCCGCTTGGAAAAATTGCAAAGGTACTTCCCTCGGCATCAGAGCCCCACTAATATCACATGGAGGACTTCTGGGAAGATTTCTAGGATGATGTTGAAGTTCGGAGCCAGCATTACGTCCGAATGACCCTAGAGATGATGGAAAGATTGAAGCTCTAGAAATTTCTAGATGACATTCTCAAATGTCGGACCCACAATAGATCCCCAATACAAGGCAAGGGGAATTGATAAGCTGGCCCTCCCACTAGTAGACTAGAATGCCCAAGAGGGGCCTACCATTAAGGAAATCACTCACAACGTGGTCGAGCACAACTATGAATACTTTAAGAGAGTATGCCCCAGGAGTACCCGCAGAGCTTGCCTGATGGTACAAAAGCTGACTTCTGGAGCTGAAACCTTTTCACAGGGAGAGGATAGAGGAAAGAGAATAATGGAAACTCCAACCCTATAGGAGACCCCCATAAAATAATAACTAAAACAATTGATAGCGGCTTCCTAGTAGATGAGGGAGAATTTAATCACGCGGTTGGCCACTCCAGTGCTCATGACCGGACCTGTCCGTCCTCCCTCTTCCCCTTCACTAGCAGCATTAATGGTCAGGGCAATAGGAATAGATGTAGAAGAGGAGTAGGAAGTCGTAAGGGATGTGGGGCCTCCTTTGGTTACCAAGCATAAGAAAAGGCTTAATCCAAAGCAAACAACAGAACCAAAGCTTGGGATGCCGCAAATCCCACAAGTAGAAATCATTTCTTCTGACTCCCCGGAGCTGGAGAAAGAACTAGAGCATCCTCATGTCCTAGAAAATCCTCCCCCTTAAGAAGAATTTGATGATGTATTTAGGGCTGATGAGTTTGGGAATTTGTAGGGAGATATCGTACAGCCGACAGAGGAAATTATCACGTAGGAGGAAGCTTCAGAATAGGAACCTACGTAGGAACAGGAGGTACAAATAGAAGAGGAAAAGGGATAGAGAAAGAGATTGCCTCTAAAGTCTCGAAAATACAAGATATGGGATTTTCAGGCCAACAAAAGAAAAATGAAAAAATGGCATCAGTTGGGGAAATTGGACCCACGGGAACAACCGTGACCCCAACTTTCATGTTCCAAATGCCACTCCCAAAGGTAACATTTAGGGAGATAATCACTATGGCCCAAACATTGAATCTCGGCCCATTGCTTCCCCCACTACCAAAATATGTACTGACAGAAAAAGATACCCCAGCAATAGAGGCTCAAGAAGAACAGCAGTAGGATGAAGAAGAAAACCCCGGGGCAACCAATGAGGACCCAAATATTGCCAAAGATATAGACAGCGGGGAAAAGGACATAGGTATCACCAGATAAAATATCATCGGTGAGTCAGAAGATACAGAGAAGGAGCTAGGAGAGGCTCATACTGTTGAAGCGGCACAATAGGATATTGAGGAGAAGTCACAGGAGAAAATTTTGGCTGCAAAGCCACCCCTACCGCCACAGTGGTTGGTAGAATCTCAGAAGTGAAAAGCCCCAACAACACCCAAAGCCTATCTTTCTTTGGCAGAGATGATGGCTCAGGCATAGAATCTACCTATGGATAAGAAAGCTTGGACAGTCCACACTCTTCAAACTGAGCTGGGCAGAGAAACAGTCACAGTAATCGTGACACCTTCCCTAGATGCAGACAAGGCAATGGATGAGGCTGGAGATTACAATGTCACAGAAGTGTCACTGGGGAAGAGAGGAAAACAGGGTGAATTGGACCTGTTGAAAGAAGCAGCCAAGGTAGTGGAGGCTCGCTATGAAAAAGAGGCTCAAAAGTTCAAGGCAGAAAAGGAGAAAAATGCAAGCCTCATGGGGTTGCTGACTGAGCTGGCCCAACCCATTAACTTTATTCCTTTGGGGGCCTCTAGATCAGATGCACCACTTTCATAGAGGTTTATAGACTCATTACGGGCGATAAAGAAGAAGGCCCAAGCGGTTGATGAATGGGTTGACTTGTATTTGGGAAACCTCTGGCGTTTCTTGGTGTTAGAAGAATTATGAGGCATGGAAGGTTGAGTTAGAAGAACTCATCAGCCTCAGAGAGGAGATTGTCTCTGAGTATGGAATTTTAGGAGAAGATTCGTTTGATTTTGTAAAGACCCAGCACTCCAGACTTGACCTACCATTGGGGGTAATCAAGGAACTGGTGGGGACTCTACATGATAAGGTCAATGCATTCCAATATTCTTTCAATTTATACAAGTCTTTTGTTTCAAAGGTCTCCAAAGCTGATCCGTTTAGCACCGACACATGCACACCAGAGGAATGTGTTTTGGGAAAGTTTGATGAATTAATGGAATCAAGGTATCAATCCCTAGAGGGGATAGATGGAGCAAAAATGACACAATTAACTTACATGGTGCTCAATGGTCACGATGTGGCAAAGATGGCCAAAGAATTTAAGGGAAATGTTCTGGACCTAGGAGAACAGATTGAGGTGGCCAAGTACCAGTGGGCTGGTCTTAAAGACATTGATGAAGATGGAATTTCACACCTCCTCCAGACCTTCAATGATAGGAAGCAATAGTAGAGATTCTCTGAGGGGCTGGAGAAAACTTTCAGAGAAAATGTTTTGTATTCTTTATTCTTTCAGAACACAAGTTCCCGGATCTCAAAATTTTGGATCCTACATTTTGTATTCGTTGAGTGACCCATGTCCCGGTCCCCAAGGTAGACTAGTCACTTTCAAGGCAATTAATAAAGGTTGTCAGAAGGTAGGTAACCACAAGGCACGTCAGCTCAGAAGGAAGTTTTCTGACAGATTGTCTTCCCGAGGCATCATTTCAGAGATACACTTGGCACATTGGAGACAAGGCACCACCCTCCCATTTATGAGGCATGTAGCCTTGATCCCCAGGGGATCATATTTCTTCCTTCTCCTTTTTGGCTCTCTTCTCGAGGCTGATTCTTCCACTCCATCCTTCTTATCTTATTCTTTTAACATGTCAGACCTTCTCTGTCTTGAGGTCTTTTGTAACGTGGCGCAAGTAGTACCGGCCACCCAATATTGTATTTTATTGTAAAGTGTAAAATAAGTTAGGTTTAGGGTTAGATAGAAAGATGTGTATAAATAATAAGTTTGACCTCATTCCAAGGGTCTACAAAATTGATGATTTTGTAGTCCACAGTTAATAGCAATCTTGTTTTTGCAGTTCTGAGTTGCAGAGCTCCAAGCTCCATAGTTTCTAAGTTTTTAGTAGTTAGATGCTCCCTTGGAGCCACCATTGTACCACGCACCAGTGCTCCCTAGAAGAGATGTTAATGAAGAAGAAAGAATTCTCTCAATGATGTTGTTGGCATTTTGTCTTCTAGGTTGATAGTATTTTATGCTTTGTGTTATTCATGTCCTTTTCTCTGATACTTAAAGTAGATTAATGACCTCCTTTCCTTTGCTACTGATAAAATATGAACTGATGGTTGTATATTTCTTCGGTATTTAGTGTAGTCTATTAGAGCATTGTTGATGTCTTGAATGTTTAGTGTAACTATAGGTAGATGAAATATTTCTAACTCTGCAGTATCTTTTAAATTTTATTTTGGTTAGAATGAATGCGCGCTTGTAGGAAACCCCACTTACTTGAATCCCCGGAGAAGACAAGTTGAAGATAAACAGCTATCCCCCTAAAAAAATAGTCACATCTCCCAACCAAGCCCCGCACTGTTGAGACCCAACTCTCACATGCTTGGAGGAATGGGGAATCTCATTTCCCTAGAAAACCTCTACAGGCAAAGTTGGCCGGTACCCCGATACCCAGTGAAAACTTACCTCTGTTGGCAGATCTAGTCATAAGAGTCCCATCAAGAGAAACTGGCACTACAAGGAGGGCATGAACTCGTCCCCCTCTCAAGATTATGATTTTACACCTCCCGAGGGTTCTCCAAGCTATATTTTTAGGAGTCAATCCGTCAGTGGGATTGGGTCTTTCTCCCAAACGAGATTTGAAAGAATCCTTAGATTATCCCCTAACCCCAGAAGGTTTGTCAAACTCGAGCCTCCTACTTGAAAGAAACAAACCCTAAAAACCACACTAGCTACCATTGTCTGGGGTTCAAGCGTACCACAAAATATCTAAACTTCCCAGACAATCCCGAGAATCAACGTTCAACCTACTAAAAATTTAGCTCCCCAAATGGCTACATATTTTTGTAATATCGGGTCCCCTATGGGAACTTTTTTGGGTGCAACCAATGATTTACCCTCACACCCGGAAAAGATTTTCCCATGATATGACCACCTAGGCTCACGAATTGTAGAGGAACACTTGTAGGAATACAAAGATGCCATGAACTGACACCAGATCCAACATGAAGATGTTGTGACCCGGATGTTTCCCCTATCCCTAGGATAGGGCAAACTAGACTAGTACCTTAACCTTCCCGCCAACTCCATCAATAGTTGGCAGGACATGGAGGATGCCTTCTTGGCTACCTTCTACGTACAAGTGGACCCAACTTGGTCCCATAGCTAGTTCATTTCCATCAAAAAGTAACAAAATGAACCCCTTGCAGCATTCAATCACAGGTTCTAGTGCGCCCTGAAGCGATGCACGGGTCCTTCCATCCCATTTGCGGAAGTAACCATATAGACCTATCTCAACGCAATGGACCCCTTTATTTCCACTCTCCTTTGGAGAACAATTGCCCTGGGCGATCGGGATACTTTGGCAAAAGTTTACAACCTAGCCTTAGAACTATCTTGCAGCCTCAACAAATCCCCAGGCGGGATTGGGCTGAGTGTCCCATTCAACATGATCCCCGGCAGAACTACATACGCCAGGGGATATAACCCCAATCTAGCAATGGGTGCCCCCACGATGGAAATGAATCCCCCACCACCGCCGATAGACCAGTAGGCTGGTATGTTTATCCATCACAAACTCAGGCAATACTGGGTCTTGAATCTTTCCCTTGGAACCAGCCACAGCCAAACCAACAGTAGCAGATGCAACCATCTAGAGTGTCTTTCTTCCAGTCGTCTGTAGCTGGAGGATTTCCGCCCTCGACTCTGGAAAATAGTGTTGCCTTCCCAGGGAACCAACAACAACAACCATCACATTATGACATGAACACTCAATTGACCGCTGAGGTCGAGTCCCTCCGGTGAATGTTGTCCACCGTGACTGTGGACATGGGTCAACTGAAAGCGTCTTATGTACCCTAGAACTCCAATTCCCAAAGAGGGAATATTTTCTCTAGCCAATGAAACAATAACGCCAGAGGAAGAAACTTCAACAGCGGGCCTCGGCCCAACAAACAATAATGGAATAATAACACGAACACTAGAGGTCTGCCTCTGAACCAAAATGCCAATCAAAGTGGTGTTGGACCATCCCATTTCACACCAGTCGTAGACTTCCATCCCATGACCAATTGGCGTAGATTGCATGACATAGGCTCCCACAACAAGGTAAATTGTGCCACACTGGAGAAGGTCATCATGATCTCCCAGCTGGACAGATAACAAGAATTTGACCCTACTCCCCTAGAGCCTCTTGTACAAGAGCCAACTCATGGTGCCTTCACTTGTGAGACCATCTTCTTTGGATGCTCCAGAGAAGATGAAGAAGAATCTGAATTACAGGGATTCTTTGATTAATCAATTCCAGCCTTTGAGGCCAATGCCTTCACCAACCCCCAAGCCCCTTACAACACTCGGAGCCAGGCTGGTAAAGGGTCAGTTTACACACTAACACCTCCCAAGGACACCCCTCCCCAAGATAATACAACTGATCGGCCTGTCCCTCCAAAAGGTTCTAGCTCTAACCAAGAAAAAGACCCGGCCAAGGGAAGCCACCAATTCTTGGGAGGAAGATTTGATATCACAAAGGTGTTAGAAAAAACCACCACCTCCATGACCTTGATGGAGGTTTTACAAAACTACCCTGAGTAGAAGAATTCTCTTCTGAAGCTCTTGGGAAACCCAAAAGTTATCAGTTTCCCACCCAAGACTGTCTCTTTTGAGCACGCCAACACTACTATCTTCTAGAGAAATAATGAAGATCCTCCATTCCTAATAGGCCTAAACATACAAGGCAAAAACATACACAATTTCCTAGTGGATTCTGAGGCTTCGGGCAACATCATGCCCCTATCCATATGCGAGAAGCTCAGATTCAGACCCACCCCATCTAGTGGCGCTGTGATTCAACTGGATAAAACTGCTATGAAAATGGTGGGTGAATTGAAAAATGTCTAGATACAGCTCATTCAAGACCCCAAAATAGCCAGCATAATTGATATTCAAGTGGTGGACATCCCAGAAACTTATGGGATGTTGTTAAGTCGGAACTAGTCTACATAATTGAATGGATACTTTTTGACCAACTTCTCCCACTTATGGCTCCCCTGGGAAGGAGAATCAAACAAAATCTAGGTTGAAAGTGAGCCCCGGATGAAGTGGGACCTTACCAAAGTTGGAAGGGTTAACGAGGTCTTATTCTCTGAGACTTCCTTGGGGGTGTACCAACCCCTTGAAATCTTAACGTTCAATTTCACTCCCAGGGAGGATCCCATAGTGCTGCAGAGAATCCAAGACCTAGAGAAGGAATTGAAGGTTGAGGTTGATTCTCAGGGTGTCTTAGTGACCCCTACTACACTCTTGTCTGGCGCTTGGTGCCGAGTATACTACCAAAAATATTCAGAGCTAGAGTGTGAACCTTGCCTTTCTGTTGCTACCCGGTACATCAACGCCTTCTAGAACAAAGAAAATCCAGCTGATTCTCTGGAACCCAGTATTCCTACTGGGAGCACTTCTTCAGTACCCTCTCTCTGGAGATCTCAATTGCAAACCACTTTGGAGGCAAACCTCACCCATGCACCACCAGTGCAAGAGGAAGCTCCTCCCAAGTCTCCCAAAGATAACCCAAAGCCTGCTCCATCTCCCTAGCTCCAGACTACAAGCGATGACCTGTGGACCCTTAAGTTCGATGGGTCCCGGTCTAAACAGGGCTGTGGGGCCAGAGTAGAATTAATCAACCCATGAGGGAAATCCTTTCTTGCATCCTACAGGCTGTAGTTCAACTACACAAACAACGTTATGGAGTATGAGGCTTTGGTCCTTGGACTCCCATTTCCATTAAGGAAAGGGATCACCTACCTCTGGGCTCTTGGTGATTCGAAGTTGATTGTCAAATAGGTCTAGAGTCAGTACACATGTCATGATAAAAGGTTGGCTGCATACCGTAATCAGGCAATGGAGCCTTATTGAAGATTTTGATGCCTTTGGCATTGATCTTATTCCCCGATGACAAAATTATGTCTTGGATGCCCTCGCTATTTCTGCTAGCACACTAGAACCCATGGCCGGCTCACGACTCCAGAGATTTTCTGTTGAGATGATCCCCATCCTGTCCATCCTAGATAATGTCACCCACTTTCAGGTTTTTGAGGATGATCAACATATCCTGGCCTTCATGGCAAATGTTGGTGTCTTCGAGGACCAGATAGTGGAGGAACGAGACCATGATGATACTGGGTAGGGTAATGAAGATGATGGGATCATGGACCTACCTACTAACACCATCCTAAAGGGGATGGTCGCACTTGAATGTATCTTCGACTCAGACCCTCGGGGCTGGGAAAAGATATCATCCTCCCCTAAGGGAAGAAAATTCGAGAAAGTAAACATCGGCCAGCCTGGTGAAGAAAAGATGATACACATTGGTACTTCCTGCTCCCTTGAAGAGAAGGAAAATATGTTTTTGGTTCTTTGGGAATACATAGATGTGATTGTGTGGGGATATGAGGATTTGAAAACATATGACACATCCATTATGACTCATACCATCCACCTAAAACCTGATGCTTAGCCTTTTTGGCAAAAGAAATGACCTATCAACCCGCTGATCGAGCCTCTAATTTGTTTGGAGGTAGAAAAAATATTGTCGGCTTGGATAATCTTCCCAATTTGACACACTACATGGGTTTCCAATTTGGTCCCAGTTAAAAAGAAGAGTGGTGAAATTTGCCTTTGCGTGGATTTCTGAAACTTGAATAGAGCCTCCAAGAAGGATAATCACCCTCTCCCCTTGTTGGATGAGGTGTTACAGATAGTGACTGGGTCACAGATGATGTCTTTCTTGGATGGATACTCTGGATACAACCAATTCATGGTTAAATATGAAGATAGAGATAAAACGGGGTTCACCACTAAGTGGGGAACATTTGCATATTGGAGGATGCCCTTTGGCTTGATTAACATAGGGGCCACATTTCAAAAGGCTATAGACATTGCATTCGAGGGCCTTGTGAATTAGTGCATAATCATCTACATGGATGATTTGACCATCTTTTTCTGGGACAGGCGTGACCATTCCGCCCACCTCACCCAGATTTGCGAGAGGTGTTACCGGTATGGAATATCCCTCAACCGCAAGAAGTGCATGTTCAAGGTCACTAAAGGGAAGTTGCTTGGGAATATTTTCTTCAAGAAGGGTATATCTATCGACCCTAAGAGAGTTGAAGCGCTGCTAAATTTGCAAATGCTCGACAGAAAGAAAGAGATGTGATCTTTCTTCAGAAAGATCAACTTTGTCCGGCGATTCATCACTGGATTCGCTGAAATAGTCAAGCCACTCAATGAAATGATGAAAAAGGAGACCAAAATTGAGTGGAGTCCTGAAGCAAAGTGGGCATTCACCCAAATTAAATAGACGATAATGGAGGCACCCATCCTGGCTAGTCTGGACTACTCCCTCCCATTTTATATTTACTCCTTTGCTTCACCGCATTCTACCATGGCATTATTGACCTAGAAGGTCATGGGGGGAAGAATGAACAATAGATTTCATGAGCTCCCCCTTTAAGAATGCTAAAGTCTGATATTCATCATTGGAAAAGCAGGCCTTTTCTCTTGTTCACGCCGTGAAGAAATTTTGGCATTACATTCTCCAGAGCAAAGTGCATGCTATCATCCTAGACTAGGCTGTAAAATCTTTGTTGATGCAAAGTGAATTGGGTGAGAGACAAGAAAAATGGATGGCCATCCTCCAGGAGTACGACTTAGAAATGTAACCCGTGAAGATAGTCTGAGGCTAGGGACTAAGTCGAGCGATGGCTGAAGAGACTCCCCACATAGAATGTCAAACATACACAGTGGAGTCTATCACTCAAGACCTGTGGTACACTAATCTGGTGTACCTATTGTTACACAACAGATTCCCAGAGGGGTTACCTCCCAACAAACATCGTGCTCTATGGATGAAAATCACCCACTTCATGATCAAAAACTTTGTGCTTTACTGCAAGAATTATGAGGGACTGTACCTTCGGTGCATTGATAGGGACCAAGCTGCAAAAATGATTGAAGAATTCCATGGGAAGTTTGGGACCGGGCATGGCTCAGCCGATGCCACCACCCATCAAATCCTTCAGGCCATATATTAGTGGCCCTACATAGTCAAAGATGTTTACACTCATGTTCAAAAGTGCCATACTTGCCAAACCACGGCACATCATGAGCGTAACCCAGCTATGCCTTTAAAACCAGTCTTCAAGGCTAGACCTTTTGCCCAATGGGAATTCAACTTTATTAGGGAAATCAACCCAAAATTGTCTGCCAACCACCGATACATCCTAACTGCAACCAATTATTGCACTCGGTGGTGTGAAGCCATACCTTGCAAAAACACCACGACAGATGTAGTTATCAAATTCCTAGAAGAAAACATCGTCACAAGATTCAGAATGCCCTTTGCTATAGTGTGTGACAATGGTCTGGCATTTTCTTTGGCACAACTACTTGAATGGACCTATGACCAGAAGATCACTCTAAAGTTTTCCAGTAACTATTACCCCCAGGGGAACAGTGTTGCTGAATCAATGAACAAAAATTTACTCAAAGTGATCAAACACCTGTTAGATCAAAATCCTTGGGATTGGCACCAAAAGTTGAGATTCACCCTCTGGGTGGATCACATTCAAATTAAGGCCGCCCTGGGAACATCCCCATTCCATCTGGTTTATGGTCAGAACCTAGTGTTCCCAATCAACTTACAGATCCTAGTTTTGCAGTTTATGCAAGAGTTTGGCAACCGGGATCACATTATGGAGGTTCAGCTCCTGAACGTGGTGTGGATAGGGGAACATCAAGACAAAGCCCTTGAACATTTCACATGTCACCAAGTAGTGGTAAAATGATGGTTTGACCCTAGAGCCCAATACAAGGCCTTTCATATTTTGGAGAGAGTGCTTTTGTGGGACAAGGCCCAGGAAAAGAAAGGAAAGCACACCAAGTTCCAACGGCTCTGGCTCAGACCATACCTAATCTCAGAGATCTACGGGGAAAATACCTATCGCCTCAATACCATGAATGGAGAACCTATCCCATTGCCCGTCAATGGATAGTTTCTCAAGCATTACTTCGAATGAGGCCAGTTTTCCCAAAGTTATATTTTATGTAAAGTTCTCTTACTTTGTAAATAGTCTTGTCGGTCGTCCTCTAGGACCGCCCCCTTTTTCTTTTGCTTTGTCTTTTCTTTTCTTGTCTTCTTTCTTGGGTTCTAATTTCTTTCTCTCCCTCTTGTGGGGACTGGTATGCTTCACATAACATCTAGTCTCTGGGATATTGCCTTTAACATGGCGGTGAACTTAAGAATCTATTGTTAGCATGAGGGAATCGGTCTGGTCTCTGCAGTTATTTTGCAAGTTTGGTAGTACATTATGAGTAATCTTCATCGGATTTATCCTTGGAAGTCTGGTAGTCAGTAAAATAAAAAAATTAAGGAACAAGTAATCGTACACATTGAGGGTAGATTGGTTGCACTAGTTGGTTGACCCAAGTCTGAAATTTTAAAAGATTCTTTCTAGATCTGGAGTTTTCCTCCCCTATTCAGCATATTAAGGTGGGTAGAAGGGTGAAATAAGTATTTCCATTAAATTTAGCTAATCTTAAGCTTGATGGTGAAAAAATTACTGCCCTCCCACCCAGAAATGTACAAAAAAACAAATAAGAAAAAAAGAAATGGGACGAAACTTTGGTGTCCGGGAGAAACGAGTGGATTTGATGACTTTGGGGTTTGATATACTTAGTGCCTCTTCTCTACTTCTCCCAGGGGTCATCGGCTTGATTTCCTTCCAAAGCACACACTTCACAACTGATAAAATGATCATGGACTAAATCGTGTATGGCCAGATTTCCTCAGACATGTAACTCTTTAGAAGTAAGATGCTTTGAGTAACGATTTGTTCTAGTTTTGCTAACCAGAGATTCTATAGTTCTTGAATGCGTTAAGGCCTTAATCCCAAATAGTTTCCATTTGTTATGCCCTACATCCCCATCCCTACATTTTGTGTGAAAAATGTTGGGTCCCCCTTTTTTTTTGTTTTTGCTTTTGGCTCTTGCCTTGTCTTTTTGCCTTTGTTTCTTTGTTTTCCTTCTGCAAGTTTTCTATCCCATGGTGTTGGTTCTTCTTTGTGTTTTTCTCCCTCGTGTCTCTGGGACCCAGTCCTAGAGTTGGTTGTTTCTTTTCCAGGAGCCAGACTCCAAACTCCGTGATTCTCTACCACGATGTCTTCTTTTTGTAAGAGGGTATGGTCACACAGAATTCCCGGGCCCAGAGTCTGGAAGTTTGCCTGTTTCAGAGTTTGTGGAAAGAAAGGTAACTTGCTTTTAACCTTGGGTATAAATAGAAATTACCTATCATTTTCATAGTTACCATGATTAAAAAAACTTAAGCGATTTTAGAGTGATTCATAGGCGATTTGAGTGAGAATTAAGTGTGAGTTACTCTGAGCTTAGTGGGCGATTAAGATTTGATTTTAGGTGCTAGTTGGTGATCATTTGAAGGTGGAAAATATTTCTGAGCATCTAGGGTGCCTTTCCTTCCTTTCCCTCCTTTGGATCCCGGGTTGGTGTTCTTGGTTCTCTCTTTTGTTTTTTCTTCTTTTTGTTGTGTTTTGTTTGCATTTCTGCTTTGTTTTGTTTCTGTTTTTCTCTGTGTCCTCATCGTCTGGTTCACCACCCGTTGGTGGGTCAGCTTCGCCAAAGGGTTTTCCACCCTCTGTGTGGTGTAGGATATTGTAGAATTTGTACTTTTTTTTGCGTGGTTTTGTGTAAGGTGGTCATTCCACATTTTTGTTCTGCTGTGAATTTAGTGTATATGATGTATATCCCTTCATTTTCCATGTATATTTCCTTCGGCCCCATTGTAATTAGGTGTATATCCTATGTTTATTCATCTGGTCTTGTGTTGAGCTCACCGTGCTTCATCTATATTTCATCAAAGTTTGTGAGCTTGTTCTAGACAGAATACCACCTGGTTTAAGCTCGGCTCTTGGCTGGTTTCAACAAGCAATTTTCTCTCTCCTCAGTCAATCAGCCTTTAAGTTTCATTTATTTCCCACGCGTGCATTCAAGATTGTCCAAGTGGCATCTTCTTTTCACACATTCAGACATTTGGCACTTTCATCACCATAAATCCCCATTTATTGCATAGCCACGTGATGCCCACATGGGCCTGGCAGCTCACTTTTCACTCACATCTTCCAACAGTTAGTTTTCCATACCTCGGGTCTTTTGTCTTCACCAACCCACATCTTACTTCCGTTAAGTATGTTGAAATCCTCAGGCCTGGATAGCGGTTAATTTTCTAAGTTTACATTATATATATATACTCTTTGGGATTTTGAACCCAAACTAACTTTTCAGGCAAAGGACGTGCCTCCGCGGTAAGATCTCCAGATCCCAGAGTATTATTTATCTATGAATTCTAACGGTCACCTTGCCTTGCAGGTTTTTAAAGCAATGTACCTTCACTATGTCTGAGGCTTCCGCATCTTCACCACCTGGGAGTCTGAAACTTTCTTCCACAGCGGTCACCAGGGCAGCCGTTAGATCCAAAATTGAGAGGGCTTTAGAAAAATTTCCCCTCAGCATGAAATACCTGAAGGATAATGTTGCTATGGGATCAAAGATTGAGTCCCAAGTTTAGTTAGTTAACAACACCAGTGTCAGAATGTGGGCTGAGATACAGGCCCTGGTTAAGATGATGTTAATTCAATGACAGTCTGGGGATCCATTGGCAATCAGCATCGGGGATTCTGGGATCCTTAAGGCCACTTGTTTCCCATGCTCAATGCAGGACCCAAAACTTATTCTCACCCTTGCATCACATTATAACTCCTTTCTCTGGGCCGTCATGCTCTCCGCCCTAGTCATGACCGGATATCCCACCCCATGGTGTCTCTTGATGCCACAAATTTTTTGGTAGGTTTGGGAATTCATCAATTTGATGACCCAGCTATCATTACCAGATCTGATGCCTTAGAGCAATTTTAGTAGCTAGAGGCCCCAGCCCAGCAATATATGAACACCCATTGGCTCAAGACCCCGAAGAAGGAACCCAAGAAAATGAAATTAGAGATCCCCCGATCTGATTTTAAAGAAAGTATCCATATGGGGATTATAGTGCTATGCCATATCTTTGGGAAACCCCATGCTCAAGAGTTCTCAGGGTGGATGTACTACTTTTTGCTTGGCATCTCCATCGGCGAGAAATGCTTTGATTGGGCCGCCATTATTTCTAATCATATAGACTCTTAGTTCCTTTAGGTGGCCCAAAAGCGCAAATTCTATATGACCTCTTATGTTCTCTAGGCCCTAGCACAGTAACAACCCGTCACCAATGGGTTGCTCACATCAAGTGTACTTGGGATCAGCCCAGGTCAAAAGGCTCCCTAGGATTATTTCTCACAAATTCAATGGGAGGCTGGTTTCCGCAGCTCATGTCGGGTGAACGACAGCTTTGTCTACTACAATATTCTCACACCTACCCAGGATGCAGGGTACCACCTCTCCAAGGAGGCAATGGATCTGGTCAGAAGTTATGGCCATTACTATATCCAATTCCAGCAACATACCTACATATGGATAACCGGCTTCTCCGGGAAACCTTACTTGTTGCCCAAACATTATGGGAATAAGATAATTCTCTTGGAATATTGTAGACAAATGATTGAGTTGCATGCCTTATATGCTTTGAAGAAGGTGATGAATATTCCATTCCCAATCACTTGTGGGAATTACTCGTGCAGTCTGGCCATAGCCAAGGAGGCAGACAATGAACTCAAGAGCTTGAACTTGGCAGAATTTTATTTAACACGGAAGAAATTTGATCCTCTTGGAAAAATTGCAAAGGCGCTTCCCTGGGCATCAGAGCCCCACCGATATCACATGGAGGACTTCTGGGAAGATTTCTAGGATGAGGTTGAAGTCCGAAGTCAGCATTACATCCGGATGACCATGGGGATGATAGAAAGATTGAAGCTTCAGAAATTTCTAGATGACTTCTTAGATGCCAGACCCACAATAGATCCCCAGTATAAGGCAAGGGGAATTGATAAGCTAGCCCTCCCACCGGTAGATTGAAATACCCAGGAGGGCCCTACCATTAAGGAAATCACTCGCAACGTGGTCGAGTGCAGTCACAAATACTTTAAGAGAGTATGCCCCAGGAGTACCCGTAGAGCTTGCCTGACAGTACAAAAGCTGACTTCTGGAGCCAGAACCTCTTCACAAGGAGAGGATAGAGGAAAAAGAATAATGGAAAATCCAACCCTACAGGAGACCCCCATAAAAGAACAACTGAAACAATCAATAGTAGCCTCCCAACAGATGAGGGATAAATTAATCTCGCGGTTGGCCACTCTAGTGCTTATGACCAGACCTGTCCATCCTCCCTCTTCCCCTTCACTAGCAGCATTAATGGTCAGGGCAATAGGAATAGATGTGGAATAGGAGAAAGTGGTCCTAAGGGATGTGGGGCCTCCTTTGGTTACCAAGAATAAGAAAAGGCTTAATCCAAAGCCAACAACAAAACCAGAGCTTGGGATGCCGCAAATCCCACAAGTAGAAATTGTTTCTTCTAACTCCTCGGAGCTAGAGAAAGAACCAGAGCATGCTCATGTCCAGGAAAATCCTCCCCCTCAAGAATAATTTGATGATGTATTCAGGGCTGACAAGTTTGGGAATTTGCAGTGAGATATTGTACAGCTGGTAGAGGAAATTGTCGTGTAGGAGGAAGCTTCAGAATAGGAACCTGCACAGGAATAGGAGGTACACATAGAAGAGGAAAAAGGGACAGAGAAAGAGATTGCCTCCAAAGTCCTAGAAATATAGGATATGGGAGTTTTAGGAAAACAAAAGTAAAATGAACAAATGGCATCGGTTGGAGAAACCTGACCCATGGGAACAACCGTGACCCCAACCCCCGTGTTCCAAATGCCACTCCTAAAGGTAACATTTGGGGAGGTAATCACTGTGGCCCAAACATTGAATCTCAGCCTATTGCCTCCCCCACTACCAAAAGATGTATCGGCAGAAGAAGACACCCCAGCAATAGAGGCTGAAGTAGAAAAGTAGCAGGACGAAGAAGAAAACATTGGGGCAACCAATGAGGACCCAAATATTGTCGAAGATATAGACGGCAGGACAAAGGACACAGGTATCACCAGAGAAAGTGTCACCAGTGAGTCAGAAGATATAGAGAAGGATCCAGGAGAGGCTCATACTATTGAAGGGGCACGATAGGATATTGGGGAGAAGTCATAGGAGAAGATTTTGGCTGCAAAGCCACCCCTACCACCAAAGTGATTGGTAGAATCTCGGAAGAGAAAATCCCCAACAAAACCCAAAGCCCATCTTTCTTTGGTAGAGATGATGGCTCAGGAACAGAATCTTCCTAAGGCTAAGAAATCCCAGACAGTCCATACTCTTTGAACTGAGTTGGGCAGAGAAACAGTCGCAGTAATTACAACACCTTCCCTAGATGCAGACGAGGCAACGACTGAGGCTGGAGATTACAATGTTAGATAAGTGTCACTAGGGAAGAGAGGAAAATAGGGTGAATTGGACCTATTGAAAGAAGCATCCAAGGCAGTGGAGGCTCACTACGAAAAAGAGGCTCAAAAGTTCAAGGCAAAAAAGGAGAAAAATGCAAACCTCATGGGGTTGCTGACTGAGCTGGCCTATCCCATTAACGTTATTCCTCCAGGGGCCTCTACATCAGATGCACCACTTATGTAGAGTGATATAGACTCATTACGGGCGATGAAGAAGAAGATCCAAGTGGTTGATGAATGGTTTGCCTTGCAGTTGGGAAACTTTTGGCGTTTCCTGGGGTCCACACTCCCAAATTTATATGTGGCCCTCCATGTCTTACACTAGGCTGAAACCACCATCAGCATATGGGAGGGAGACATTGATAATTATGAGGTGTGAAAGGTTGAGTTAGAAGAACTCATCGGCCTCGAAGAGGAGATTGTCTCTGAGTCTGGAATTTTAGGAGAAGAGTCATTTGATTTTATAAAGACCCAGCACTCCAAACTTGACCTCACATTAGGGGTAATCAAGCAACTGGTGGGGACTCCGCGTGACAAGGTCAATGTAGTCCTATATTCTTTCAATTTATACAAGTATTTTGTTTTAAAGGTCTTCGGAGCTAATCTGTTTAGCACCGACACATGCACACTAGAGGAATATGTTTTGGGAAAGTTTGATGAATTAATGGAATCAAGGTATCAATCCCCGAAGGGGATAGACAGAGAAAAAATGACATGAATAACTCACATGGTGCTCAGTGGTCACGATGTGGGAAAGATGGCTGAAGAATTTAAGGGAAATATTCCAGACCTGGGAGAATAGATTGAGGTGGCCAAGTACCGGTGGGCTGGCCTTAAAGACATTGATGAAGATGGAATTTCCTGCCTCCTCCAGACCTTCAATGACAACAAGAAAAAATAGATATTCTCTGGGGGGCTGGAGAAAACTTTCAGAGATATTTTTATTTATTCTTTATTCCTTTGGAACACAAGTTCCCAGATCCCAGAATTCTAGATCCTACATTTTGTATTATTTGAGTGACCCGTGTCCTGGTCCCCAAGGTCGACCGGTCACTTTCAAGGTAGTTAATAAAGGTTGTCAGAAGGTAGGTAACCACAAGGCATGTCAGCTCGGCAGGAGGTTTTTTGACAGATGGTCTTCCTGAGGCATCATTTTAAAGATACACCTGGCACATCAGAGACAAGGTGCCGCCCTCCCATTTATGAGGCATGTAGCCTCGATCTCCAAGGGATCAGATTTCTTCTTGTAAAGGAGAAAATGATTGTTTATGGAATAAGAGTGTTTTGATACTCAAATCACTTATCACCTTACATTTAATGTTTAGAGTGGAGGGAAAGATAATATATTCCCCTTTTATTCCTAAATGCACAAAGGAAGGATCCAAATTGATCAACCCAAAAAGGATCAATGCGTAAATGAATCAATCTATTGGAAATAAGAATAAAGAAGGAGATCCTAGGTTTCCCTCTTAAAATGTGGTGTGTGTGAAAACGAATGGAAATGTGTGATAGATTTAGAATGATTAAGGATTTGAATTGAAATAGATAGGAGAAATGCACTAACCTTGAAATATTGCAGATCAAAGAATGTTGTTTTCTGAGGTCTGTAGACTGTTTCTGGAAAAACTAAAGTATGATCCAGAACCGGACTGCAGAGACGAACAAAACCTAAAAATATTTTTTTGATCTGACACCATCTTATGAAAAAGGTTGACCTTGACCCACAAATGTCACCCCTGACCCAAAAATGTCAACCTTGACTTGTACAGGTCTGACAAAAAATCTATTCGCAGATCCTGGAAGTTGGCCGAAAAGGGTATCCAGATCTAGTCTCAAATCTATTGTTCTGCACCTATACCTGCAAGAAAAATAGGTTTGTTTTTTTTGGGTGAGGGGTTTTCCTTAGTCAAACCCCGATTTAGGAATTAACCTTGAAATAAATAATTGAAATAAGAATGCTAGCAAGTAGTAGAATTGAATCTAACAATAAAGCTATGATATTCAATAGATATGTGAATGTAATTCAAATGTAAGAAAGTATGTAAATATGAAATCATGGGCTTTAGAAACTATAAACCTCCATGATTTTATGCTTGGAATCCACCTTGAAGGGAGAATGAATGAGTCTTGAGGATGCACAAAGGATCTTGAAGGAAGATCACACCATCATGATGGCTAGATCTAGGGCTTGAATGCTTGAACCAAATCCCTTCAAAGGCTTGAGAGCTTGAATCCTTGATCTTCAATGGAGAACTTGAATTCTTGAGAAGAAGACTTGAACACCTTGAAAGCTTGGAAATGTGTAGAACAATGGATGCTTGAACAAAATCTTGGTTAGAGCTTTTTGCACTTGGAGGACTTAGAGAAAATGAGAGAGAAAGGCTTCCTTTTATATGAAATTAGGGCACAATCTTCTAAGGAGGTAGACATAGGAGAATTAAATTCCCATTAGACCCATGCCCCTATAAGAGGACCTATATTAAATATAATTTAAGATTTACTGCTTCAGAACCCCAAAACAGTCGACCCGGAAGCGGGAAATGAATTTTGGATGACTTCCGACAACCGACAAATTTCCAAATTTGAAAGGGGGACCTAGGTCAAGGTCAAGGTTGACCCTAACCTAGGTCAAGGTTGACCCTGACCTAGGTCAAGGTCGAGGTCAACCTTGACCCGGGGGGTCAGAACCCCTTGAAAAAGTGCCAGGTGGGATAAAAGGTGCTCGGAGAGGCCTAATCAGGGTCCTGAACAGGCACAGAAGCATGAGATGATGCAGAAAGGAGGGGATAGTATGATGGTGGTAAAAAACATCCCCTAAGGAGGGATAAACATTCTTAACATGGAAGTTCTTCCATTTTAAGATGATATATTAAGCCCCCACTTTAGCGGAAGTATGGAAATCGAACATACTTGCGATAAAGTTAGAAGAAAGACTCTGGTGGATCGCAACGAGGTAGAACATCACTAGGTCAAGGACATAAGTCCTTAGACCAAGGATTATAACTCAACATACATGCATAAAATATATGAAAAACAAAGAGCAATCAATCATAGAAACATACATCATTACATAAGCAAGAAAAGAACAACACTATAGATAACATAACTTCATGATCTAATCCTACTAGCATGAAAGCGAAAGAGAGAAAAGAGAAAGTGATTACCTCACCTAGTAAGATACCCACCTTACTATGAATCACCAAGGAGGGAGAGCCCAAATAGGTTCACCCATAAACTGTGCTTGTAATTGTAAATGCGTCTTCTGACAGCTTTTAAAAATATCCATAGATCTACATTCTTGTATCACTATGGAATATAAAATGCGTGTCCATTTAGGATTTAGAAAATTATGTGCATTACCTTTTGAGGATTTAGCATATTGAAAAATAAAAAGGGTGCATATCTCTTCAGGATTTAGCAACTTATATGCATTACCTTCTGAGGATTTAGCAAAAATAAAAGTAAAAATGCGTGTCTCTTCAGGATTCAGCAACTTATGTGCGTTACCTTCCAAGGATTTAGCATACTGCAAAATGTAAATTAATGTAAACTATAGTACAAGGGAGACCCTATATATTCCCCCCTCTTTATCATGGCTACCCATTAGGTAGGATAAGGAAGAGAAAAGAGGATACCTACTTCACAAGGTAAGGAGATATCCCGCTTTACAACAATGTACACCATATTCTTAGTGAAGAGTATTGACCCTTACATCTAAGAACATAGATAATAATGAAATGGATATGTCACTTATAAAAAAGGATCCTCAAAAGGGAAGAGATCTTATCAACAAGACCCTCACCATAGAGAAGTGCTTAGGATAAAATGTCATCTTCTAAAGAAAACAGGGACCAAAGATTCAATCATCAAGCCCCCTGCAATGAAGAGGAAGAGGAATCTCGGAAGAGGAGTCAAACTCTAACCCAAAGCAAGAGAAAGAGTTTATAAAAAACATAGTTTTTAAAATAAAGAAGAGGTGATGACCTAGGACAATCACCTCTCATATAAGAGGGTATCCATAGTCAAAAACATAAATGTTTATAAGGAAATAATGTTATATGATAAACAAATGCCACTATGATAAGGAAAGTAGATCCTTAGATAGAGGAAGAAAGAAAATACCTTGCCCCCTAGGGGTGAAAGCAAGGGATAAATCAAATTATATCAAGAAATGTTGTTGTAGAAAAGAGATATCATATGAGAATTTTAAAAAGTAACCCTTGTGAGGGATAACACATTATTCAGTTTCCAAGGTGAGAGATTTATCAACAATGGAAACCCAATGTCAAACAACAAAATAGGTTATAATCAAAGACATAGATCCTTAATGCAAACCAAAATTTTCATGTATGATTGGATATCACATAATAGATGAATACTGCTTTACCAAGGGAAAAATGGATCCCGGGAAGACAGAAAAGAAGGAGATGGCATCCTTTCCCCCCAAGTGGAGGAACAAGGATGAAAGGGGACCTATCATATCGCTCACAATACTATGCAAGACAACAAGCCCCCAAAGATTAGGCTAACAGTGTTTACATAATATGGAGTTCCATAATAGGAACATAAATGTTATTTAGAGAAAATAGGATTGAAATATAACTCATTGCCACATGATATATAAATAACTTCACTATCAATGAGCTACCTAATAGTATAATGTAAAGCTTGACATTCATCAGAGTGATCATGAAATATATGATAGAAATAAAAAGGAAGAATCTTCAAGTATAGACTATGTTTCTTTTTGTATTTAGGTCTAGTAATCATCTTAGCACAAAGGAGTTTAGGTAGAACAAGCTCTTGGTCAAATTCCTTCCTAGGGTCATCATGTTTTGAAATGTTATTTGAGATGTTGGTAAGATTTCTATGTTGTTGAGGATTAAATTCCAATCCATAAGAATTCTCATCCCCCTCATTCTGTAAGGGCATTTGAATTCCATGTTTATGTTTAGTACATCCTTGAGTATGAAATCCTTGTTTAACTAGTAAATGATGACTATGACCATAACAAGAAGTCAATTGAACTCCAGTAGTCACTAAGTCATCATTAGTATGTTTGATAGATTCACAGGAAGGAAAAATAAAGGAATACATCCTAGGAGAAGATGGAATAGGAGCTTGATTCTCCATAGGATCATCACTAAGAGGGAGATCATTAAGGGAATTCATATCATTTTCCGCTAATGTCTTATTACTAGAAGAAATACCAAATGGAGGTAAAGAATCTATAATGTTTTCTTCTTTCTCTAAAATGTCTACATAAGGAGAGTGTGTTTTAGAAAAAGAGTCATGATCATGTATGAATATGTCATTCATTAATAAATAACCCTCTTGTATCAAAGCATCTTCACAAGAAGGGAATAAATCAATGTCTTTATCCAAGGGTTCATCCCAAAAAGTAGAATCATCCCTAATGGCTTCATGAGGAAGAGAGTAATCAACATCCAAATCC
>MU228142.1:2046287-2073953 GCA_018584345.1 Thuja plicata | reverse complement strand
AACTTTGAATTAATTGTGCTTTAAAGAGAAATAAAATAATTAAATTCAAATAAAACAATATTAAATCAAAGAAAGAAAATAGTTAAAGAAGGAAGAAAACAATTTATTGAATTCTTTTCAATAAAGCCTTTTGTTTTTAACTGGCTTTTCTATTTGTTTTATTTCAAAAAGGAAAGTTTCTATTCTGATCCTCTCAAAGTCTATAAAAGAAATCTCATTCTTCATTCAAAACCTCTGATTACCTCCTGAATTCTTAGAAAAAATATGCATTGTTAGAATACTGAATTATTGTCATGTTTCATATAGAATAACTTCATTTTTGCAATAGCATAACTTCAATTTCTAGAATAATGGCATTTAGCAATCATGTTTAGATTATCTCACATCTTTCATTTCTTAGCATAATCTTGCATTGTATTGCATTCATCATGATAAATCCTTCGTTCTTAGATTGGTCCATGGTTGTGAGACTCTCGTTCTGAGAGCAATTTCAAAAACCCCGTCTAGATAGAAGGCAACAGGTCAAATCACGCAGGCATATAAGATGAATAATCCCATATTCAGTCTTGTATGTACCTAGTGAAGAAGGACTATGTTGAAGTGTGTGGTTGATTAACAAGGCCAAAATTAACACATACAGGTTATTTCCACATAATTATTTGAGTGTATACATGACAAGGAAGTGTGGTAAATAAACAATTTTGAGTTTTAATTTTACCTTGGTAAAAACCCAAGATGGGATTTGTTTCGTAACTACTCTTCAAAGGATTTATTGCCATGAAAGAATTTTTGAGCACTCTCTGAGTTGTGGACCATGACCTTTTAATAAATATATATTGGCATAGTTGGTCTACCATGATTTTAGAATGACCTTGAATATATTATAATAGAAATAAGGTGTGTTTGGTAGAAGGAGAGCATCACAAGGATATGGAGAAAAAAAGTGGCCAATAAGATGAGAATGACTTGCAATCCATTCTTGTTGTGCTCGAATTTGTGGATATGAGATCTCCACTAGGAATTATCTATGGGGAATCGGTATGTGGGGAAAAGGGGAAATTTCACGTATGTATGCTACAATATATTCATCTACATCGTTTAGAGGATAGGTTGCTATAAGACCTATATTTTTTAGTTTTCTATGGGCTTTCAAATAGTTGTCCCTATCATATTCATAATTCTTGACAATTTGATAGATTTGATCTATGTAACTAATATCAGCATTGAGTTGTGTCCATGTTTGTTGTCTAGATTGGATCATGTCAGGGGTCCACTATCATCTAAATAATGGCTAACATTATAAGTATAAGATTTGATAGGATACCATGAGGATGTGAAACATGAAGTGAATGCTAAGAAAACTGGAAATTAGATGAACATGAAGGAAAGAAAAAGAAAATAAAAAGAAATAGTACATGGTGTGTGTGTGTGTGTGTGTGTGTGTGTGTGTGTGTGTGAATAAGAAGGAAACAATGTAAAGGATAAATTAGATAGACAAGTGGAAATGAATCGAACAAAAATGAAAATATATAAACACTTAAAAAGTACAGATGTGAAAAAGTCAGTAAGGGTATAGAAAAGTGTAATTGAAATGAACACGAAGGAAAAAGTAGAAATAAGGGTATAGAAAACTGTAAGTGAAATGAACATGAAAGAAATAATAGAAATAAGTTGTGAACAACATGGATAATATAGGAAAATTGGAAATTAATAATCAACACATACATACTTGGAAAATTAACTTTAATTCTTTGTGCAGTTGTCTACTTTCTTTCTGCTCTATAGAAAATTGTAACCGAAATGAACATGAAGGAAATGGTATATGTAAGGGTATGCAAAAATGTAAGTTAAATGAACATGAAGGTAACTGTATAAATAAGGGTATACAAAACTATTACTTAAATTAAATTAAATTAAATAGTAGAAAGAATAGGAACGTGGATATGTACAAAACTGTAAGTGAAATGAACATGAATGAAATGGTAGAAAGGATAGAAACGTGAATATTTAAAAAATAGTAAGTGAAATGAACATGAATGAAATGGTATAAATAACCAAAAAATTGTGAGGATGTGAAACAACTAGTAAGGGTATGGAAAACTAAAAAAGGAAATAAACATGAAGGAAATAGTAGAATGGGAAGATACATAGAAATGAACTGAACAACATAGGTAATATAGAAATAACAGGAAGCAATATTCAACAACAAGGATAATATAGAAATATTAGAAACCAGTAATAAACACCTACATAGCTGGAAAATTAGCTTCAATTCTTTATGCCTTGAGCTCTTCTTTCTTTGTGCTCTTCATTGGGTGTTGAATGGGATGAATAATATGGTTTCAAGTCTCTTACAAGTGTATGTTAGAATCTTGTTGTGTTGGTGTGGTGTCATTAATTTGTTCACTCTTATCAATTTGAAGCTTTACTTTTAATAATTCATCTGATCATTTCTTTCATTTAATATTTGATTTCCCTTTAATGGTTATTGGTGGCCTTACACAAGTTATTTTTCAAAATGCATGTGGTTTATTGTTGAAGTGACCACAAGATATTCTCTTACGATGGAATGAAGATACAGGGTGGCTAGAATGATGGGACGGGGCCTTGTCTAATAGCTTAGGGTGGTAACATCTATGTAGGTAGTATAGGTCTTATTTGTTGCTATGTGGTGGTGACTATCAACATGTTTTGGGTCGACGCTTTTCGAGGTTAGAATGTTTTGATTGTACCGTGCAATGTGGTTGAGGTGGCGAGCCTTAGTTAAAGGTTAAATGATGACATGTATGTGATTGGACATGATTTGTTTTTTAGTCAGAAGAATTTTTCATTTTTGTACTGAGTGGCCCACTTTAACCCATCGCAGAACCTGTCAGTGGGATGGACATGTTACTTTTCATAAAGGAAAGGAACCTAATATTTTATTTGGTGCATATATGAAAAAATTACTTCTCATTATCTGATGCATTTTAATATCTATTATGAAATTATTCTTTTATGTTTGGCTTTTTAATCCTCTGGTGACATGAAGTGTGGTACATGTGTGTGGGTCCATATCATCTTCACTAACATCACACATTCTGATGTGCGTATTTTGGCTCCTTTCCCCTATCCCATGTAATATTTTCCATAAATTACCTAGACCAGGAAGCAATGGAAGAACACTCAAAGGGATAAGAAAATATTCGACAATAATTAGGAAAAAAGGACAGATCCTCTACCTCAGGTGCAAACGCTATTTATGTTTTCCCTAGAAAACATGTAGTCGTGGGATAATAATTTGACTAGAAAATAGTCAAATGGTGGTCTAAGGCACCTTGTCTTGGGAGCACAAAATTATTTTCCTCCTAGAAAATGATCTTCATAAAAAATAATATGGAGTGGAACAAAATCTCATTTAAAGAACATTTTACATGTAGAACACGGGATTTAAGTTGATTTGGCATAATTGTATGCAAGTAAAAAAAAGGGATGAATGCATACTCCTAAGAATTAAATGTCTTTGAACAATGAATATATGGAAGTATTTATATAGGAAGGAAATTTCTGGAAGAAAAAATTGAGCGAATATAGCTTAAAGGATAGAGACTAAAACATAAATTTCTTCTATAGTTCTTCTATAGCTCAAAGTTCAATGGACCAGTATCGCATCTCCAAAGGAAATTGGAGAAGAAGCTGAAAACTAGCTTCACACTTTGTTTAATGGGAATGTCACTTCAAAAAATTAGGTCAAGGATTCCTTATAGCTCAATATCCCAGGTATGATTAGATAGGAGAATAACTTAGCCTTAATGGCCCCAATTAGTGATGTACGAGCATCCTAGCTACCCCTATGTCAAAATGGGAGTATCAAAATTGGGTATGGGTATCCATTGCAACTTTTTTAGGATTGAAGAAACATGTGAATAAGCGACATGTGGGTATTCTAGTAATTCAAATTCCATTTTGAAGAAATGAAAAACCACTAAAGTAGGTCAAACTTGAAATGGTTTGCATCTTTAGTGCGATGAGAGGGGAATTTATCGTAGAGGAATCAACTCATAAGGTGGAAGAACATGGAGGTAGAAATTGAAGGGACAAAGGGACCCATATGCCAGAAATGGAAATACTCATGGTTGCATTTAATACAAGAAGGGGGATTGGTTGTGATGGTGATGGAGGTAGTGTGTGAGAGGCAACCCGAGGGGGGGACATAGAAAAATATAGTCAACAACATAAGGAGGGATAACAATTTTGTTAAGGAGATTTCAATGTTAAGGAAAGGGAGAGGTTTGCGTATGAAAAGAGGAGGGTCTATCCAAAGACTATAGTTACGATTTTTAATGTAATCCCTTAGAGTTGTGGTCTTGAGGGAAACCAAATGAGTCATAAATGTCAAATATTAGTTAGGAATTGAATTGTTAGTGCAATATTGAGTTTGATTATTGTGTATGAATGTGAAATCAGTTTTCATTTTGTTATAATCAAATAGAGGTGAATGGAGGATGAGTTGAAATCAGATTTTTGTTTTGGAGCAAAGTATCTATGTATTGATAACTATGTTTTTATTTGAGTTTTATATTTTGGGATCTAGAGTTTTTTGTATTGCATCAAAGAGACCAAAGATTGATGTCCATAAATTTAATAAAAAATTTAATCTTGAAGAGTTAATTGATTGGATAAATGACATGGAAGAGTATTTTGAATTTGAATAAGTTGGATATTAAAAGTGTGAGATATGCAAAGGTTGGGTTGAAGAGACATGCCTCTATTTTGTGGAAAGAGGTGTAACTTGAAAGAGGAAGAAGATTTAAAGATGGGATTAATAAATGGGATAGGATGGTAGAGAAAATGAAAAGGTTGTTTATTATAGTTTATTATTAATTAAACTTGTTAAAGAAGATGCAAAGTCTCAGATAAGGAGGAAGAACGGTGAAGGAATATAAAAAGAATTTCATAGGATTTTGATTCGGATTGGTCATTCAGAGGAAAAAAAAGAGAAGGTAGCCTATAAAATTAATGTGTTAAAGCTAAGTATACAAGAAGAGATGGCTTTGGTGAGATTTTACACAATGGAAGATGCACACTCTTCGCCTTGAAAATTGAAGAAAGATTGACCAAGAAATTTGAGAAAAAGCGAAAAAGAAGAGGCCAAGATGAAAAAAGAGAGAATATCATGTGAATATTGGGATGAAGATTCAAATAAAAATTAGAAAAATGAAGACCAAAAAAATAGTGAAAATCATAAATATAATTTAGTCACATGGTCCTAGGATCAAAGTTAAAGAGGTAGAGGAAGACCATTTAGAGGTTTTGGAAGAGGAAATTACAAGATAACTTCTTTTGAATATGTTCAAAAAGGACACAAATCATATGAATGCCCAAAACATGGAACCATAAGAAATAAATGAAGACAAAAAAAGAGTTTCAAATGTTAATGAAGAAGTTGAATCTTCACAAACAAAAGATGCTAAAAGTGGAGAAGTATTTATCACCAGGAGATTCATGTTGAATGAACCAATTCAAAGAAATAACTTGTTTATGATAAGATGCAAGTGTTAACACAAAATATGAAATGTTATCATTGATGGTGGAAGCAAAAAAAAACTTATTTATAGAGAGATGATGAAAAAATTGCAGCTAGAGAGGAGAAAACACTTTCAACCATATAGGATAGCTTGGCTACAAGATGACAAGCAGGTTTTGGTTAGCGAACAAAGCTTGGTAAAATTTAATGTAGGAAGTATTATGATGAAATAATGTCTGATATCTATTATAGAGGCCATGGAAATTTGATGGGAGATTAGTGCACAATTTGTATACTAATAAATACTCTTTGATGAAGGATGGAGCAAGACATAAGTTGAAAACGTATAGAAAAGGTATGCAAAAATGCAAGGCTTTGTTTAGATGATTACATAGATGGCATGAAGTAAGAAAATGCTTGTTTTGAAAAAAATAACAAAGGAGAAGTTGAGAAGGATTATTTGATATTGTGTATTGAAGCAATTGCAGAGAATGGGAAGAGATTATCTCATGTGGAACAAAGGTTGCAACTAAAGGTGAGGTAAAATTATATTTTACTAGTTTTTTAATGTGAATGAAAGTGAATAGACAGAGGAATTAATTACAAAAATAGATAAATTTAATAAATCTGAATTTGAAGGGCGTGAAGTAGAGGTAAATGAAGGGTTTTTTGATGAATCTTTATTTTAGAACAATAAATATGAAGGCACTTGATTAGAGATATTGATTCCTAGTTAGTAAATGTGTAAGTTGAGTCTCTTGATTATTGTTCTAACATTGTTTTAAGTGAAGGAAACCAAGTTCTAGTACTAGTATGCCTTAGGAAAGGCATTGAAATAGTGAAAATTCATAAAGAAGACAAGGTGGAAGGAGAAATAAAACATAAAAAAATAAAGGAGGTAAGGGAATAAAAAAAATTTGTTGAAGGAGAAGGTATGAATCTAGTTGTTTATTCTATTTTTGATAGACTATATTGGTGGGAAATTAGATTCAATACTTTGAATCTTATGAAGGGTAGAAGTACAGGAGTAAGAATGAAAGAGAACGATATTGTGAGGTTGTAAGAAGTAAAGAATAATAAAATTTCATTAGACAAAGAAGAAAAGTGGATCTTAGACAAACATAGGGTATACAAATGTTTTCAAGTTTTACTTTGGAACCATTTTCTCTTATACCTTGGGTGTCTGTTGCAAGAGCATCCTACCTACCCCAATGTTAGAATGGGAACATCAAAATAGGGAATAGGTATCCATTGAAACTTCTCTAAGGAATGAAGAAACATTTGAATAAGTACCACATAGGGTCTTTTGACCATTCAAATTTAATTTTGAAGGAATTAAATACCACTTAATTAGGTCACACTTGAAATAGTTTTCATTTTTAAAGCAATGAGAGAGGAGAACTAACGGTAGATAAATCAACTAAGAAGATGAGGGATTGAGAGACCCATATGCTAGAAAAGGAAATAGTCATGGTTTCATAATAAGGGAATAGGGCTTGGTTGTGATGGTGATAGAGGTAGTGTGTAAGGAAACCCAAGAGAGGGACCAATAAAAAAATATAGGAATCAACATATGGAGGGATGATAGTTTTGTCAAGGATATTTAGTGTTAAGGAAAGGTAGAAGGTTGCATATGAAAAAAGGAGGGGTTTGCAGAGAGTATAGTTAGGAAGTTTGAATTTAATCCCTCAAAGTTATGGTGTTGAGGAAAATCAATTGAGTCATGAATGTCAAATATCAATTAGGCATGATATTGTTAGTGTAGTCTTGAGTCTAATTATTGTGTATGAATGTGAAATAAATTTTCTTTTATTATAATAAAACAAAAGTGAATGGAGGATGAGTTGAAATGAGAGTTCTATTTTGGAGAAGAGACTCTTTGCATTGATAACTAGATGTTTGTGTTTGAGTTTTGTATTTTGAGATCTAGAGTATTTTTTTATTGCACCAGTTACTGAATCAAAGGTCAAGAGAGCTATTTTCCAACTTGGTTCTGATGAATTTAAGATAGGATTTTTCCATTCCTTTAGGCATATATTCAAATATGAGTTGGTGAGTATAGTTGAGGAGTTAATGAAAATAAAGATGATGCTTAACAATATTAATAATACCTTGATTCCCCTCATTCTAAAGAAGAATAATGTATAAACCATGAGTGAATTTTGAATAATTTTACTATGAAACACTATAATATAATCTTGAAGGAAATGACTAACATATTGAAGAAGATATTTCCCATGATCATCTCAGAAATAATAGAGCAAATTTTCTCTAGGAAGATCCATTGCATAAGGTATTATAATCACCCATGAAGAAATTCATATAGTGAGGAAGACCAAGGTTGAAAGAATGATTTTGCAGTTAGATATTAGCAAGGCATATAACGTGGACAAACATTTTTTTTTGAAGGTGATGAATCAACTTGGTTTTTATCAAGATTGGATCTAGCAGATCACACATTGCATCAATGACCAACACTTCTCAATCTTGGTGAATGGAAGGCTTTGAGGATTATTCAACTCCACACGTGGCATTACACAAGGTGATCCACTCTTATAATGGAAAAGTATTTAGTGTTGGATATATATGATGTGTCCAGTGACTGAGAGGGGAGGTGAATCAGGAACCAATAAAACTTAATCATTTTAATCCACAATTAGATTAACTTATTTGTTTGCATGCATAGAACTTGAAAGTAAAGAATCATACACAACACATAACACAATATTTGGTTACCCATAAACCTTCCAAAATAAAGTAAAACTAGGGTGGGGAAAATACCCACAAGATTTGGTACTGCAGTATAAATTTAGCATGTTAGAGCTTACAATGATGACTTCTAATGGTCTTCCCTATTAGGAGCATAGAAAGGACTATTAGATCCACCTTGTTAAAGGATTTTGTACAATACAATAAGTAATGCAACTTTATTAAGAGATTTAGAGAAAGGATTGTTAGGTCCACCTTGTTAAAGGATTTTTCTGATCCACCTGTGAGAATGAACCAGTTGATGATCTTCTTTTTGCAACTATGATTGTTGAATAAGATACTTTTGAATATAATTGATCATCTGAATGTGATAGATGAGACTCCTTGTCATGAATACTTCTGCTCTTAATAAAACTTCTATTTGCATGTCTTTACACTTATGCATACATTCTTACTTATTCTTTTTACACATTGGATAAATAAACTATCTTACATATATATCTTTATCTAACAAATAAATCTGTAAGTCGGCTTGTAATAAACAAAATTATATTTAACAATATATGCAAGGTTGGCTTCAAATTGTCACTCAGGTCTAGAAGTCTACTCGGATGATAAACTGACACTCATGTGATACTGTAAATCACTCAGGTCATACTGATCACTCGGGCAATGCTGATCACTCGGGACTTTGCATAATGCTTGTTGGCTCGGTCGACACTAGTTGTCTAAGTGTTTTGACACTAATTGACAATATGTCTTGCCATAAGGTCTACAATATTCCCCTTTGGAATTAGTGACAAAAACACTTATCATTGAATTTTTTTCTGATATGTCAAAACTCCCCCATACTGTCTACTCAATTTTTGACACTGCTTCTGTTGCTTGGGTCCAACTAACTTTGTTTTTGTGTTTTTAAAAAATTATTTTTGTAAAGTATATTTTCTACATTGTTCCACTGTACATGTGTTTCCTCAATTATATTTCCCCTTAATAAAAAAAATAATGATATTTCCCCCTTTTTTTGACAAAAATGCCAAAAGTGATATTTACAAGGTTATTCCAAATTAGGATAGGAAATCACTATGTACCTTCAAAATCTAAGACAAAGTGTTATCCCAATTGTCATGTAGCACCTTCATGATGTGCAATTCAACTTGTAGCTCTGCACACAACTCTATCATTAGCTCGGAAACTCACAAATTGTTGTCATGGATGAGTGTCTTTGCATGTGTTATGTGTTTCTACATCTCATCCATGTATGGTAGGAGTTGGCTCTGGATTTTTGCAAGTGATTCTCTGGTCCTTTATTCTTCTCTCAACAATTCAGCCTGTAGATTAGTAAGATACTTGATCTTCATGGAGTGAGCAGAACTGGTGCTCAAGTCAAGTGCTAACTGCCTTGCACTTTCCTTCATGTCTGCATAAATCTTCACTATCTTGTTCTTGATCTCCATAGTAAAGTTAGAGGTGTCACTCAACTTTACAAACAGTGCTACCACATTGGTCATGGTATTTTCTAGAGTCCTGGTGATATTGGTAAGCTACACCTGGTCAATTGCAATCTTCTTTGAAATGATTTCTAGAACCTTGTTCTCAAATTTCTTCTCTACCTTCTTGAGTAACTTCTCTTGACCATTCATATCTGTGTTGAACTTATGGACAATATCGACAAGTTGGTCCATTATTGAGTCACTCTCATTGACTTCAATCTGCAATTCATCTACAAATATGCCTTTGACATCTTCAAGTACTTTATTCCTTATCCTTTCCTTTTGGATCTTCTACTGTGTAGCTCTTTTCTTCCACAATTCTCTTAGAATATCCATTTTCTCTACAAATTAGCTGGATAGATCCCAATTTGGAATCATAATTTCATTATCAAGATCTATCTCATCAGTAATTACTACTTTTTCTTTTCCTTTTGTCTTAGGACTCGATGAAGGAACAATTTCTTTACCTTTACCTTCCTCATCCTTTTCTTCAGTATTCATTCTAATTAGGTCATTGACCTTTACAGTACCAATTCTTGAATCAATATTAGCTGATGAGTCAATACTAGCAATAGAAATATCTACCTTTTCTTTTTGAGACTTGGGCATGCTTGGCTTAGTAGTAAGTGGAGCCTGTTGCTAGGTTACTACATGTTTAGATGTGGATTCTGCAATCTTGTCCTTTCTCAAATTTATTATATTCTAGATAGGAGATTGGGGTAATGATTTCATTACCTCGATTGCAAACTGCTCAGCATTGGACTCTTCAATAGTTTGTACCTCAGGTAGTGTATCATCATTTTCTTTTTTTGGAGGGTCTGTACTCGGTACTTCTGCCTCATTATCTTCTTCCATCTCAAATATTGATTTCCACACTAATGTGACACACTGGAGTACATCTTCTATGTTTTTGTTCAATATTTGGAATGCCCTAAATTTGGGGGTGTGATTATTTTGATATTTTCTCAAGGCCTCTTTTACTTATTTGCCCTTCATTGCAGGCATAACTTTCTTCAATGTTTGTTCCCTTATGTCCATTTCAGTTTGGACTGCATTGTTTCAGGGAATGGAGACTACCTTGAATAGTTCTTTGGTCATATAGTTCTTCAGCTCAAAGGGGTCATATTTCCATTTTCCCATCTTCTCCACCACTGCTTCTTCAATCTTCTTCTTTTCTTCCTTGGTCCTAGAAGCATAATTTAGTGACCTAAAAGAACTCATAGATCTTCCTTCTTTTAGTTCTTTAATCTTCTGATGAAGTGTGGGTGTTAGTTTAGTGAAAACCATAGTATCATCTTCTTCATCATCACTCAGTACAAGTATTCTCCTTGATCTCCTCAAGGTGACAATAGGGGTAGTGTCTTTTTCCTTTTTCTGTTTGGGTGTTTCCTTCCTCTTCTTCCGTGGAGGTTCAATATTAGTTTCTTCCTTTTCTTATTTAGATTCAACATCTTATATTTTAACTGTATCCTCTTTACTCTCAAAGATGGCAGGAGATTCAGAGGTCTTTCCATACTTCTTCTTGAATGTATCAAGCCTCTTCTTTCCTCTTTTCAATATCTTGGGAATCTCAATCTCCAAAGATATCCTGCTCTTTGCTTCCTCATATCTTCCAAAGTAAAGTGCCTTTGGATTGGAAGGTTCATTTACAAGAGCCTCTATGATATCTTTTGTTTCATCTTTGTTGACTTCATATGATAGGTTTTTTACCCATGCAACCCTAGGCTTTACTACTTGTATATAAACCTTATCACAATCAACTAGAAAACAAATTTCATCTTTGTAGTCCTCAACTAGTTGTTTGGGAATTATGTACCTACTTTGCATCTTCTGTTTGAAACTCTCAAAATATCCATCCACAATGTTATCAAAGTTATCTCCTAACTTAGCTATGAATTCATTAATCTGATGGATTATTGGTCTATCCTTATTTCATGCTACTGTTCCTTTGGAGGGAAAGAACTTCTCAACATAAAAGAGTATGCAGATTAGAAGAGAACCAAACTTACATGAATTGGATTTGGATACTCTGATGCTTTCCATATTCTTTCTCAATTGGACGAGCTGTAATTCTACTAGGTCGAATACTAGATTCTTCTTTACCACTTTGTATGCTAGGTCAACAGCTTCACACAAAACACTATTGGATCTGCTTGAACTATATATCTTGTGGGCTATAACATGAATGAAAAATTTCAATTCCATATTAGTTACTCTGTTAAGTCTCATGCCTTTACCATCCCACTCAGAAAGAGTTAACTCGGCTAGGTCATCCTGGGCTAGGGTTTTGGTATCTTTCATCTTATCTAGCATCGGGAACCCAATGACATGGTGAATTATCTACTTCATGATCATCATAGGATGTTCCAACCATAGTTGCATGTCATGGACACGGATAAGAATATATCTCATCCATTTTGTCTAGAAATTCCTCGGCATGTGCATGATGTGTGTCAAACCCTTGGTTTCAAGGTGCTTATGTTTGGGCTTCAGACTCCCATTTGTACATAATTCATCATATGCTTTATTCATCTCAATAGTTCCAAGCTCCTGTATGTTGCTATGATAGAAGCTTTGGATGTCGTTAACCAGTAACACTCTTGGAGGAATTAGGGAATGAGCTCCCATCGGATCTATCTCCTCTATAATTACTAGATGAAGATTAAACAATGGTGGATCATAAATTGTATTCCTTACTAACATATTAGAACCTTTCTTGACCTTGCTACTAGAAGTGGATGCCATATCTATTCGGACGAAATGATCAAACTTCGCTTTCAATCACAAATTTGCACTGAATCGCTAAGGGCTCTGAATTGATTTGTAAACTGAAAGCTTTGGAAGCAATAATCTTTACAATCCTTCATTTATAATAGATTTTCAACCGTTAGATTATTTCATTAAATTCTCTGTACAAAGTAGCTGGCATAACTTAGGTGTTTCTTAGATTCACTCGAAAGCTCGGGTGAAACCAAATTTCCAATTATCAATACTGCCTGACTTAGCTTTGTTAAGCTAGAGTGGCTCGGTTGTAACTAACATTCTAACTTTGGTAGAACTATAACATGTCCTCATGCATCAATATGTGAATTTGGAATGCTTATCTGGAACTGATGTAAGATGGATCATATTGCACAGTTCTAGTCATCTCCTTATATTCATATTCTGTAATGGTAGATCCACCCAGTTCATTATTTAGGGTGTCATTATATCCTTCATTACTTTGATTGGAATTATTTTAGGATTTCCTTACCCATTGCTTGCTCATCTAAGTTTTGATTTATGAGACTTTGGCTTTACCATTCTCAAAACTAGTATCAAATTTTTCTTTGTTCATACAGTTCTTTATTAGATGACCGATTTTCTTGCACATATAACATCTCTTAGTAGGATCCCTTTTTCTAAAGTAATTCTTTATACAATTTGCACCAATGTGTCCATATTCACCATAATGACAACATCTATACCATGTGTTGTAATCCCAACCAAAAATTGCCTTGGCTAATTATTCAGCAGGATTCCAATTCTTAGTTTTTCACTCAAAACATCTATGACCTTGTTTGTTGTACTTGCAGCATTTTCCTTCAAACTTAGGTTTCTCTTTGCATTCACTTTCTCTATGTCCAATTTTGTTACAAATATAGCATTTTCCATTAAATTTTGACTTTCCATTGCTCCAACATTTATTTTATGTGTGTCCTAACTTACCACAATGATTGCATGTAGGCTTGTTGTTCCTTTGAGCTCCTTGCTATGAGGATTCACCTTGTTCAGTATAACCTAATCTAGTCTTTCCATGATGTCTAAATTATATTGCCTGATCCATGTTGGTTTGTGAATTCATCATACTTTCATTTGTTTTCTTTTCAGCATTGAGATCATTCTGCAGTCTTTCATTTTCTGTTCTTAGATTGTCAACTTTCTATGTTGCATTGTTGAGTTGACTTACCAAATCAGTTTGCTGAAGTGACAAGTATTGGATTTCATTTTCTTTTTCTTCTAATCTTGTACTCAGTAGTATTTTATCTTCTTTTTCTATATTTCTGTCACCTTTTGCTTTGTTCTTTAGTTCCATGACTTCACATATTTTGATTGAGTGAATTTCCTGTTCTCTCTTCAACTTTTTGACTTCTTCATGTAAAGTGACATTCTTTGTAAGTAATTCTTCAAAGGATACATCAGCTTCTTCAAAACTTTTGTCCTTTCAAAAGTCTTCAATTCTTTCTTCTATATAGTTCTTGTCATTCATCTGCACTGCTAATTCTTTTCTTCTTTTCAGAGAAAGGGAGAGTTGCTCCTTAAGTTTCATGATCTGATCCTTGGCCACTTTAAGATCTATCTTTTCATTTTCAATGGATTTCTCCAGTCTGTATGTTTCCATAGCCTCTGATATTGACATGCCCAAAACTAGGGCAAACACACACAAATTTTTTTTTCTTAAAACACATAAGTATGTACAACTAACAATGGTTGAGTTAGCAAGGTGATAGCATGGTGAAGTTAACCTTCGAGTTACAAGGTATATACGCAGATTGAATTAGGGTCATGCCACAAATAGATGCAGATTTAGAGCATCAACTTGTTCCATGGGTTATATGAACGTTTAACTCAAGATTATCTAACTCTGATTCCATGTTTGACTACGTTTAGTATCATGATGATAGTTAGTTTTTATGAACATATGTTGAATTAGGTTGACCTAATCCTTACTTAACTCTTAACCTAAATTACAACTTAAACCATTCAAATCTAGATTCAATTTCTTTCAACATTAACTACTAGCTCAAAACCTAGTCTAATTAGTATTCAACTTCCTTTTTTAAACAAACATACGTGAAACATTTATCAATTGACATGTTTAAAATTGAATAACAATTTCACTATACCAAACAAAAATTAGTTAAAATCTAATAGCTGAAATCAAATCTGATTTCCTAACCTACCAATATCATTAATAAAATTATTCCCCTTTTATGAAAACACATGCAATCCTAATTTATCAATCCCCTAACAAAACAACTTTAAATTAACCTTTAATAAGATAATTAAATTATCCTCTAATACAAAATTTAAAATAACTTCTAATTGAAATTTAACATAACGCCTAACCCCTTGAACACAAGAGTAACATAATCCTTTTTTTTCATGATAAAATTTAAATTAACATTAACTATACATTTGAATAAATTGATTAAATTCATTTCTCTAATAGGCTAATCAAAACTTTAGGCCAAAATCCCTATTAAATTAATTCACAAATCTCACAATTTTAAAATAACCTAAACAACTAATGTTAAGGATCCATTAGAATGATTAATTATTATTTTAATAAGTTGATCCAATACAAATTAAATTTGATCATGTTAATAAATCCATTCATCTTTCATAACACAAAAGTTATTAATCTACCAATTAAAACTACATCATTGAATCAATTTATATATATATATATATAAAATGCTACACAATTAAGAATTTAAACAATAAAGAAATAGATCCTATTAACTAACTTAAACTATATACTAACTACCTATAAATCTAATCTAACTACCTACTAATCCATTAACTTATTAATCTATTATTTTCCCCACCACAAAATCCAAAATGCATAGGGAGGGGTCGAATTCCTATGGGAAGAGTGTAGGTCTAAATGACTTGTTCTGGGGGCCCACCACCTAACTTAGCCCATCCCCAAAAAAGAAAATTCACATGCCTTGGACAAGACAGCAAGGAGGGGCATGATTTTTAAGTAAGGAGGATGATGAGTTGCTAGGGCCCACCAACAAATCCCCATTCTCCCAAGAAAAATCTCGCATGGAAGGGGAGATGGGGTTGACTTGGGCAAAAAAGGCATGTCAGAACTTGAAGAATGTGACAGCAAGGGAGGTGACACATAAAATAAGTAGTGCAGCCCCTAAAACAATTTGCTTTATTTTACAAACTTGCAACAGTGGCGCCCAAGCAAGGAGGTAAAAAGGGTAAGGAGGGTGGTAAGAGTGGGGCCCATGGGAAATGGGTAAAGGCAAGGTAAGCTTAATTTAGAATTTAGGATTAATTACAAGGTTATGCTAGTGGGATTAGGAGACTAAATTAATTAGGGAGAGAGTACATTGGGAAAGGAATATTCTCTGTGGTAAGGAGAATATTTTCTTTCTCATACAAATTTTAGAGAGCATTTTTGCTCTAAATCTGGAAAGTGTCATGGACCTAATTTGTTCTAAGCCCTTCCATGTAGATTGGTTTAATTTTTGTAATAGATCATTATATGCATTTGGTTTGATTTAATTGAATAATATACTAAGAGGACTAATAGTATTAGTTAATTTTTACATTGTCATACTAACTAGTTTGATTTTTTATTGTTATCAATGTTATTTCTTCTTCTCAAGAATTGAGATTGAAATGGAGATTTTTAATGTAGAGAGTTGAAACTATGGAGAAGGAATAGAGACTTTAAAAGGGAAAATGGAGTGTTCCAATAACTTGAAAACTTACATTTACATACATTATGGAGATTTCAAGGTTCACAAATCCTCAAGATTTTTATGATATGAAACTATTATATTGTCTCTCTCTTTCAATATTGGTATCCCTCTAACATGAATGGTTAACTTCTTTTTTTTCTAAGAAATAGAATGCAATACGCATGAACTAAAGAATCCATCATTTACATTATGGTAGTCTTACAAACTACAATTACACATCTTCAAAATAGTAAATCTATACAATACATGGATGGTATGCAACATTTCTTCCTTTAATGAATCATTACATAAAGAATGAGAGCTCTTCACATATAGCTTGAAAAAGCTTCCAAAATGAACGACAATCAACAAGAATTAATTTCAATACAAATGTGTGACTATGCAACATTGAATTTGCTTACACACAACTACCCCCAAATAGGGATTTCTTTCAAGCTTCTTTCACCGTCATCTTGACTTTGAAAAACCTGCAAATCTCATGAGGGGAACCATGGGAAGCTCACCTCCCAACCAAGGTCTCAGGGAGACCACCCCCGAGTTTGGAGAACCAAGGCTAAACAAGATAACACATCCAAATTCCCACAACATCTTATATGCACAAAACAATAATAAACTCCCAACCAAGGTTTCACAAATGATTTTTCCAAACCCATTGAAGTAGGGTGAAGGTGGGCTTTTCCAAAGAGGAGAATGTCATTTGCATTTTTCAACTTCCTCAATAATAGTTTTTCCATGCCTTTCCAAGGCTTCATTGACATTTCTTCCATATACACATTTGGTAATTTTTATACTAAAACAATATTTACAACATAGCTTTATGGAGCCCATACTCCATGAAATTATCCCTCTTCTTCAAGAGAAGAGACTCTCACTACAATAGAGAGCCCAAATAACCCCTTCACCCAAGGCCACTTCTTCCCTTCCTAAAGGGTGAGTAATGTCTTAACTCCCATGAACAACACTCCCAATCCAAAAGAATAAGAATTGATACAAAATCCAAATGCATTCCCAACCCAAGCACATGACAACAAAATCTACAGACAACAACACTATACAAGATTTCATACATGAACACCATACAAGATTTTATATTCATAAAACAATAACATCCAAATCTACTTGCAAAAAAACAAGCACTTCATGGAAATGGAGACCAACCTTCCAAATGTGTTATGAAAAAATGAAACTTGAGAAGAGCCCAAATCCTTATCCTTCCTCTATCCAAACCCTAATTGTCTCTAAAATTAGAGAGTGGGTGAACACCCACTAAGTCTCCCCAAACCCTCTAAAAATACTCCCAAAAGTGTACTCAAGACCTAGCAATAATGAGACATGACAACTAGCCTTTTGTCTTACCTCTTGTCTCCCCTCTTGATTGTGAGTTTTGAAAGGAGTGTGGGACAAGTTAGATGCATGTGGCCATCTCTATTTTTTCCACTTTTGGAAAGTAGGAATTTTTGAGAGTCATAATGGTGACCTAGATTTCTCCCATAGGTAAAAACTAGTCCTAACCAAAGGTACCCCCTTAGGGTTAACTAATTTTGGCCAAAAATACACTCTAGGGTCACTTTTGATGCCTCCAAAGTACCCCTAAAGTTCAAATTCGAGTTCCAACTTAATGTGATCCCTACAAGACATTTATATGCAAGAGGGATTAATATAACATCCTATAAGGTTTGGTGATTCTTTTCCAAGCCCTAATTTGACATGTCACCATCCACATGGACAACACAAGTGTCAAGTGACACCAAAACAAAATATACATCACATTCACAATGACATGTCCAAACAACAACATGAATTTTAAACTACTAACACACATTCAAATTACGTTTACAATAAAGATCACATTACAATGAGCTTTCAACCCCTTATTGGATTAAACCTTGGCTTACTCAATTCACTTTAGCCCTGATTCTTTGAATAATTCCATGGTTCTCTTTCCTGCACACTTAACTCGAGCATCAGTAGTCTAAGATAATAAAATCACATGTAATATACATTTTCAATTCATAATTAGCAACATTAATCAATAAGCAAAATTAAATTTATAATTGAAATTTTCATACAAAAATATTTAAAACATAATAATTCCATAATCATCGTGACATAGCATCCATGAAATAATCAATTCTAATCATGATTCAATCTTCTCATCAATTTACTTATCTAAACATATATAATCAAAATCAACCACCTACTCTAGGTCTAATCCGTATCAAAATGTAATCCACACAATATAATCATCATCATAACATAATATCACGAGTCTCTGTCAGGATAATCAAAAAGTGTATCAATGTATCAAAACATAAATTATCAAAGTGTGATCGAGCAGTAAAGCTATGATGGGTCAGGATGAGGCCTCACATCCTCCCCCACTATGCATGAACTTCCTCCTGGAGTTCATCAAAAAGATATGGGTACTGAGATCTCATCTGCGCTGCGTCCTCCCATGAAGCTGTGACCTCATCATAACAATCCCATTGGACCCCAACCTGGTCCAGCTCTCGGCCTCAGAGTGCAAGGGTCTATCGAGCTATAATATGAATGGGCTCTAGTGTTAGTTATTCATCTGAATCCACCTACAAGGCATCCCAATCTATAATGTGAGACTCATCATAAATATATTTTTGTAGCACAAATACATGAAACACATCATAGATGCGTGATAGGCTGGGTGGCAAGGCTATATGGTAGGCAACTAGTCCTATCCTCTCCAATATCTCAAAAGGTCCAACAAAGTGAGGTGCTAACTTAGAGCCCTTTCCAGAATGGATTGGACTCTTATGCGGGTGCACTCTCAAAAAGACCCTATCTCCAACTATATACTCACGATCAACCCTCTTCGCATCTACATACTTCTTTTGTCGATCCTGAGCCTCTCTAAGGCACTATCTAATCAAGACTTCCTGCTGCTCCATTTCCTTGACCAATTGAGGTCCAATAGATACTCTATCCTCGATCTTGTCCCAACTCAGTGGTGTCCTGCATGGTCTACCGTACAAGGCCTGATATGGTGGCATACCTATAGAAGAATAATGCCCATTATTATAGGCAAACTCGACCAGATGTAGGTATTTCTCCCACTTGAACTGATGGTATATCACATACATGCGCAGCATATCCTCCAATACCTGGTTAACCCTCTCGGTCTGGCCATCTGTCTAAGGGTGATATGTTGTACTAAAATTGAGTCTAGTGCCCAACGTTTCATGTAACTCTCTCCAAAAGGCTGATGTGAACAAAGATTCTCTATAAGAGATGATCTTATGGGGAATTCCATGAAGGCTAACAATATCCCACAAAAAGACCTAAGCTATGTCTCATGCTATGAATGTAGTACGCACGGGTGAGAAGTGGGCAACCTTGGTCAACATGTCGACTGTCACCAAGATAGCATCATGGTGGTGAGAAGACATAGGGAGACCAACAATGAAGTCCATAGATAAAGTATCCCACTTCCACTCGACAATCTCATGTGGTTGTAGGAAACCACTTGGATGACTGTGCTCTGCCTTCACTCTCTGGCACTCTAGACATCTAGAAACTATGCTGGCAATCTGCAATCTCATGCCCGACCAATGTTACAAATGCCTCAGATCGGCATGCAACTTCTTAACTCCTGGATGAGTTGCATAAGGTGCTTTGTGAGCCTCCAGCACAATAAACTCTCACAAGTTAAATGTAGAAGGTACATAGATGCATCCCCTATGGCATAGAAGTCCATCAGACTCCAAAGAATAATTTGCAAAAATATCCCCTCAAGGGGTCTCTGAGAATGGATAAACTGACAAACCTCCACATATAATCTATCCTCTAGCAAATGATGCAAAATGTGGTCCCTCAAATCTGTACTAGAAGTCATAGATGAGAGCTCATGTCTCCTCCTACTCAAGGCATCTAAAACTACATTCTCCTTCCCCTTGATGTAATGAACATCAAAATCATACTCACACAAAAATTCCATCCATCTCCTCTACCTAGCAATAAGATTGGGCTGTGTAAAGATATACTCTAGGCTCTGGTGATCTGAATGAAGCTCAAATTGGTGACCTAGAAGGAAGTGTCACCATCTCACTAAGGCATGAACGATCGCTACAAGTTCTAGGTCATGAGTAGGATAATTAAGCTCATGATTCTTTAGCTTCCTAGACTTGAAAGCTATAGGATGACCCTCCTACATAAGAAGTGCTCCTAAACCATCCAATGAAGCATTAATACATACAACAAAATCCACTGAAGGGTCTGGCACTGCTAAAATTGGTGCACTAGTGAGGGCTCTCTTGAGCTCCTAGAAAGCTCTCTCACACTTCTCTATCCACTCATACTTCTTCCCCTTTCTCTGAAGGGAGGTGATGGGATGAGTGACTCTAGAAAATCCTACCATGAAGCATCTGTAATATCCTACTAAGCCCATAAAACTTCTGACCTCAGTGACACTGGTGGGTGCTGGCCAATCCATAATAGCTCTAATCTGCGATAGGTCTATAGAGATCCCATCATCGGGTATAATGTGACCAAGATAATGCACCTCAAGTCTAAAGAAAGCACACTTTGACAAGCTGTCATATAACTGATTCTCTCTTAAATGCTATAAAACCTATCTCAGATGCTCCTCATGCTCCTCCTCATTGTGAGAATATATTAGAATATCATCAAGGAACACTACCACAAATTTATCCAAAAATATATGAAATACTCCATTCATGAGGCTCATGAACACAATTGGAGCATTTGTGAGGCCAAATGGCACTACTATGAACTCATAGTGACCATACCTCATGCAAAAAGTAGTCTTGTGAATATCACTTTCCACAATCTATAACTGATGGTACCCCAACTTTAGATCTATCTTCAAGAACACTCGGACACCCTGTAACTGATCAAATAAATCATCGATCCTGAGAAGTGGGTATCGGTTCTTAATTGTTACTTTATTCAACTGTCGATAATCAATGCACAATCTAAGTGATCCATCCTTCTTCTTCACAAAAATCACAGGTGCACCCCAAGGTGATACACTAGGTCAGACATGCCCTTTCTCCAAGAGCTCTTCTAACTAAATCTTGAGCTCATTGAGCTCATGTGTGGTCATCATGTAAGGTGCTCTAGATACTGGCTTGACTACTGGTACAAGATCTATGTGAAAATCAACTTCCCTAGGTGCAGGCATACTAGGTAGCTCAGTAGGAAATACATCTACAAAATCCTGAAGAATAGGATAATCCTTGAGAAAAGGTTCCCCTCCTAAATCCTCCTCTCTATCACTAATGGTGATGAAAAATAACTGACATCCCTTCCGCACGTACCGCCTAAGCTGCATAGCAGAAATTATGCAAAGGGATACAGGTCTTTGTACCCCAAATATCACCATAGAAGTGTCGTGATCATCAACACACTCAACCCTCTTCTGATGACAATCCACCTTAGCACTATGGGCACATAGCCAACCCATACCAAGGACTACATCATAAGAACCTAGAGGGGTAATACAGAGATCAGTCATCATGATTAAGTCTCCAATCTGAATCTGACAATTGTGAAATAAGGAACTAACAGACACTCTAGCTCCTAAAGCTAACTCAACCTCCCAACAAATATCCTATCTAACTACCACCAACCTATAATGCTCCACTACATAGGGAGATATAAAGGAGTCTGTGGCTCCTGAATCAAACAAGATCGAAACACTGATACCCTAAATCATACCTGCGGCCTCTATGACCGTAGCCTGGTGCTCAGCCTGGCTGTTATCAACCGCTACAAAAACTCTATGGGATCTACCCATATCTCCAATTGTAGGCTCTGAGGTAGCTCCTCTCTGACCACTAGCTAACTTTCCCTGTGGGCACTCTCTCGCTAAATGACCCATACCACTGCAAGTGTAACATAGCCCTCAGGTCTGAATCTGCACTTCCTGTGTCCTAGGCTGTTGTGATCCTCCGGTCCTACTAGAACCATTATATCCACCCCTAGAGGACTGTTGAGTCCTAGCTGACTGTGTCTGAGGGGTCTATGTCCTATGATCCTATCTAGGGCCCTAAGACTGCCACTGTTTGGGCTTAGAGCCCTAATAACCCTCTGAATGCCTCTATCTAGAATCCTACTAGGATCTCTGCTGCTGAGACTGTTGACCCTTAAAGGATCCTGTTAAGTGATTCTATTTCCATTTCTAAGGGGGTCTCTGTTATCCTAACTACTGGGAAGAGGGGTTTTGGTGTTGGGACCGATCCTGAGACTCATGTCTAGTACATATATACTCATCTACAAGTGTCATCTCAACTACCCCTCTAAACGTGGTAGGAAATGCTAAGCGTACTATGCTCTGAAGAGACATATTAAGTCCCTTAATGTAACAGTGGATACACAATTTCTCATCCTTCATGTAATCAATACATGGAAGGGGCTTGAGAAATGACTCTCATACTGGTTCACTATGAGGCCTTTCTGCTAGAGATCACAGAACTCCTCTATATGTCTCTATCTGAAATGCTCAGAGAGATATCTCTCACAGAAACAGGCCACAAAATTCTCCCAAGTGAGTGTGTCAATACTCACTCCACCTATGGACACCTCCTGCTCCCACCAAGTAGAGGCCTTCTCTCGCAGGAGATGGACTACAAGTCGTGCCTTTAGATTACTCCCATAAGGGCACAATCCAAAACATCGTTGTAAACTCTATAACTAGGCCTCTGCTACTGACCCATCAGTGGATCCCAAAATCAAGGGTGGTTGGAGTCATAATAACTCTTGGATATCATCTCCAACATCTCTAGGGGGTCTCTCCCTGGCACGTATATCATGCTTGCATTGTTAGGAAACTCGGGTGCAGAAACAACTTCCTACACTAATCTCTAAAGGAAAGTATTGTGCAAATTATTTTAAATCCTTACAATTTTAGATTTGTTAACTACTTTAACAATGATATTGCAACCATATACAATGCATACAGAAAATAGAGAATGACACAATGATTTACCCTAGGAAAAACCTTTTGGTAAAAAACCCCAGCACTCCAAAACCTGCACAATGTATTATCTTCAACACAACGGTTACAATACACTTGCAATGCAAGTTCTTTCAGGAGACAATCGACACACAAAAACTAATTCAATAGCACCCGATCATACCAAGAATACACTCATTTCGTATATCTGTTTGCAACCCTAAAAAATGCTTATATCATGTGCTTTCTTTTTTAGGGCAACTTCCAAAGATAGCCGTATTAGGGTTTTACCATTCTCCAAGAAAATAGGAACCCTAAAATTTAGTACTCAACTTTATCAGTTGCCACATGTCATTGCATGTCTTCACCCATCATTGAATATTCTAGAAATAGCTCTTACGTGTCATAGAAATCTGTCATAACCATTTCATCCATGATCTCCTTACACACAATTTAAGATGCTGACACATCAAGTGGAGTGACACATCAACATGCCAACTATACATGTACACTCACACTTAATTACATTATTTGCAAGAAATACATTTTACAAAACAAATAATAAGAATAGGAATTATCCAAGGTTGAGAAACCTTATTCCTAACATGCATAGTAATACAACTTGGTGAATTGACTCACCCTCTTGATCACCTTGACCCTCACCAAACCTGGGTGGAGGAATCCTACTCCTCTCTCTGCTAACTACTCTATCATTCTCTGAAATATGTGTTTCCCCTTTGGGAATATGCTACTAAACTATGGGCGGTAGTCTTTGCTGAATAACCCCAATCAGATTTTGGAGAACATCTATAATATCCTGGTTAGGGTTCTGAGGTGGTGGAGGTGGTGGTGGTGGTGGTGGTGGATCCTCTTGTCATGCCCCCGCATGGGGAGCTCTACGACCTCTGCCTCGTCGGTTAGCTCTGGTGACCGCAGGCATCCTACACAATGATTTAAGTTTTTGATTGAGTTGAAACGTAATGGGTTAGGTTCCTAGTGTCGAAACATGTCTCTGATACCAAAATGTCATGCCCAAAACTAGGGCAAAACACACACAAATTTTTTTTCTTAAAACACATAAGTATGTACAACTAACAATGGTTGAGTTAGCAAGGTGATAGAATGGTGGAGTTAACCTTCGACTTACAAGGTATATATGCAAATTGAATTAGGGTCATACCACAAATAGATGCAGAGTTGGAGCATCAACTTGTTCCATGGGTTATATGAATGTTTAACTCAGGTTGATCTAACTCTGATTCCATGTTTAACTACGTTTAGTATCATGATGATAGTTAGTTGTTATGAACATATGTTGAATTAGGTTGACCTAATGTTTACTTAACTCTTAACCTAAATTACAATTTAATACATTCAAATCTAGATTCAGTTTCTTTCAACATTAACTACTAGCTCAAAACCTAGTCTAATTAGTATTCTACTTCTTTTTTTAAACAAACATACATGAAACATTTATCAATTGACATGCTTAAAATTGAATAACAATTTCACTATAATAAACAACTATTAATTAAAATCTAATAGCTGAAATCAAATCTGATTTCCTAACCCACCAATATCATTAATAAAATTATTCCCCTTTTATGAAAACACATGCAATCCTAATTCATCAATCCCCTAACAAAACAACTTTAAATTAACCTTTAATAAGATAATTAAATTATCCTCTAATACAAAATTTAAATTAACTTCTAATTAAAATTTAACATAACCCCTAACCCCTTGAACACAAGAGTAACATAATCCTTTTTTTTCCATAATAAAATTTAAATTAACATTAACTATACATTTGAATAAGTTGAGTAAATCTATTTCTCTAATAGGTTAATTAAAACTTTAGGCCAAAATCCCTATTAAATTAATTCACAAATCTCACAATTTTAAAATAACCTAAACAACTAATGTTAAGAATCCATTAGAATAATTAATTATTATTTTAATAATTTGATCCAATACAAATTAAATTTGATCATGTTAATAAATCCATTCATTTTTCATAACACAAAAGTTATTAATCTACCAATTAAAACTACATCATTGAATCAAATATATATATATATATATATATATATATATATATATATATATATATAATGCTACATAANAAAATATATATATATATATATATATATATATATATATATATATATATATAATGCTACATAATTAAGAATTTAAACAATAAATAAATAGATCCTATTAACTAACTTAAACTATCTGCTAACTACCTATAAATCTAATCTAACTACCTACTAATCCATTAACTTATTAATCTACTAACTTATTAATCTATTATTTTCTCCACCACAAAGTCCAAAATGCATAGGGAGGGGTCGAATTCCTATGGGGAGAGTGCAGGTCTAAATGACTTGTTTTGGGGGCCCACCACCTAACTTAGCCCATCCCCAAACAATAAAATTTGCATGCTTTGGACAAGACAGCAAGGAGGGGCATGGTTTTTAAGTAAGGAGGATGATGATTTGCTAGGGTCCACCAACAAATCCCTATTCTCCCAAGGAAAATCTCTCATGGAAGGGGAGAGGGGGTTGACTTGGGAAAAAAGGGCATGTCAGAACTTAAAGAATGTGACAGCAAGGGAGGTGGTGCATAAATCAAGTAGTGCAACCCCTAAAACAATTTGATTTATTTCACTAACTTGCAATAGTGGCACTCAAGAAAGGAGGTAAAAAGGGTAAGGAGGGTAGTAAGAGTGGGGCCTACAGGAAATGGGTAAAGGCAAGGTAAGCTTAATTTAGAATTTAGGATTAATTACAAGGTTATGCTAGTAGGATTAGGAGACTAAATTAATTAGGGAGAGAGCACATTGGGAAAAGAATATTCTCTGTGGTTAGGAGAATATTTCCTTTCTCATACAAATTTTAGAGAGCATTTTTTCTCTAAATCTGGAGAGTGTCATGGGCCTAATTTGTTCTAAGCCCTTCCATGTAGATTGGTTTAATTTTTGTAATAGATCATTATATGCATTTGGTTTGATTTAATTAAAAAATATACTAAGAGGACTAATAGTATTAGTTAATTTTTACATTGTCATACTAACTAATTTGATTTGTCATTGTTATCAATATTATTTCTTCTTCTCAAGAATTGAGATTGAAATGGAGATTTTTAATGTAGAGAGTTGAAACTGTGGAGAAGGAATAGAAACTTTTAAAGGGAAAAAGGAGTGTTCCAATAACTTGAAAACTTAGATTTACATACATTATGGAGATTTCAAGGTTCACAAATCCTCAATATTTTTATGATATGAAACTATTATATTGTCTTTCGCTTTCAATATTGGGTATCCATCTAACATGAATGGTTAACTTTTTTTTTCTAAGAAATAGAATGCAATATGCATGAACTAAAGAATCTAGCATTTACATTATGGTAATCTTACAAACTACAATTACACATCTTCAAGATAGTAAATCTATACAATACATGGATGGTATGCAACTTTTCTTCTTTTAATGAATCATTACATAAAGAATGAGAGCTCTTTACATCTAGCTTGAAAAAGCTTCCAAAATGAACAACAATCAATAAGAATGAATTTCAACACAAATGAGTGACTATGCAACATTGAAATTTCTTACACACAACTACCCCCAAATAGAGATTTCTTTCAAGCTTCTTTCACCATCATCTTGACTTTAAAAAATTAACAAATTTCATGAGGGGAACTATGGGAAGCTCACCTCCCAACCAAGGTCTCAAGGAGACCACCCCCGAGATTGGAGAACCAAGGCTAAACAAGATAACACATCCAAATTCCCACAACATCTTATATGCACAAAACAATAATAAACTCCCAACCAAGGTTTCACAAATGATTTTTTCAAACCCATTGAAGTAGGGTGAAGATGGGATTTTCCAAGGAGGAGAATGTCATTTGCATTTTTCAACTTCTTCAAAAATAGTTTTTCCATGCCTTTCCAAGGCTTCATTAACATTCCTTCCATATACACATTTGGTCATTTCTATACCAAAACAATATTTACAACATGTCTTCATGGAGCCCATACTCCATGAAATTATCCCTCTTCTCCAAGAGAAGAGACTCTCACTACAATGGAGAGCCCAACTAACCCCTTCACCCAAGGCCACTTCTTCCCTTCCCAAAGGGTTAGTAATGTCTTAACTCCCATGAACAATACTCCCAATCTAAAAGAATAAGAATTGATACAAAATCCAAATGCATTCCCAACCCAAGCACATGACAACAAAATCTACATACAACAACACTATACAAGATTTCATACATGAACACCATACAAGATTTTATATTCATAAAAAAATAATATCCAAATCTACTTTCAACAAAAAAAAGCACTTCATGGAAATGGATACCAACCTTCCAAATGTGTTATGGTAAAATGAAACTTGAGAAGAGCCCAAATCCTTATCCTTCCTCTATCCAAACCCTAATTGTCTCTAAAATTAGAGAGTGGGTGAACACCCACTAAGTCTCCCCAAACCCTCTAAAAAGACCCCCAAAAG
>MU228142.1:1995827-2046061 GCA_018584345.1 Thuja plicata | reverse complement strand
CCCAAGGTACCCCCTTAGGGTTAACTAATTTTGGCCAAAAATATACTCTAGGGTCACTTTTGACCCCTCCAAGGTACCCCTAAAGTTCAAATCCGAGTTCCAACTTGATGTGATCCCTACAAGACATTTATATGCAAGAGGGATTAATATAACATCCTATAAGGTTTGGTGATTCTTTCCCAAGACCTAATTTGACATGTTACCATCCACATGGACAACACAAGTGTCAAGTGACACCAAAACAAAATACATATCACATTCACAATGACATGTCCAAACAACAACATGAATTTTAAACTATTAACACACATTCAGATTATATTTACAACAAAGATCACATTACAACGAGGTTTCAACCCCTTATTGGATTAAACCTTGGCTTACTCAATTCACATGTGTTTAGCCCTGATTCTTTGAATAATTCCATGGTTCTCTTTTCTGCACACTTAAGTCGAGCATCAGTAGTCCAAGATAATAAAATCACATGTAATATACATTTTCAATTCATAATTAGCAACATTAATCAATAAGAATAATTAAATTTCTAATTGCAATTTTTATACAGAAATGTTTAAAACATAATAATTCCATAATCATCATGACATAACATCCATGAAATAGTCAAGTCTAATCATGATTTGATCTTCTCATCAATTTACTTATCTAAACATATATAATCAAAATCAACCACCTGTTCTAGGTCTAATCCGTATCAAAATGTAATCCACACAATATAATCATCATCATAACATAAAATAACAAGTCTCTGTTAGGATAATCAAAAAGTGTATCAATGTATCAAAATATAAAGTATCAAAGTGTAATCGAACAGTAAAGTTATGATGGGTCGGGGTGAGGCCTTACAGATATTTTCACAAGTCATTAAACTTTTGATAAGATAACCAGAACTCTGATACCACTTGTTGGAAATATATGATGTTCCCAGTGACTGAGAGGGGGGTATATCAAGAACCAATAAAAATTAATCCTTTTAATCCACAATTAGGTTAACTTATTTGTTTGCATGCATAGAACTTGAAAGTAAATAATCATACACAACACATAACACAATATTTGGTTACCCAGAAACCTTCCAAAAGAAAGTAAAAGTGGGGTGGGGATGATACTCACAAGATTTAGTACTACAGTATAAATTTAGCTTGTTAGCTTACAATGACCACTTCTGATGGTCTGCCCTGTTAGGAGAATGGAAAGGACTATTAGGTCCAACTTGTTAAAGGATTTTGTACAATAAAATAAGTAATGAAACTTTGTTAAGGGATTTAGAGAAAGGACTGTTAGGTCCACCTCGTTAAAGGATTTTTCTGATCCACCTATGAGAATGAACCAGTTGATGATCTGCTCTATGCAACTATGATTGTTGAATAAGATCTTTCTGAATATAACTGATCACTTGAATGTGATAGATGAGACTCTGTTGTCCTGAATACTTCTTCTCTTAATCAAAATGCCATTCACATGTCTTTAAACTTATGCATACATTCTTACTTATTATTTTACACATTGGATAAAGCAAACTATCTTACATATATATCTTTATCTAACAAATAACTTTGTAAGTTGGCTTGTAATAAACAAAATTATATTTAACAATATATGCAAGGTTGGCTTCAAACTGTCACTCGGGTCTAGAAGTATACTCTGGTGATAAACTGTCACTCAGGAAATACTATAAATCACTCAGGTCATATTGATCACTCGGGCAATGTTGAACACTCAGGACTTTGCATAATGCTTGTTGGCTCGGTCGACACTAGTTGACTAAGTGTTTTGACACTAATTGACAATATGTCTTGCCATAAGGTCTACATTTAGGTAATATGAACTCATTCAAATGTCTAAAGAGGAAGGGAAAGGTATTAAATTATCTCTAGGATTTAAGCCTCTCTCGCATCTGTAATTTGTAGATGATATCATGATATTCAAAGTGGCATGTTGAAGAGAAGCTATAGAAATCAAGTCAATTTTAGATATTTATAGTAGTGTCTCAGACAAAAAATTGATTGGAGGAAGTTTGAAATTTTATTATAGACATGAAAAACCAAAGAGATATAGCTAGGATCTTGGGACTTAAGATTAAGAAATTGCCAAGGAAGTATATGGGTTTCGCACATTGTGCAGAAGCTAATAAGAGGAACTATGGGAGAATATTTTATCTAGTTGCATCTCCAAAATGGACTCATGGAAAGGGAAGTGGATATACTCAACAAGAAGTATAATGATGTTAAAAATAGTTATTTTTTATCTCTTTATTTATGCGATGTCTTGTCTTAAAATGTCACAAAATATTTGTGAATAATTAAATGAAAATTTGACAAAAAAAAATTTGAATGAAAATGAATAAAATAATATTCCACTAATAGCTTGGAAAATTATTTGTATGCCATGGGTAGATCATAAATTTTTCCTTAAGGTGAAGATTGTTTTGTGTATGTACATTAAATCAAACAAAAGGTGGGCCAAAATCTCCCAAAGTATCTAGACTCTCCAAACTCAATAAGAATGTTCATAGTGCTCAACCCACCTTCCAATTTGGCCATTTGGGATTTTCTAGTTTCTTGCAGAGATCCCATCTCCAATCTTGTGGTGTGGGGAATTAGGAATGGCCAAAGTGCTACCTTTTGGGAGGACTCATGAAAAGGTGACCTAAACCTCCGAGTGGAGCCTAGACTCGATGTGGCCAAGGTTGTGTTAGAAAAAAGTTGGGTTTCCAAGGTGGCTAGTTATGTTGAGATGTGATGGGGAGGGAGTGATAAGTTAGAGATGGAAATCATTCCATAATATTCATTTTCTAGAAAACTAAAAAGTTAGATTGAAAAATATCCTCATCAGTTGTCACATCTTAATTAGGGAGGAAGTGAATGTGATTAGATGGTGCGTAAACAAATCAAGTGACTATAAGGTAAGATGGGTATTTTTGGAAGAGGTGATTTTTTTGGATTATTTTTCAACCCACATGTGTTTTCATAGGAACAATCTTCCCAAGGTGGGAAATCTACCTAGGGTAGTGTTACAAAAGAGGATTCCCACAAGTGATAGGCTTCATAAGATTGGGTTTGTGACACCTTTTTTATGCTAGTTATGTAAAAAGTAAGAAGATTCTATGAACCATGTGCTACTCTATTGGGGTTTCACATGAATGTTGGTATGTTGTCTTATGGAAATTATATTATTATTTTCCTCTCCCTCAAAACCTTTTCATTGTTTTTAATGACCAAAACCTCCTAGCAGTTCCTAGACTAGATGTGGCTAGGGTTGTGTTAGAAAAAATTTGAGGTTCCAAGGTGGTTGATAATGTTGAGAGATGTAATGGGGAGGGAGTGAAAATTTAGATATGGAAATAATTCCATAATATTAATTTTCTAGTATATTGAAAAGTTAGATTGCAAAACATCCTCATCAATCATCACATCTCAATTAGGGAGGAAGTGAATGTGATTAAATGGTGCATAGACAAATCAGGTGACCATAAGGTAAGATGAGTGTTTATGGAGGAGGTGATTTATTTTGATGATTTGTCAACCCACCTATGTTGGCATAGGAACCACCTTCCCAAGGTGGTAAGTTTATCTAGGGTAACATTACAAAAGAGGATTCTAAAAATTAATAGGCTTCATAAGATTGGGTTTGTCACACCTTTTTAATACTTTTGGTGTAAAAAGAAGGAATAATCTATGAACCATTTTTTACCCTAGTTGTGGATCATGTAATACTCTAGTAGGGTTGCACATTCATTTTGGTAAGTTGTCTTAAATTATATTGGTGTGTGCCTCTCCCTCAAAATCTTTGTGTTGTTGTTAATAGTTGTTTTCTCATCTATAAAAAAAAAGTTGCCTTTTCTAACTTCTAGAATGTATGCCCCTCATTAATTTGTTGGGAGTTATGGAAAGAGAGGATTTGTAAACTATTTCAAGGGAGATGTCAATTATCTCTCATCAAAAAATTAGAATTTTCCATTGTAGAAGTAGAAAATAATGTTGTTCCCCTTGTTAGGCCTAAAAGGAGGCAAGCACAACTGAGGGGGGATGAATCAGTTGTACACATCTTATATAAATAAATTCTACTTTAGCTGCTTAGATTTGAAAGATAAATATTAATTCAAGATCAACAAAAAATAACATAGAATACTAATATTTATTCTCAAGGAAACCCAGTTAATGGAAAGCCCCGGTGGGAATCAACCCCACAAGATGAATGTACTCTACTAAAAAAACTGCCCTGTTAAGAGAAAATAGAGAAAAAAGTGTGCACAAGAAACCATAGGCTTAAAACCTAATATTCAATCTCACTTCCCAGAGCTCACTTCTCACAATACAATCACACATCTGGCCCTTATGTTGGGATTAATTGGAAGTATGTACTGAGAGGAGAAGGGTGACTCAGTACCTCTAAAAATTTTGTATCCCTTTTATCAATTAACCTTTGTAATCAATTGTATATCCATTCAATCTGATTTATACTATCTTGATGTGAGTTATATCAAATCATAACATTAACATACATGTGAACATTCATAGAAACATTCATTAAAGTAATTTGACATGTAACACAAGATATGATACCGCAGAAAACTCCTGTGAGGAAGTAAAAACTACGGTGGGGATGACACTCATGAAATCTTCACTATCTGCAGATGGGAAGGGGTCGGTTAAGGATTACAATTTTATCACTTTTGATGATCTACCCTGTTAGGAGTATTGGTGGAGACCTGTTAAAGTCTACTCTATTAAGAGATTTAGCAACACTATTGAGTGTGCACTCGGTTAAGATATTTGTTGTTGGACTGTTAAATCCACCATCCTTGAAAGGGTTTTTACACTTTGCTCCACTTGTTAGAATGATAGAAAATTACAAATTGACCTGGTAAATGCAATCTCCTATTGCTGATACAGATCCAATTTAGTTTACATAAAAATATTATCACCTAATTGTGATTGAATAATACCTCTAATTATCGATATGCTCTATTCTTGGTTCTTTCTAGTCCATTGTCTCATACAGTTTGCAGCAATGTGTAATGTCCCCTTTTTGGGGCACATTATTTTGTGCCTTATAGTTAGCCTTTTCATCATGATCCGGTGGGCTAATCGAGGTTTGGCAGGTGATTAGAGGGATGTGAACATTCATAGGAACATTCATGAAAGTAATCGACACATAACACATGATATGAGATCACAGAAAACCTCTATAAGAAGGTAAAAACTGCGGTGGGGATGGCACCAATAAAATCTTCACTATATGCAGATTGGAAGGGGTCGGTTAAGGCTTACAATTTGATCACTTCTCATGATATACCCTGTTAGGAATATCTATGGAGACCTATTGAAGTCTACTCTGTTAGAGCTTTAGCAAAATTGTTTAGTGTGCACTCGGTTAAGAGATTTACAATTGGATTGTTAAATCCACCTTCCTTGAAAGGTTTTTACTTTTGCTTCACTTGTTAGAATGTAAGAAAATTACTCTTTGACTTGATTGTATGAATCTACTATTTCTGATTATAGATCCATTCAAGATTACATGTATATATGTATCACCTATTTTAATTGAATAATACCTCTGTTGCTCGGTAGCCTTTGTTCTTGGTTCTTGATAACCAAATTCACCTTTTATTGTTTTGTTTCTTGAAACTCTCAGTCTGATCCATAAATGTGCTCGTTGGATACTTTCATCCTCTCCTCTCATTTATTTAGAATTATTAAAACATCTATTTATAAGATAGATTTGACCTAATTAAGTTTCACGTAAAACAAACTTAACTCTATGATCACAGGTTTACAACTTTACCTTGATCTCCTAGTCTGCATGTTTTAAATCAGTAAAATGGATTAAACACTTACAATAATTTTTCTTGTCCCTTAAGTAATGGTTTTAAAACAAAACAAAACTCTATAAATAGAATATGAATGTTTTATTTGACGTGGAAGTTAGATCCACTTTTTGCGGGTTGTAACTGACTTTCAGTGTCTGATGCTCGATTTTCTCTGAAATCAGTTTTACTGTCTTTCGGGTTGCATTATTTTCTTCTTTTAGTTTGCACTGTACATGTTCTCTTGGTTTGCACTGTATCTACTCATCAGATTCCTTTGTCAGTTTTCTCCTATTGGGTTCCACTTTATCTGTCGGGTGTCTCTTGTACTTAACACATTTGGTGATGTATGATATCTGTGCTTTCGGTGATCTCTGAAAGTTTATATTTTAGTGTAGGTTTATCGAAGGTTCAAAAATTGTTTTCCTTTTTTATACTAATAGAAAAATAATGTCTTCAATCTCCCCCATTGACATTAGTATCAAAAACTAATATGTGTATGAATACTAACATGTTTAGTATGTACACCATGTATACTTATACTTTCCTTCCTTTATTTCTCCTTTGCATCTTATGATATATATACATATCATTTCCCCCTTTTCTGATATTAAGGACAAAGACGTACAACTTAAAAGTTGTCAAAATTGTGGCAAAAATGTGTAACTTACAGGTTGTCCAAAATATGAGAATGAAAGGTTGACATTTCTTCCATCATTTGTTCCCATTTGTTCTTAAGGTGTTCTAGAGCCATGTTATCTAATGCAATTCTGGCATACATATCATAAATGTTGTCTAGGACAGACATTTATGGGGTGGAAGTCAGTGTTCTTGCCAGTGTCATGTGTTGCTGCAGTAATGTGAGTTTGGGTAGAATTAGAGCTTGGATCTCGATACCTCATCTCTAAACTTGGATTCTATATTTTGAATGTCTTGTCTCAGCTTTTTTTCTTGCTTGAGTTGTTCATAGTGCAATTTTATTGCATCTTCATTGTTAGTGAGACCTTGTGCACTTGCTTGTAGATCAGCATCAATTTGTGCTATCTTCTCACTATAATCCTTAGTGAGTTGATCTAAAGTGCATAAATTTTTTATTAAGGTTATAGCTTCTGAAATGATGGGGTCCAATGTACTTACAAGTTTAAAAAGCTTCACCTTGTTGTTTGCCACTTCTTAGCTGATTTTCTCTGCTAGCTTGAATTGGAATTTTTGCTCTGCTCGCTCTTCAATTGCCTTTTCAGCATCTACATTGTGAGATGTGATAGCTTCTATTAGAATGGTCAATTGATCAAGTATAGGAGTATCTTGATCAATGTTAGTGTCAGGTACTATCTATTGTAGTATGTCTTTTATAGTTTCCAGTACCTTTGTTTCTTTTGTTGCCTTTCTAAGCTTATCCTGGATAAATTTTCTCTCACAAAGTCTTGCATACTTTGTTAGCTCTATTGGATCCAATGTTCTAGGATCACATACTAGAATCTCAATAATTTCATCCAAAGTAACTAGATTCTTATTCTTTTTCTTCTTCTTATTTGAGATTTGTGTTGATGTAGATTTATGAACTACTAGTGCTAGTTCATTTGTCTTCTCTGAAGTGCTCGGTGAAGGCTTGGTAGATGAACTTTATTTTACCTTTTTCTCAGTGTCAACCTATCAGTTAGGTGAAGATGTATCCTCATTAACCTTGGGTTCATTTGCATATTTTTCTTTTGTATGTTGTTCTGTATCATCTTTCTTTTCTTCTTCAATTTTCTCTTTTTGCTCTCCATCTTTTGTATGTTTCTCTTCTTCACTTTTCTGATCAGCAGATTTGTCTTGTTGTTCATCGGTAGCATCTTTCGGTTCTTCAGATGTGCCTTTTTATTCTTCATATGCATCCTTTTGTTCTGCATCACCCTTTTCTTTGGGTATGCTTTCATCTTTGGTTGGTGTTTTCTCCTTTTCCTAGAGTATATTGATGGCTTCCATCAATATTGGCATATTGCCTGGTATTTTCACCTGTGCAACATCAATTATATTGTCCCGTTCCTTAGTCTGGTCCTTGGCAATAGTGACATCTTCATCTTTTTTAATTTATTCTACAGGGTCATTGGTGATGTCAATGATTGTGTTGTCCATAATGGTGTCCATGGTGGTGTCTGGCCATGTCTCATCTGCAACATCCATGTTCTTGTTTCTTGTGGTGTCCATTTCCTCTTTGTCCAATTCAACATCTATGACAATGATTGGTTTGGTGCTCTCAGTAGCCTGATCATCCTTGTGTGATTCATTTGTGATAAGTTTTCTCTCGGGGCTTGCCTCCTTAGTAGGTCTATTGAGTATCTTACTCCATATTTTTTTCCTTCCTTCTCTAGGTCTATTAGCTTGCCATCAAGTATCTTGTAAGCTCTCATATTGGGTGAGAATTCTTGTGCATGTTTCTCCATCATCTCCTTGATTTCTTCGATTTTGGATTTGGGAGGCATAAGAGAAACAAGGACTCTTTCCCTTACCTCTTTCTCATTCTTCAATGCATAGGTCCATTTGGTAGATATTCTGTCATATAGTGTATTGGGAATTTTGTAATAAAATTTTATTGGTACATATTTAAATGTACTCATCATTTTGATGATTGCCTCTTCAATCTTGTTCTGGTCCAAGGGATCCAGAGTTAACCATCTTCTTACTTTGGACTCAGTAATTGATCTTGATTTAATCATTAGTGCACATATCTCATCAATGGTTTTAAGGATCTTACTCTTCTCATGTTCAACAAATTCATCTTGTTCGGTGTCCTCAATGTCCTCCTTGGTTCTAATGAGCCTTCTTCTTTTTTTTTCCCCTCTTTTTTTGTTGGAGGTTTCCTCTTCTGGGTCTTTGACCTTTCTTTAATGGTGAAGGACTTGTGTCCTTAGCTGTTTGACTTCTAGTCCTTGAAGCAGTTGTGGTTCTAGGCTTCTTGGCTGGTGTAGGAAATGGAGTATCTGACTCTGTAGACTCAGAGTCACTTTCCTGCTTAGCCTCACCGACGGGTGACTATCCCTCAATTTCTTCTATCTGTTCGGTTTCTTCCTCTGTAACTGACAGCCTTTTCTTCAAGTTCTTTACCATTTTAAATTTCTTCCTATCTATCTATTTCACAACCAAGCCAGTTTTTATTCTTGCTTTGGATTCTTCATAGGTGTCGAACTTGGGTTGTGTTTTATCTAGGGGATCATTAATCAATGCATCAATTGCATTGGATTCTTGATCTATGTTCACTTCATAGTCAAGTGGTTATAGCCATGTTGTCCTTGGTGCAGCAGGTTTGATATATGTATAATCTGTGTCTACCATGAAGCATATATCATTATTTAATTTCTCAATTAGTTGCTCAAGGATCCTCACTCTTTTTTGCATTCTCTCCTTGAATCCAGTAAAATACTCATCCATAACTGTCTCAAAATTATCTCCCCATGATGTTATAAACTCACTGATCTGTATTGTGACTGGTCTAGTTGTATCCCATTTTACATCTCCTATTGATGGGAAGGATTCTTGGAAGTAAAAGAAAAGGCACATGATAAGTGAACCAAACTTACATGAGTTTGATTTTGTATTTCTGATTGTCTTTAGGTTCTCTTCTAGCTACTTGAGTAGAAGTTCAGATAGATCCAGTTGGGTTCCTTTCTTCACAATCTTATATGTTGTATCCGCAGCTCTGGATGCTATGTTGTTCATCCCTCTAGCTTGAAAGAACTTGTATCCTAGGACACAGGCTCCAAATATCAGCTCATCATCTATGATAGTGTATACCTTAAGTCCTCTTCCATCACACTTAGCTCCTGTATTATTTTCAATTTCAGCCTTGGGCGAGTGCTTTAATGTATTTACCTTTTCAGTTATAGGATAGCCGGTGACTTCATGTATAACATCTTAGGTTATTGGTTTGGACTCATTCAGCCATAGCTTGTGATTTTGAATTCTGTTCAATACTAACTGAATCCACTCGGTTTTGAACACTTTCGGGAATAATAGGGCATTTGTGAGCCCTTTCACTTCGATGTGCTTGTGCTCATCCTTAATAGTTCCATCATCATTGCATAGATTCTTTAAGGCTTGTTCAACCTCCAACTCTCCAATTTCTGCAATCTTGTAGTGAATGTATGCTCGCACGTCTTCGACAAGCAAAACCCTATCTGGTATTCGCGAGAAAGCTCCAGCATTGTCGGGTTGTGATGCAACCTCAGGGTATATCTTGTAATGGGGTTCCAAATAGGTATAATTCTTTACAAGATTGACCTTATCCTTCTTGATGCTCTTCAACTTAACAGTTCTTAAAGTCATGGTCATTATTTCAAACATTTAGGGATTTCCGTAAAAGATAAGTAAAGTTCTCGGTTATGCTTTGTACTTACTTCAACCTCTGTAGTTGCAACTAATCTGCTGGGAGTGCTTTGTAATGGTTTGGAGTTTCTTTACAATGTTTTCACTTCTAGCTCTTTTTCTCTTTGGTCGCTTTGCTCAAAATCGCAAGTGAGAAATGAAACCTCTCCATCATCTATTTATAGAATTTGATCTTCGCTAGGTCATTAATGCTCAACCACTCCTTGGTGTGTGAAGACAGAGTCATCGGTTGATACACTAAATTTCCTTTTTGGTGACCATGTGATGCTTCCAGGCAGTCATCTAACTTGTCACTTTTACCGACGGGTTTCGGTGTATTGCAAAGACAACTTAACAACTCGCTTGACTACCAACGGATTTTGGTTTACACTAGAAAATTTAGATTTTACATGTTAACCGATGATTCTTGGTAAGTGAAGACATTTCAGCTTTGAATGTATATCGATGCATTTCAGTATGTAGTAACCGAAGAAATAGTTTTCATAGAATTTAACAAGTAATACCATAGTGCATCTACAATCATGCTAATTTGGCATTTTTAACTATGTATGATTGAAACTGATGCAAAATTTAACTTGGTATAGTGCATTTCCATACTTACTTGTTCTTCTTAGGTGGGGGTGGTGATGTCACCAAATCCATTGGATAGGGTGTCCCCAATTTCATTGTTCGGTCTAGCTTCATCATTATTTGTAGCTTTCCTCCACATTGTGTTTCTCATCTTCCTGATGTCTTCAGTGGTGTTTCCATTGGCAAAGGTGCTGGTCTCTGTCATTCGGTCTCTGTAGTCTTTCTTGAGATGACTGACTTTATGACAGTGTAAACATGCCATTCTAGGGTTAGTCCATCCTCTAGGATTTCTTGACCATTGTCTCATACAATTTGCAGTAGTGTGACCAAATCTTCCACATGATGTACAATTTTCCCAAGTGTTGTAATCCCATAAATACTAGTTACCGACTCTTTTCGGTTGATGGGAAGATTCTTGACCTTTAGGCTTCCATGCTTGCTTTTTCTTTTTCCAACATTCAAGAGTAGTGTGCCCATGCATTTTGCAAGTAGGACAGTATTTGTCCATGTAGGATTCCTTCTTTGGTTGTTTCATCTCAAACTTACATTCATATGTTTTATGTCCTTTCTTATTCCATTTATAATAGAATCCTATGAATGAAGATGTAGATTTAGGAATACCTTTCTTTTTGCTCTTGCATACGTTTGATGTGTTCCTTTCTTTCCACAGTGATTGCATGTCACCTTTCTTGGTCTCGAATTCGCATAGACATTCTTTTGATTAGCTTGTTTGGGTGATTCTTCATTCTCGGTATAGCCTAGTCCAATGTCGTTGTTGGCTCTCCTTTTTCCATCAAGAAAATCATCCATTCTTTTATTTTTTTCTTTAGTTCTTTTGATTATCTCATTATGTTGCTGTTGAATTTTGAGTTCTTGTTTCAGCTTTTCATTTTCTTCCCTTAGCTCACTGATATCTTCTATTCTTTCAATGAGTTCAACATTCATTCTGTTTGCCTCTTGACTCATAAGAATAATCTAATTAGTAATCTCATGATGATGTTTTGTAAGTCTCTATATTTAGACTCTTTTTCTTATAGTTTTTCAGTAATCTTTCTTCTATCATCAATAGCTAGTGTTCTCTCTTGTTCAGCTTGTCTAGCATTGTTCATGACATCAATCATTCTTACCATTTGTATCTCTTGACCGATTTGCAGAGATTTTACTTGTCCAGCCAGATGTTGATTGATTTCATTTAAGCTTGCTTGTAGTAGATCCTGAAGACTCAAATAGATTTGGTATCTCTTCCTCTTGGTAATCTGTCTCATTACAGAGAGATGCCATAATCTTTCTTTCATCTAACAGTTGTCTCATCTTGATTCTATCTTCTTTGTACAGCTCAAAATATCTGAATTTCTAGCTTCTGATTCTCAATACTTTTGTCAAGTATGTACTTCTCCATTGTATAATCTTTTCTCTTAAGTCTTTAATCTTTTCCAAATAAGAGTTCTAGCTCTGATACCAATTGTTGGAATTAATGGGAAGTATGTACTAAGAGGGGAGGGGTGAATCAGTACTTCTAAAACTTTTATCTCTTTTATCATTTAACCTTTATGTAATCAATTGTTCATCCAACCATTTCTTCTATTCTATCTTTGTGTAAGACATTAATTCTTTAACTTAATCAAACATGTGAACATTCATAGAAACATTCATGAAAGTAATTGACACATAACACATGATATGATATCACAGAAAACCTCTATAAGAAGGTAAAAACTGTGGTGGGGATGGCACCCACAAAATCTTCACTATCTACAGATTGGAAGGGGTCGGTTAAGGCTTACAATTTGATCACTTCTGATGATCTATCATGTTAAGAGTATCTATGGGGACATGTTAAAGTCTATTTTGTTAAGAGCTTTAGCAACACTATTTAGTATGCACTTGGTTAAGAGATTTACAATTGGATTGTTAAATCCACTTTCCTTGAAAGGATTTTTACTTTTGCTTCACTTGTTAGAATGTAAGAAAATTACTCTTTGACCTGATTGTATGCAATCTACTATTGTTGATTACTGATCCATTCAATATTACATGTATATATGTATCACCTATTGTGATTGAATAATACCTTTGTTTCTCGATAGCCTATGTTCTTGGTTCTTGATTACCAAATTCACCTTTTTCTATTTTGTTTCTTGAAACTCTCAGTCTGATCCATAGATGTGCTTGGTGGCTACTTTCATCCTCTCCTCTCATATATCTAGAATGATTACAACATCTATTTATAAGATAGATTTGACCTAATTAAGTTTCACGTAAAACAAACTTAACTCTATGATCACAGGTTTACAACTTTACCTTGATCTCCTAGTCTGCATGTTTTAAATCAGTTAAACTGATTAAAAGACTTACAATAATGTTTTGTGTCCCTTAAGTAATGGTTTTAAAACAAAAAAAAACTCTATAAATAGAATATGAATGTTTTATCTGACGTGGAAGTCAAATCCACTTTTTGCGGGTTGTAACTGACTTTCAGTGTCTGATGCTTGGTTTTCTCTTAAATTAGTTTTACTGTCTTTCGGTTTGCATTGTTTTCTTCTTTCGGTTTGCACTGTGCCTGCTCTCTCGGTTTGCACTGTATCTGCTCTTCGGGTTCCTCTGTTGATTTCCTCCTGTCACGTTCGACTTTATCTATCGGGTGTCTCTTATACTTAACACATTCGGTGATGTCTGATATTTGTGCTTTCAGTGATCTCTAAATGTTTGTGTTTCAGTGTAGGTTTACCGAAGGTTCAAAAACTATTTTTTCTTTTATATACTAATGGAAAAATAATGTCTTCATTAAATGCAGTCTTAACCTTCAAAAGTTCCTTGCTAAGTGTAGTCATCTCATAGACATAGAGTCTTCCTGCCAAATCTTCTCTTGAAATGTCTCTTATAGTTCTCAATTCCTCAATAACAACAACTTTCTCACTGTAACATGTGGGCAAAGATCTCAAAATCTTGCATTCTACAACTTCATTTTCTATCAAGGTACCACTAGCACATTTGATTGCACAAAGAGGATCATTTACTCTTTGCAAATATACTAACGCAGTTTCTCCTTCACTCATCTTAATATCTTCACATTTTTCTTTTAATCTCAGCAACTTAGCTTTCTTAACATATGTATCACCTTCATAAAAGTTTCTAATTTTTCCATACCTCATGTGTAGTCCTTAATCCATAACTGTGAGAATATTTTGAATCAAATAAGGCATTGATCAAGGTCTCCCTTGCTAACATGTTCTTGAATTTCTTCTTTTCATTTGTAGTAGCATTTGTGAGGTCATTCATAATAGCATAAGGCTTCTCAGTGATCTGTCAGTATTCATCTTTTGTCCCCCATGCATATCAGGTAGGTAGTCATTCGATCCTTCCAAATTAGATAGTTGTTTCCATCAAACTTCAAACTCTCTTTTCTTATACTTGCCATGATGAATCTCCTTCAAGCGGTCAAGCTACTTCACAAGGACTCAGCTCTGATACCAATTGTTAGGCCCAAAAGGAGGCAAGCACTACTTAGAGGGGGAGTGAATCAGTTGTACACACCTTATTTAAATAAATTCCACTTTAGCCACTTAGATCTGAAAGATAAACAGTAATGCAAGATCCACAACAAATCATGCAGAACACCAAGATTTGTTCTCGAGGAAACCCAGTTAAGGGAAAACCTCGGTGGGAATCAAACCCACAAGATGAATGTACTTTGCTAAAAGTACTACCTGATTAAGAGAAAATAAAGAACAAAGGGTGCACAAGCAACCATAGGCTTACAACCCAATCTGCGGGTTAACTGTCCAAAGCTCATTGCTCACAATACAATCACAAATCTGGCCCTTAGTCAGGGTTCACCGCTCTAACTTCAATTACAACAGGGAAGACATATAGTCCATTACAACCAAACTAACAAATAGCATCTCCAATGCCAATACAGTTCCAATGAAGTACAAACTCTTCCTTAAATGCATAATACAAATATCAACAATTCTCCTTACAATCGTACATCTCTCTCTCATACAACAAATACAAAATGATCTCTCATTATACTGATTACACAGAATAATCAACTGCTAGGTCAGCTAAGACCTATTATAATAAAAGATATAAACATTATGCTCATTCTCCAAATCGATCCAAATCAAGTCGGCTAATACTTAGATAGGACCCAAATCTTCAACCATGAACACAATAAGTGTCACCAAAGCAGCATTTTGAATCACAACACGTTACTCCATCAATTCGACTATGACCTAAAAGAAGAAATGCCAACAGGCTATCAAAACAACAAATCTGATCACCTCAAAAGATGTAGTCCAACAATATGATCATCAAACAATCCAAGAACACCAACAAGTAGCATGAATATCATCCAAAACATTCATATCATCTCATCTTCATCTCTGATCAACAAGAACACTAAAATATTGTGGTACTCTGAATCATGAACAACACTAGTTGTGAACACAATGATAAGGCATCATGTAACCACCATCTTCGCAACCTCTGAAACATCAAATTCAAGACGTACTAATCCAAATACTCATCCACTATACATAGGAACATTGTAATAACAACAACTAGCAACTCGATCATACCTCACTCAAACTGTCATCCAAACTTTTGAGAGCCTCTGTAGACCATCTACAGACACCTCTAAACAATACCTTACGATTGCAACTCAAGATCTTCAACATAGCACTTGAAAAACTGAAATCCTCTTCACTGAACATGTTGTCTGAAACAACAAATAGTATGTTGACATCAATGACAAAACATTAATGTCAACATGCCCAAGTACCACACTCTGACATACTCAACAATCTTCCAACACCCACAACCCCCATTAATGGGGCTAGGGTCTCAGTGCATTTTGATGTTAGATGAGTGCTTGTGAGAGTAGGCTGAGTGAACATAAATTTAAAGATTTCATGGTCTCACACATGTTTTGAGAAGGGAACAAAGAAGTTGATAGTTTGGCCAATCATGGCATTGATATGGAGGAGTCTTGCTAAGAAACTAATTTGATAGATGGGTGGACCAATTGGTGGAAAGAATGTGATGACACACCAACATAATGCATTGTCATTAATGGCGACTAGAGTTGTCACATTAATGATAAAAGATAAGGTTTATTGCCTCGTGCATAAGAAAAGCTATGCTAATGTTATGCCCTGCATCCCCGTCCCTACATTTTGTGTGCAAAATGTTGGGTCCCCCTTTTTTTGCTTTTGTTTTCTTTTGTTGGCGGCTTTGCCTTGTCTTTCTTTCCCTTTTGTTTTCTTTCTCCAGGGTTTTCTTCCCCAGTATGCTGTTTTGTTTGTTTGGTTTTCGCCTCCGAGACTCCGGTCCCAGAGGTTGTCCTTCGGTGGGAACCGGATTCCAGACTCCGGGATTCTTCGCCACGGTGTTCTTAAGGATATCATCATGAGGAATCCCCGAGCCTGGAGTCTGGAGGTTTTTTTCTTGTCCGAAGATTGCCGGAAGGAGGAGGATTACCTTTTTACTGCAGGTATAAATAGAATTCATCTGTCACTTTCACACTTACCACGATTAAAACCTCCAAGCACTTAGAGCAAATTAGAGAGCGATTTTTAAAGCGATTAACAAAGCATTTGCAGAGAGTTTACGATAATCAACGCTCAAAAATTTCAGTCATTCTCAGGCAAGTACGAGTGCTTCATGGTGGTGACTCTGACTGCTGGACAACTTGAGTTGTTGCAGAGTTCCTACGGTAAATCCTCCCTTTCCTCTGCCTTCTGCGTTCTTAGGTTGGTGTTTCTGCTTTCCCGCTTCTCTGTTTTGCTTCCCCTCTCTGGCTTTCTTTGGTTTTGTTTGGTTTTTGGCTTGTATTGCTTTGTTTTGTTTCTCTGTTTTGTTTGGTTTGTTGTCTTCTGGTTTTACCGCCCGTTGGTGGGTCAGCTCTACCCGAGGGTTGTCCGCCCTCTGTGCAGAAGTGGTCTGTCTGTAAAAGTATGTAAATAGTTGTAAATATGTGTTTCTGCCTTGTTTGGTTTTCCTATGGGCGTCGTCCCATGTTGTATACTCATGTATATATGTGTATAGCTGTATGTAACCCCTGTATATCTCCTTTTTTCTATGTATATATCCCTCGACTCCATGTATATCCTTCCGGGTGGCTTGACAAGCTGGTCAAGTCACCTCTGTTTCTGGTTTTCCGCCTCCGAGCTCGCTTCGGGGCAGAAAACCACCTGTTTGAAACTCGGCTCTTGGCCGGTTCCAAACAGGCAGTTTTCTCTCTCCTCCATGAAGTCTGTTAGAACCTCATTTATGTCCCATGCGCACAATCAATTCCAGCCAAGTGGCTTTCCCTTTTCACACGTTCGGACAGTTGGCTCCGCCGTCATCGCCATCACTTCCATTTAATACCAACACACGTGGCGCCCACATGGGCTTGACAGCTTGCCTTTACACACGTCCTCGATAATGTTCATTTCCTCGGGCCTTGGGTCTCTTACCACCATCCATCCTGTGTCTTTTCCAAGTGTGATAAAAACTCCCAGACCCGGATGTGTAATGAAGATTTTAAGTTTATGATATGTTTTGTTTTTCGGTTACCTTTGCATGATACTAACTTTTCAGGAAGGCAAAAACCACGGTGGTAAATTATCCAGACCCCAGAATGATTATTTTGATAAACATATTCTGACGGTCGCTTTGCCTTGCAGGTTCCCAGAGTTCAGCTTCCAAACATGTCTGAGGCATCTGCGTCATCTCCGCCCGGAAGCCCAGAACTACCAACCGCAACGGAGACCAGGGTAGCCGTAAAATCCAAGATGGAGAAGGCCCTGAAAAAGCTCCCCCTCACCATGAAGTTTGTACAGGATAATGTCATTGTGGGCTCAAAGATTGAGTCCAAGGTAAAACTGATGAGCGACACCAATGTTGGAAATTGGGCAGAAATACAGGCCTTGGTGAAAAAAATGCACATCCAGCGACAGGCTGGAGACCAGCTAGCAATCAACGTCGGGGGCTCCAGAATCCTATGGGCAGCCTGCTTCCCAAGCTTCGTGCAATCTCCAGAGCTTATCCTAACATTGGTGAACAACTACAACTCCTCTGTCCGGGCCGTTATGCTCGCAGCTGCAGAGCCCACAGGATACCCCACTCCACTGATGTCCCTCGACCCAGTCACATTCCAGGCAAGCCTAGGTATCCCACAATTTGATAGGGCTACGGTGGATACAAGGACCAATGCCTTGACCTAGTTTACACAACTGGAGGATGTTGCCCGGGTATATATGAATACCCACTGGCTTAAGGCCCCAAAGAGGGACCCAAAGAGAATGAAGATAGAGATTCCCCGCTCCGAATTCAAGGAGATCATCCAAATGGGAATGATAGCATTAGCCCGGGTCTTTGGGCAACCCTCCGCCCAAGAGTTTTCCAAATGGATGTACTATTTCCTCCTCGACATCTCCACCAAGCGAGAATTCTTCGACTGGGCGACAATAATCTCTAACCACTTCGACTCCCAGTTCCAGCAGTTGAACCGGAAGAAGAAGTTCTATATGTCTTCTTATGTTTTCTGGGCCCTGGCGCAGTAGAGGCCCCATTCCCACGGCCTACTCACTGACGGCGTGCTCGGGATTGGCCCGGGACAAAAAGCACTGTGGGACCATTTCCCACAGATTCAATGGGAGGCCAGCTTCCCCAGTTTCTGTCGGGTAAACGATGCGTTCGTTTACTACCACCTGCTCACACCCACCCGGGACGCCGGATACCGCCTGTCCACTGAGGTGATGAAGCTAGTCCATAGTTATGGACATTATTATATTCAGTTCCAGCAACATACATACATTAGGGTCGTCAGCTTCTCCGAAAAACCCTACTTGTTACCCAGACATTGTGGGGACAAGATCGTGCTGCTGGAATATTGCAGGCAAATAATGGAGGAGCATGCCTTCTTTGCCCTCAAGAAGATCCTGAATATCCAATTCCCAATCACCAGTGGGAACTACACATGCAATCTGGCCGTCGCAAAGGAGGCAGATAATGAGCTGAAAAGTTATAACTTAGAAGAATTTTATCTAGCGCGGAAAAATTTTGATCCACATGGCAGAATTACAGCAATAATGCCCCGGGCTTCAGAGCCCCATCGCATACACATGGAGGACTTCTGGGCAGACTGCCAAGATGATGTGGATGTACGAAGCCGGCATTATATCAGAATGACGGCCGGTATGATGCATAAATTGAAGCTCCGGAAGTTCCCGACAGATTTCTCTGATGCCGCCCCCACCATCGACCTCCAGTACAAGCAAAAGGGGATCGATAAGAATGCCCTTCCACCAGTAAATTGGGTCGCCCAGGAAGGGCCCACTATTGAAGACTTCACTTGAGAGGTGGTCGAGAGAAGCCACGCCTATTTCAAGAAGGTGTGCCACGTGAGTACCCGCCGAGCAGCCCAGCCAGTGCCAAAGTTAACTCTGTCGTCGGTACCTAAAATGACCCCAGGGGCTGGGACTTCTTCGCAGGGGGCAGATAAGGGAAAAAGAATAGCTACAACCCCTTCTGCGCAAGAAGTCCCCATCGCAGAATAAAAAAAACAGTCGGTGGCGGTCTCCCAACAAATGAGGGAGCAATTAATAACAAAGCTGGCCACCCCACCACTTCTGATTGGGCCACTTCGTCCTGCTTCCTCCCCGTCATTGGCAGCCTTAATGGTCAAGGCGACGGGGGTGGATCCACTGGAAGTAGAAGAAATAAGAGATGCGGGACCTCCTCTGGTTACCCAGAGGAAGAAAAAGCTCAGCAAAAAGCCTAAGGTGGAACCAGCGCCGGAGGCATCCCTCCCCCGAGAAGTGGAGATTCTTTATTCCAGTTCCCCGGAGCTGGAGAAAGAAACAGAGCCTGCAGAGGTCCTGGCTAGTCCCCCTCCGGAAGAAGAATTTGATGTATTTACGGCCGATGAGTTCAGAAACTTACAAGGGGATGATACACAAGTAGAGGCAGAAGTCCTAGGGATGGAACAAGGGGCTGCGAAACAAGAAGATATTGAGCAAGAGCCTGCACAGGGACAGGAGCAGTAGGCAGAAGAAAAGGAGCCAGAACCGGAGATTATCTCCGGGGCTCAAGCAATGCAAGGTCCGGGAGTGGACCAACAAAAACCAAGTGAACAAATGGCATCTGCTGGGGGAAGCGGCCCTTCAGGAATAACCGTAACCCCAGCCGCCACGTTCCAAGTTCCACTCCTGGGATCCTCTTTTGGGTAAGTGATCACGGCGGCCCAAACTCTAAATCTTGGCCCGACACCTCCCCTACTATCAAAAGAGGTGCCGATAGAAGAAGAGGCCCCAGCAGAAGAACAACAAGAACAAGAAGAGTAGCTTGAAGAAGAAATCCCCGAGGAAGCCTTCCAGGGTCCAGACCCGGTGGTTGACGTATAGGACAAGGCTGAAGAGATGGATATTGAAGAGAATGTTGCTGCGGAAGAAGTTGAGGCAGGGAGAGGAACGGATGAGGTCCACATTGCTAAGGAGCAACAGCCACAGGACACTGGGAAAGAATCAGGAGAAAAAACCCTGGCAGGAAGGCGGCCCCTACCACCTCAATGGTTGATAGAGAGAAAGAAAAGAAAAGCTCAGTCTGCTCCTGTGATTCCTCTCTCCCTGGCCAAAATGATGGCCCAAGTTCAGGCCTCGCCAAAGGAAAATAAAACCTGGACAATTCACACTCTTCGAACTGGGCTGGGCGGAGAAACAGTCGCCGTTGTGGCAACACCTCCCCCAAACGCCGATGAAGCAACCGCGGACCCCGTGGATTACAATGTTGCAGAGGTGTCCCTAGGAAAAAGGGGAAAGCAAGGTGATGTAGACTTGCTAAAGGAGGCAGCAAGGGCAGTGGAAGCCAGATATGAGAAAGAGGCCCAGAGGCTCAAGGCTGAGAAGGAAAATAATGCAAACCTTATGGGATTGCTTACTGAGCTGGCCCAACCCATTAACGTCACTCCTCCAGAGACCTCCACATCAGAAGAACTACCGCAGAGTGACATAGACTCCCTATGAGTAATGAAAAAGAAAGCCCAAGCGGTGGACCAGTGGGTCACCCTATAGATAGGAAACACCCAGCGTTTCCTGGCGTCCACCCTCCCAGATCTATACACGGCCCGACAGGTTATTCATCAGGCAGAAGCGCTTATTGAGCAGTGGGAGAGTGACGCTGAAAATTACCAAGCATAAAAGGTGGAGCTCGAAGAGCTCCTTACCTTGGGAGAAGATATAATTTCTGAATCTAGAATTCTGGGTGAGGAATCATTTGATTTTGTAAGAACCCTGCACTCCAGACTTGACGTCACATTGGAGGTAACCAAGCAACTGGTAGGGTCCTTGCAAGAAAAGGTAAATGATGTAAAATATTCTTCTAATTTATACAAGTCTTTTGTAATAAAGGCTTCCGGGGCTGATCCCCTTAGCACAGATACATATACCCCCAAAGATTCGATTTTGAGGAGTTTTGATGAAACAATGAAGTCCCGATATCAATCCCCGGAGGGGATAGATGGGGCCCAGATGGAAAAATTGACCAGCATGATACTCAAAGGTCATGACGCGGCGAGGATGGCAGATGAATTCAAAGAAAATGTTCCGGACCTGGGGGAACAAGTTGAAGTGGCGAAGCATAGAAGGGCCAACCTAAAAGATATAGATGAAGATGGCATTTCCCGCCTCCTCCAGGCCTTTAACGACAATAAGCAACCTTGAGATTTATTAGGGGGTTGGGGAGAACTCAAGTGTTGGGCATTCTTTATTCTTTGAGGACGTAAGTTCCCAGATCCTGGAGTCCCGGATCAAAAAATTTTGTATTCTTTAAAGTGATTCGTGTCCCGGTCCCCGAGGCCGACCGATCACTTTCAAAAGTGGTTAATAAAGGCTGTCAGAAAGTAGTTGGCCACATCAAGGGGCGTCGGCTCGGTAGTTGGTTTTCTGACAAGGTGGTCTTCTCGAGGTGCCGCTCAAGGGTACACCTGGCACATTGGAGACAGGGTGCCGCATTTCCCATTTATGAGGCATGTAGCCTCGGTCCCCGGGGGACCTACTTTCTTCTTTCTCCTTTCTGGCTCTCTTCTCGAGACCGATTCTTCTGATGTATATTCTTGTCTTATTCTTCTGACATGGTAGACCTATTCCTTCTTCAGGTCTTTTGTAGGGTGGTGCAAGTAGTACTGGCCCCCAGATATTGTATTTTATTGAAACATGATGTAAATAGGGTTAGGGTTAGAAGAGAGTTGTATAAATAGGCAGACTGGCCCATTTTCAAGGGTCAACAAAATTGATGATTTTGTTGTCCATGATAATAGCAAAGTGATTTCTCATTTCAGTTACAGAGCTCAATGCTCCATGGTTTTGTCCTCAATAGTTAGATGCTCCCTTGGAGCCACCGTTGTATCACGCACCAGTGCTTGCTGGAAAGGATATTAATAAAGAAGGAAGAATTCTCGGCAATGATGTTGTTGGCATTCCTGCTTCTAAGTTAATGGTATTTCATGTTTTAATGTTCCATATGTCTTCTACTCTGATATGTTAAAGTAGATTAACGACCTCTTTTCCTCGCTACCGATGGAGTTCTAACTGATGGTTATGTATTTCTTCAGTATTTAGTGTAGTCTATCAAAGTATTATTGATGTTCTGGATGTTCGAACATGACTGTAGTTAGATGAAATGTTTCTAACTCTGCAGGATCTTTTTCATTTTATTTGCTAAGTGTAGAATGCTAGGGGAAACCTTACTTTATTGAATCTCCGGAGAAGATGAGTTGAAGAAACCAGCTATCCCCCTTGAAAACAGTCACTTCTCCGCAACCGAGCCCCGCACCATCGTGACCCAACACCCAGGTGCTTGAAGGCCCAGAGAATATAATTCTCCCAGACAACCTTTGCAGGCGAAGTTGGCCGGTATCCCCAGAACCCAGTGACAACTTATGACTGTTGGTGGACCCGGTCAGCAAAACCCCATCAACAGAAACTGGCGCTAGAAGGAGGACATGAACTCATCCCCTTCTAGAGATTTCGATTTTACACCTTCTGAGGGTTCCCCGATTTATAGTTTTAAGAGACAAGCCTTCAGTGGGATTGGGTCTTTCTCTCCAGGTAAATTTGAAAGAGTCCTTAGGTCTGCCCCAAATCCCGGAAGGTTTGTCGAACTCGAGCCCCCTGCTCGAAAGAAATGGACCTCAAAAATCACACCATCCACTATTGTCTGGGGATCTACCATACCTCTGAATACCCAAATTTCTCAGATAATTCTGGGAACCAGTGCCCAAACTACCCAACATATAGTTCCCGCAATGGCTACATACTTCGGAAACACTGGGTCCCCAATGGGAACTTTTTCGAGCGCAATCAATGACTTACCCTCTCACCCGGAGAAGATTTGCCCATGATATGAGCACTTAGGCTCACGAACCGCGGAAGAACACTTATAGGCATATAAAGATGCCATGAACCGACACCGGATCCAACATGAAGATGTTGTGACTCGGATGTTTCCCTTGTCTTTAGGGCAAGGCGAGCTGAACTGGTACCTTAACCTTCCTGCCAACTCCATAAACAGTTGGCAGGACATGGAGGACATCTTCCTGGCTGCCTTTCGCGTGCATGTAGACCTAGCCTGGTCCCATAGCCAGTTCATCTCTATTAGGAAGGAACCCAGTGAACCTCTTGTAGCATTCAACCATAGGTTCCAGCGCGCTTTAAAGTGGTGCATGGGCCCCTTCATTCCATCCCCGGAGGTAACCATACAGACCTATCTTAACGCGATGGACCCCTTCGTTGCCACTCTCCTTTGGAGAACAACCGCCGCGGGCGACCGGGACACCTTGTCAAAATTATACAACCTAGCCCTAGAGTTGTCCCGCGGTCTCAAAAAATCCCCGGGCGGGATTGGGCAGAACACGCCTTTCAAAATGATCCCCGGCGGAACTGCATATGCCAGGGGATACAACCCCAATCTGGCAATAGGTGCCCCCTCGATGGCGATGAATCCTCCGCCACCCTTGATAGACCAGAAGGCACGGTATGTTTACCTAGCCCAGACCCAAATGACACCAGGTCTGGAATTCTTCCCTTGGAATCAACTGTAGCTGGCACAACAATCTCAAACACAACCATCCGGAGTGCCCTTCTTTCAGTCATCCGCGGCTGGAGGATTGCCGCCCTCGACTCCGGCTAATCCTGCTGCCTTCCCGAGAAGCCAACAACAACCACAGCCGTCACATTGTGACGCTAACACTCAGTTGATCGCTGAGGTCGAATCCCTCCGGCGAATGTTGTCCACCTTGACTATGGACATGGGCCAACTGAGGGCGGGGTCCTACACACCCCAGAATTCAAATTCCCAGAGAGGAAATATTTTCTCCGGCCAACGAAACAACAATGCTGGAGGAAGAAACTTCAACAACGGGTCTAGCCCCAATCAACAGCAATGGAATAATAACACGAACACCGGAGGCCCGCCTCCGAACCAAAACGCAAACCAAAATGGCGCTGGACCATCACATTTTATGCCAGTCGCAGACTTCCAGCCCATGACTAATTGGTGTAGATTGCACGATACGGGTTCACACAACGAGGTGAATTGTGCCACTTTGGAGAAGGTCATCATGATCTCCCAACTGGATAGGCAGTAGTCGCACGACACCGCCCCTCCAGAGCCCCCTGTCCAAGAGCCAACCCATAGTGCCTTCACCTATGATACCATCTTCTTCGGAACTTCCGGGGAGGATGAAAAATAATCTGAACTACAGGGATTCTTTGATGAATCTATCCCACCCTTTGAGGCCAACACTTTTACTAACCCGCGGACTCCATACCATAATCGGAGCCAAGTTGGTAAAGGACGAGCTTACACGCCCCCACCTCCTATCAAAGACACTCCTCCTCCCCAGAATAATGCAACTGATCGACCCATCCCTCCAAAAGGTCCTAGCCCTAACCAAGCGAAAGACCTCACCGAGGAAAATCACCCGTTCCCGGGAGGAAGATTCGATATCACAAAGGCGTTAGAGCAGACCACCACCTCCATGACCTTGATGGAGGTTTTTCTAAATTGTCCCGAGCAGAAGAAGTCTCTTCTGAAGATCTTAGGGAACTCGGAAGCCATTAGCCACCCACCCAAGACTGTCTCCTTCAAAGATGCTAATGCGGCTGTCTTCCAAGGGAATAATGAGGATCCTCCCTTCCTACTAGGCCTGAATATCCACGGCAAAAATATACACAATTTCCTAGTAGACTCTGGAGCTTCGGGTAACATCATGCCCTTGTCTGTTTGTCAGAAGATCGGATTCCACCCCACCCCATCTAATGGCACAGTGATCCAGCTAGATAAGACTGCTGTAAAAATGGTGGGGGAATTGAAGAACGTCCGGATACATCTCATCTAGGACCCCAAGATAGCCAGCATCATTGACATCCAAGTGGTGGACATCCCAGAGACTTACGGGATGTTACTAAGTCGGAATTGGTCTAAGTCCTTGAATGGATACTTTTTGACCGACTTCACCCACTTATGGCTTCCATGGGAGGGAGAATCCAATAAGATCTGGGTTGAAAGCGAGCCCCGGATGAAACAGGCCCTTACCGAAGTTGGGAGGGTCAATGAGGTATTTTTCTCTGAGACTTCTCTGGGGGTGTACCAACCTTTTGAAATCTTAACATTCGATTTTGTCCCTGGAGAGGATCCTGCAGTGCTACAGAGAGCCCAAGACTTGGATGAAAAGATGAGAGTCGAAATTTTCTCTCAGGGCGCCATAGCGACCCTTGCCACACTCCTGCCTGGCACTTGGTGCCGAGTGCACTACCAAAAACATTCAGAGCTTGAGTGTGGGCCATGTCTCTTGATCGCTAATCGGCAACTTGATACCTTCCGGTATAAACATACAACTGATTCCCCAGGACCCAGTACTCCTATGGGATGCGCTCCTTTGGTGCCATTCCTCTGGGAATCCCAAGTCAAAACACCTCCGGAGGTAAATTCTACTTTCACGCCGGTAGTCCCGGGAAGAATCCCCAAGTCTCCCAGCAATAATCCAAAGAAAACTCCCCCTCCCCAGCCCCAGATTACAAACAATGACTTATGGACCCTGAAGTTGGATGGGTCCCAATCCAAACAAGGCTGTGAGGCTGGGGTAGAGTTGATCAACCCGCGAGGGAAGTCCTTCCTCGCGTCCTACATGCTGCAGTTTAACTGTACAAACAATGTCACAGAGTACGAGGCTTTGGTCCTTGGACTCTTATTTGCGTTAAGGAAAGGTATCACCCGCCTCCGGGCTCTAGGTGATTCAGAGTTGACTGTTAAACAAGTCTGGAGTCAATACACATGTCATGACAAAAGGCTGGCCGCATACCGCAACCGGGCTTGGAGCCTTATCAAAGATTTCGATGCCTTTGGCATTTACCTCATTCCTCGGCGACGGAACTACGTCCCGGATGCCCTCGCCATTTCCGCCAGCACACTTGAGCCAATGGCTGGCTCGCGACTCTGGAGATTTTCAGTTGAGATGGTCCCTACCCCGTCCATCCCAGACAATGTCACCCACTTTCAGGTTTTTGGGGACGACCAGCATATCCTGGCTTTCATGGCAAATGTTGGTGTCTTTGAGGATCAGATAGTAGAGGAATGAGATCATGACGATACTGGGCAGAGTAATGAAGATGATGGGATCATGGACTTGCCTACTAACACCATCCCAAAGGGGATGGTTGCACTGGAACGAATCTTCAACTCGGACCCTCGGGCCCGTGAGAAGGTGTTGTCTTCCTCTGAGGGGGGGAAGTTTGAAAAAGTTAACATCGGCCAACCCGGTGAAGAAAAGATCATTCACATCGGTACCTCCTGTTCCCCTGAGGAACGGGAGAAGATTCTCGCGGTCCTCCGAGAATACATCGACGTAATTGCTTGGGGTTATGAAGACTTGAAAACATATGATACATCCATCATGACCCATGCTATTCCCCTGAAACCTGATGCTAATCCCTTTCGGCAAAAGCAAAGACCGGTCAACCCCCTGATAGAGCCTCTGATTCATCAAGAGGTAGAAAAACTGTTGTCAGCCTAGATAATCTTCCCAATCCAGCACACTACATGGGTTGCCAACCTGGTCCCCATAAGGAAAAAGAATGGTGAGATCCGCCTTTGTGTGGATTTCTGAAACTTGAACAAGGCATCTAAAAAAGATAATCACCCTCTCCCCTCGTTGGATGAGGTGTTGCAGATAGTAAATGGATCTCAGATGATGTCCTTAGATGGATACTCAGAATACAACCAGGTCATGGTCAAATACGAAGACAGAGAGGAAATGACGTTCACCACCAAGTGGGGAACATTTGCGTATAGGAGAATGCCTTTTGGTCTGATCAATGCAAGGGCTACATTTCAGAAGGCCATGGACATTGCATTCGAGGGCCTTGTGAATCGGTGTATAATCATCTACATGGATGATTTGACCATCTTTTCCTGAGACAGGCGTGACCATGCCGCCCATCTCGCTCAGATCTGCGAGAGATGTCGCCAGTACGGAATATCCCTCAACCCCAAGAAGTGCATATTTGGGGTCACCAAGGGGAAGTTGCTCGGTCATATCGTCTCTGAGAAGGGTATATCCATAGACCCTGATAGAGTCGAAGCATTGCTAAACTTACAAATGCCTGGCAGCAAGAAAGAGATGCGATCCTTCTTTGGGAAGATCAACTTCGTCCGGTGGTTCATTACGGGATGCACAGAGATAGTCAAACCGCTCAACGAGATGATGAAAAAAGATACCAAGATTGAGTGGAGTCCTGAGGAAAAACAGGCGTTCGCCCAGATCAAACAGACAATAACAGAAGCACCCATCGTGGCTAGTCCGGACTATTCCCTTCCATTTTACATTTACTCGTTTGCTTTGCCGCATTCTGCTGTGGCAGTACTAACCCAAAAGATCGAAGGGGAAGAACGACCAATAGCTTTCATGAGCTCCCCCTTTAAGAACGCCAAAGTCCGGTATTCATCGCTAGAAAAATAGGCCTCTGCTCTAGTTCACGCCATGAAGAAATTCTGGCATTATATTCTCCGTAGCAAGGTGCATGCTATCATTCCAAACCAGGCTGTTAAGTCTCTGCTGATGCAGAGTGAATTGGGTGAGAGATGGGAGAAATGGATGGCCATCCTCCAGGAATATGACTTAGAAATGCAGCCCATGAAGATAGTCCGAGGCCAGGGACTAAGTCGAGCGATGGCAGAAGAGACTCCCCGCATATAATGCCAAACTTACACAGTGGAGTCAATCACTCGAGACTCGTGGTATACCGATTTGGTATACTTGTTACTAAATAATGGATGCCCGGAGGGGTTACCTCCCCACAAACGCCGCGCTCTGCGGATGAAAAGCGCCCACTTCATGATCAAAAAATTCGTGCTTTATCGCAGAAACTATGAGGGAGTGTACCTCCAGTGCATCGATAGAGACCAGGCTGTAAGGGTGATTGATGAATTCCATGGACAGTTTGGAACTGGGCATGGCTCAGCCGATGCCACTATCCATCAGATCCTTCGGGCCAGATATTATTGGCCCTATATATTCAAGGATGTTTACGCTCATGTTAGGAAATGCCATACTTGTCAAACCGCAGCGCATCGAGAACGTAACTCGGCTATGCCTTTGCAACCAGTCTACGAGGTCAGGCTACTTGCCCAATGGGCATTCGACTTCATCTGGGAAATCAACCCCAAGTCGTCTGCCAACCCCTGATACATCCTTACTGCTACTGAATACTGCACTCGGTGGTCTGAGGCTATACCTTGCAAAAACAACACGGCAGACGTAGTTATCAAGTTCTTGGAAGAAAACATCGTCACAAGGTTTGGAATGCCCTTTGCTTTGGTATGTGATAATGGTCCGGCGTTTTCTTCAACATAGCTACTTGAATGGACCTACAATCGGAAGATCACACTGAAGTTCTCTAGCAACTATTATCCCTAGGGAAACGGCGTTGCTGAATCAACGAACAAGAATCTACTTGAAGTGATCAAACACCTGTTAGAACAGAATCCCCGAGATTGGCATCAAAAGTTGAAATTCACCCTTTGGGTGGATCGCATTCGCGTCAAAGCCGCCCTGGGAACATCCCCGTTCCATCTGGTTTATGGTCAGAACCCTGTGTTCCCAGTCAATTTACAGATCCCAGTTTTACAGTTTATGCAGGAATTTAGCAACAGGGACAACATTATGGAGGTTCGACTCTTGAATCTGGTGCGAATGGAAGAACAGCGAGACGCAACCCTTGAACATTTCGAGCGTCATCAAGCAGTGGTAAAATGATGGTTTGACAGAAGAGCCCAATACAAGGCTTTTCAGATTTCAGATTTGGTCCTATTATGGGACAAGGCCCGGGAAAAGAAAGGAAAGCATACTAAGTTCCAGCGGCTCTGGCTCAGACCATACTTGATCTCAAAAATCTGCGGGGCAAATACTTACTACCTTAACACCCTAACTGGGGAACCTGTCGCATTGCCCGTTAATGGGAAGTTTCTCAAACACTATTTCGAGTAGGGTAAGTTCGTCCTAAGTTGTATTATATGTAAAGCCTTCCACTTGTAAATATCTCTTCCGACTGTCTCGTTGCGAGGTACCCTGTCTTGTAAATAGTCTTGCCGACTGTCCTCTGGGATAGTCCTCTTTCTCTGTTGTGGTTTTCATTTTCGATTTTCTTTTGGTCCTGGCGTTTTGTTCTTTCTTGCAGGAATTGGAATGCTTCGCATAACTCTGGCCTCCGGTGCAATGTCTACGGCATGGTGAACTTTAGAATCTATTTTCAGCACGGTGGAGTCAACCCGGTCTTCGGGGTTGTTTTTATGGGTTATGGCACATTTTGAGCAATCTCCATCGGGTGTTGTCTCCAAGAGTCTGGCAATCAGTGAACACAAATAATATAAGGAACAAGTAATCGGACACACTGAGGGTAGATCGGCTGTACTAATTGGTTGACCCAGGTCTGAAACTTTAAAGAATTCTTCCCGGGTCCGGAGCTTTATCCTCTCTTCAAACATCTAAATATAGGTGGATAGGTGAAAGAAGTACCGCCATTAAAATTAGCTAAGCTTAAGCTTAATGGTGAAAGAAGTACCGCCTTACCCATCTAGAAACAAACAAAATAACAAGAGGAAAAGCAGGACAAAACTCTGGTCTCCAGGGGAAGCGAACGAATTGATGACTGGTTCGATGTGATTAGTACCTCTTCTCTATTCCTCCCAGAGGTCATCGGCTTGATTTCCTTCCAAAGTACACACGAGACCACTGATGAAGGGCTACGGACTGACTCCCGTGTGGTTGGATTCTCTCAGATATGTTGCTCTTTGCCTGTCAGACACTATGGTGGGCGGCTTGTTCCAATTTTGCTAACCAGAGATTCTATAGTTCTCGAATGCGCTAGGGCATTCGTCCCAGGGAGTCGCCATTTGTTATGCCCTGCATCCCCATCCCTACATTTTGTATGCAAAATGTTGGGTCCCCCTTTTTTTGCTTTTGTTTGCTTTTGCTTGCGGCTTTGCCTTGTCTTTCTTTCCCTTTTGTTTTCTTTCTCTGGGGTTTTCTTCCCCGGCGTGCTGTTTTGTTTGTTTGGTTTTCGCCTCCGGGACTCCAGTCCCGGAGGTTGTCCTTCAGTGGGAACCAGATTCCGGACTTCGGGATTCTTCGCCACGATGTTCTTAAGGATATCATCACGAGGAATCCTCAGGCCCAGAGTCCGGACATTTTTTTCTTGTCTGGAGATTGCCGGAAGGAGGAGGATTACCTTTTTACCGCGGGTATAAATAGAAGTCATCTGTAACTTTCACACTTACCACGATTAAAACCTCCAAGCACTTAGAGCGAATTAGAGAGCAATTTTTAAAGCGATTAACAGAGCATTTACAGAGAGTTTACTATAATCAACGCTCAAAACTTTCATTCATTCTTAGGCAAGTATGAGTGCTTCGTGGTGGTGACTCTGACCATTGGACAACTTGAGCTGTTGCAGAGTTCCTGCGGTAAATCCTCCCTTTCCTCCGCCTTCTGTGTTCTCAGGTTGGTGTTTCTGCTTTCCCGCTTCTCTATTTTTCTTCCCCTCTCTGGCTTTCTTTGGTTTTGTTTGGGTTTTGGCTTGTCTTGCTTTGTTTTGTTTCTCTGTTTCGTTTGGTTTGTTGTCTTCTGGTTTTGCCGCCCGTTGGTGGGTCGGCTCTGCCCGAGGGTTGTCCGCCCTCTGTTTAGAAGTAGTATGTCTGTAAAAGTATGTAAATAGTTGTATATATGTGTTTCTGCCTTATCTGGTTTTCCTGCGGGCGTCGTCCCACGTTGTATACTCGTGTATATATGTGTATAGATGTATGTAACCCCTGTATATCTCCTCATTTCTATGTATATATCCCTCGGCTCCATGTATATCCTTTCGGGTGGCTTGACAAGCTGGTTGAGTTACCTCTGTTTCTGGTTTTCCGCCTCCGAGCTCGCTTTGGGGTAGAAAACCACTTGTTTGAAACTCGGCTCTCGGACGGTTTCAAATAGGCAGTTTTCTCTCTCCTCCATGAAGTCTGTCAGAACCTCATCTATGTCCCATGCGCATAATCAATTCCATCCAAGTGACTTTCCCTTTTCACGCGTTCGGACAGTTGGCTCCGCCGTCATCGCCATCACTTCCATTTAATACCAACACACGTGGCGCCCACGTGGGCTTGACAGCTTGCCTTTTCACACGTCCTCGCTAACGGTCATTTCCCCGGGCCTCGGGTCTCTTACCACCATCCATCCTGTGTCTTTGCCAAGTGTGATAAAAACTCCCGGACCTGGATGTGTAATGAAGATTTTAAGTTTACGATATGTTTTGCTTTTCGGTTACCTTTGCATGATACTAACTTTTCAGGAAGGCAAACACCATGGTGGTAAAATATCCGGACCCCGAAATGATTATTTTGATAAACATATTCTGACGGTCGCTTTGCCTTGCAGGTTCCTGGAGTTCAGCTTCCAAACATGTCAGAGGCATCTGCGTCATCTCCGTCCGGAAGCCCAGAACTACCAACCGCAACGGAGACCAGGGCAGCCGTAAAATCCAAGATGGAGAAGGCCCTAGAAAAGCTCCCCCTCACCACGAAGTTTGTACAGGATAATGTCATTGTGGGTTCAAAGATTGAGTCCAAGGTAAAACTGATGACCGACACCAATGTCGAAACTTGGGCAGAAATTCAGGCCTTGGTGAAAATAATGCACATCCAGCGACAGGCTGGAGACCAGCTAGCAATCAACGTTGGGGGCTCTGGAATCCTCCAGGCAGCCTGCTTCCCGTGCTTCGTGCAATCTCCGGAGCTTATCCTAACATTGGCGAACAACTACAACTCCTCTGTCCAGGCCGTTATGCTCGCAGCTGTAGAGCCCACAGGATACCCCACTCCACTGGTGTCCCTCGACCCAGTCACATTCTAGGCAAGCCTGGGTATCCCACAATTTGATAGGGCTACGGTGGTTACAAGGACCGATGCTTTGACCCAGTTTACACAACTGGAGGATGCTGCCCGGGTATATATGAATACCCACTGGCTTAAGGCCCCAAAGAGGGACCCAAAGAGAATGAAGATAGAGATTCCCCGCTCCGAATTCAAGGAGAGCATCCAAATGGGAATGATAGCATTAGCCCGAGTCTTTGGGCAACCCTCCGCCCAAGAGTTTGCCAAATGGATGTACTATTTCCTCCTCGGCATCTCCACCAAGGGAGAATTCTTTGACTGGGCGATAATAATCTCCAACCACGTCGACTCCCAGTTCCAACAGTTGAACCGGAAGAAGAAGTTCTATATGTCTTCTTATGTTTTATGGGCCCTGGCGCAGCAGAGGCCCCATTCCCATAGCCTACTCACTGACGGCATGCTCGAGATTGGCCCGGGACAAAAAGCACCGTGGGACCATTTCCCACAGATTCAATGGGAGGCCAGCTTCCCCAGTTTCTGTCGGGTAAACGATGCGTTTGTTTACTACCACCTGCTCACACCCACCCGGGATGCCGGATACCGCCTGTCCACTAAGGCGATGAAGCTAGTCCATAGTTATGGACATTACTATATTCAATTCCAGCAGTATACATACATTAGGGTCGCCGGCTTCTCCGGGAAACCCTACTTGTTACCCAGACATTGTGGGGACAAGATCGTGCTGCTGGAATATTGCAGGCAAATAATGGAGGTGCATGCCTTCTTTGCCCTCAAGAAGATCCCGAACATCTCGTTCCCAATCACCTGTGGGAACTACACATGCAATCTGGCCGCCGCAAAGGAGGTGGACAATGAGCTGAAAAGTTATAACTTACAAGAATTTTATCTAGCGCAGAAAAATTTTGATCCGCATGGCAGAATTACAGCGGCAATGCCCCGGGCTTCAGAGCCCCATCGCATACACATGGAGGACTTCTGGGCAGACTGCAGGATGATGTGGATGTGCAGAGCTGCCACTATATCAGAATGACGGCCGGCATGATGCATAAATTGAAGCTCCGGAAGTTCCTGGCAGATTTCTCTGACGCCGCACCCACCATTGACCCCCAGTACAAGGAAAAGGGGATCGATAAGAAGGCCCTTCCACCAGTAAATTGGGCCGCCCAGGAAGGGCCCACTATTGAAGACTTCACCCGAGAGGTGGTCGAGAGAAGCCACGCCTATTTCAAGAAGGTGTGCCCCGGGAGTACTCGCCGAGCAGCCTAGCCGGCGCCAAAGTTAACTTCGCCGTCAGTACCTAAAATGACCCCGGGGGCCGGGACTTCTTCGCAGGGGGCAGATAAGGGAAAAAGAATAGCTACAACCCCTTCTGCGCAAGAAGTCCCCATCATAGAACAAATAAAACAATCGGTGGCGGCCTCCCAACAAATGAGGGAGCAATTAATAACGAAGCTGGCCACCCCACCACTTATGACCGGGCCACTTCGTCCTCCTTCCTCCCCATCATTGGCAGCCTTAATTGTCAAGGCGACGGGGGTGGATCCACTAGAAGCAGCGGCAATAAGAGATGCGGGACCTTCTCTTGTTACCCGGAGGAAGAAAAATCTCAGCAAAAATCCTAAGGCGGAACCAGCGCCGGAGGCGTCCCTCCCCCGAGAAGTGGAGATTCTTTCTTCCAGTTCCCCAGAGCTAGAGAAAGAAACAGAGCTTGTAGAGGTCCCGGCCAGTCCCCCTCCAGAAGAAGAATTTGATGTATTTGCAGCCGATGAGTTCGGAAACTTACAGGGGGATGATACACAAGTAGAGGTAGAAGTCCTAGGGACGGAACAAGGGGCTGCGGAACAAGAAGATATTGAGCAAGAGCCTGCACAGGGACAGGAGCAGCAGGCAAAAGAAAAGGAGCCAGAACCGGAGATTATCTCCGGGGCTCAAGCAATGCAAGGTCCGGGAGTGGACCAACAAAAACCAAGTGAACAAATGGCATCCGCTGGGGGAACCGGACCTTCGGGAATAACCGTAACCCCAGCCGCCACGTTCCAAATTCCACTCCCGGGATCCTCTTTTGGGCAGGTGATCACGGCGGCCCAAACTCTAAATCTTGGCCCGACACCTCCCCTACTATCAAAAGAGGTGCCAACAGAAGAAGAGGCCCGGGCAGAAGAACAACAAGAACAAGAAGAGCAGCTTGAAGAAGAAATCCTTGAGGAAGCCTACCAAGGTCCAGACCCGGTGGTTGACATACAAGACAAGGCTGAGGAGATGGAGATTGAAGAGAATGTTGCTGCGGAAGAAGTTGAGGCGGGGAGAGGAACAGATGAGGTCCACGTTGCTGAGGAGCAACAGCCACAGGACACTGGGAAAGAATCAGGAGAACAAACCCTGGCAGGAAGGCCGCCCCTACCACCTCAATGGTTGATAGAGAGCAGGAAAAGAATAGATCAGTCCGCTCCTGTGATTCCTCTCTCCCTGGCCGAAATGATGGCCCAAGTTTAGGCCCCGCCAAAGGCAAAGAAAGCTCGGACAGTTCACACTCTTCGAACTGGGCCAGGCGGAGAAACAGTCGCCGTTGTGGCAACACCTCCCCCAGACACCGATGAAGCAACTGCAGACCCCGCGGATTACAATGTTGCAGAGGTGTCCCTAGGCAAAAGGGGAAAGCAAGGTGAGGTAGACTTGCTAAAGGAGGCAACAAGGGCAGTGGGAGCCCGCTATGAGAAAGAGGCCCAGAGGCTCAAGGCTGAGAAGGAAAATAATGCAAACCTTATGGGATTGCTTACTGAGCTGGCCCGACCCATTAACGCCGCTCCTCCGGAGACCTCCACATCAGAAGAACTACCGTAGAGTGACATAGACTCCCTGCGAGTAATGAAAAAGAAAGCCCAAGCGGTGGACCAGTGGGTCGCCCTGCAGATAGGAAACACCCGGCGTTTCCTGGCGTCCACCCTCCCAGATCTATACACGGCCCGACAGGTTATTCATTAGGTAGAAGCGCTTATTGAGCAGTGGGAGAGTGACGCTGAAAATTACCAAGCATGGAAGGTGGAGCTCGAAGAGCTCCTTACCTTGGGAGAAGATATAATTTTTGAATCCATAATTTTGGGTGAGGAATCATTTGATTTTGTAAGAACCCAACACTCCAGACTTGACCTCACATTGGAGGTAACCAAGCAACTGGTAGGGTCCTTGCAAGAAAAGGTAAATGCTGTAAAATATTCTTCTAATTTATACAAGTCTTTTGTAATAAAGGCTTCCGGGGCTGATCCCCTTAGCACAGATACATATACCCCCGAAGATTCAGTTTTGGGGAGTTTTGATGAAATAATGAAGTCCCGGTATCAATCCCCGGAGGGGATAGATGGGGCCCAGATGGCGAAATTGACCAGCATGATACTCAAAGGTCATGACGCGACGAGGATGGCAGATGAATTCAAAGAAAATGTTCCGGACCTGGGGGAACAAGTTGAAGTGGCCAAGCACAGAAGGGCCAGCCTAAAAGATATAGATGAAGATGGCATTTCCTGCGTCCGCTAGGCCTTCAACGACAATAAGCAACCTTGAGCTTTCTCCGGGGGCCGAGGAGAACTCAAGTGTTGGGCATTCTTTATTCTTTGAGGGCGTAAGTTCCTAGATCCAAAATTTTGTATTCTTTAAAGTGATTTGTGTCCCGGTCCCCGAGGCCGACCGATCACTTTCAAAAGTGGTTAATAAAGGCTGTCAGAAGGTAGTTGGCCACATCAAGGGGCGTCGGCTCGGCAGTTGGTTTTCTGACAAGGTGGTCTTCTCAAGGTGCCACTCAAGGGTACACCTGGCACATTGGAGGCAGGGCGCCGCATTTCCCATTTATGAGGCATGTAGCCTCGGTCCCCGGGGGACCTACTTTCTTCTTTCTCCTTTCTGGCTCTCTTCTCGAGACCGATTCTTCCGATGTATATTCTTGTCTTATTCTTCTGACATGGTAGACCTATTCCGTCTCCAGGTCTTTTGTAGGGTGGCGCAGGTAGTACCGGCCCCCAGATATTGTATTTTACTGAAACATGATGTAAATAGGGTTAGGGTTAGAAGAGAGTTGTATAAATAGGCAGACCGGCCCATTTCCAAGGGTCGGCGAAATTGATGATTTTGTTGTCCATGATAATAGCAAAGTGATTTCTCATTTCAGTTACAGAGCTCAATGCTCCATGGTTCTGTCCTCAATAGTTAGATGCTCCCCTGGAGCCACCATTGTATCATGCACCAGTGCTTGCTGGAAAGGATATTAATAAAGAAGGAAGAATTCTCGGCAATGATGTTGTTGGCATTCCTGCTTCTGAGTTAATGGTATTTCATGTTTTAATATTCCATATGTCTTCTACTCTGATATGTTAAAGTAGATTAACGACCTCTTTTCCTCGCTACCGATGGAGTTCTAACTGATGGTTATGTATTTCTTCGGTATTTAGTGTAATCTATCAGAGTATTATTGATGTTCTGGATGTTCGAACATGACTGTAGTTAGATGAAATGTTTCTAACCCTGCAGGATCTTTTTCGCTTTATTTGCTAAGTGTAGAATGCTAGGGGAAACCTTACTTTATTGAATCTCCGGAGAAGATGAGTTGAAGAAACCAGCTATCACTTCTCCCCAACCGAGCCCCGCACCGTCGTGACCCAACACCCAGGTGCTTGAAGGCCCGGAGAATATAATTCTCCCGGACAACCTTTGCAGGCGGAGTTGGCCGGTATCCCCGGAACCCGGTGACAACTTAAGACTGTTGGCGGACCCGGTCAGCAAAACCCTGTCAACAGCTAGGCTCACAAAAATCTTTAAGGTTGAAGACCTAGAGATTCTGCAAACTATAAAATGTGTGTTGGGGTAAATTCAACATCGCCTCCATGTTCTTGGTCGATTCATGAAGAAGTTGGTATGGACACACTTTGGCGGGGCAATATGAAAATATCTAGAAATAGGAGAGCTTTTATTTCGTTTTTGTGTTTACAATTGAAATAAGTTTTGAAAAATAAACCTTAGAAAAAAACTTACAAAATTCTGTATGAAGAAAAATAAAAATATTTCTCATCTTAATTAATATTTTAAGATGAGTCAAAATAAGTGCATTACTTATTTTAATTAATATATTTTAATAGTCATCTATTTATTGTATTTATTTCTCATTCAAGATATATATATCTTTGAATTAGTTAAATTTCAATTTTTTATTAAGATATTTACAATGCAAAAAGTCTTCAAATTGATATTTAAAAACTTATATATTTATATAAAATTTATTTTCATTCAAAACAAATTAATGTAAAAACAAAATTATCAAAAAAATCACAATAACCACAAAACCAAAATTATTAAAAAATTCACAATAACTATAACCGTATTAATAATTTTACTTTAAATTAAATTCACAAAAATAATTAAACTTATAAGTTTTGAACTTATTGTTTTTGTCTTCCTCTTCTTGTTTCCTATACCTTTAAAAAAACATAATTGTTCTTTTCATAGTCAAAACACATTAAAAAAAGATGTCGAATAAGATGCATATATTTTTGGGAACAATATAATTTGGACAATTATGGAGGAAACACATGGTTTTAAATATAGCATGGCAACTTTTAATTTAAATAGGTCTGGAATACATTTCATTTAACTAACTTAAAGTGTAAAGTAAGATTTTTTATTCTTTCAGAAGAAAAGTGTCATCTTAATGATGACACGATGGTGGCAAATGTAACTGATAACATTATTGACACCGAATACAAAATTGCAAGGCGTATTGATACATATATGCCTTGTCTTTTTAGTGGAGAAACTCTAAAAGCATTGCAGAACAACATGGACATCAATCCTCACACCCTCTCACATTTCATTATCCGCTCAGCTCGCACCAAATACAAGACACCGCACACCAGCTAAACACTGCAACAACTACTCACAACAGAAAGTTTCATTCAATTAGAGAACCCAAAATAATAAATATTATTGATGATACAGAGCAACATAAAAAGTATTACTATGCTATTTTGGAAAAATATAGCAAATCCCAAAACCATGACTTGGTGTGCCATATTTATAAATGGTAACAAAAAATGGTATCCATAATCTCCGTTTGACATGTGTGATGTGTCTTAAAATAGCAATATACAACAGAAGCTCTCTCTGATCACCAGGGTATGTAATATTCCTTCAAATACAAAAGAAGATATAAAATCACCGGGTGCTCGTTCTGATTACAATGCTCACTGTCTCATCAACAGGTATGTGATGATCAAACCTACATTTCTTGGGTATTATAAACACAAACAATAGTAGTATACATCAAGTGTGCTCTCTCCGATTACAAAGCAACAGGGTAACTAACTTGTGACAAAGGATGCCTTGACTAAAAATATTGGTATAGAATCTCCATCCTTTATGAATTAATAGATATAAAGCCTTCTCATCTTTTGTGCATTGACTCAAGACAATTATGTGCAACAAGTGTTAGGGGCTGCCGCAATGTGTCATTTCCCTGTAGCTCACAAACATTTTCTGAATAGTTTAGCTGTGACTTTGGGCTACGCGAGGCTTTAACCTGCACATTATCAGATTCCCAAACGCCAACCCAACCCACAGAAATCAGATTCCCTTAGAGTAAATAAAAAAATTGCAATGATATTTGAACAGTCTAGGTCAGGTAACTTTTTCTGCGAACAGTCTAGGTTAGCTAATTTTTTTTGTGAAAGAGAAAAGAGTGGTGATAAATGGAGAACAGGAACTGGAGATTTTATTTGAAAAAAATGTCCTAAAAGTATTATATAAACACATTTGGCTGGCAATTGAATTAGATCATAAGCTTAGGAGTAAACAATAACAAAATTACAATGATTGAACACTCTAGGTCAGGTAAACTGGATAAATGGAGAACAGGAACAGGAGATTTTATTTTGAAAGATGGTCTTAAAATTATTTATATAAAAACACATTTGGCTGGCAATTGTATTAGATCATACGCTGTGGGAGTAAACAATAACAAAATTGATAAGTAGGAGATATTTTTCCACAGCAAGTCAAATTGTGATATTGCTATCAGGATTCAACTGTGTAGTTTTTGAGTCAAACTCATTGACCCATAATTCATAGGTAGTGGTTCACATGAACCCATCTCTCATGAGAATGAATGGAACACTTAGCACTCATTGGAACACTTAGCACTCATTAGATGAATGAATAACAAAATTACAATAATATTTGGGTCAGGTTAAAAATAATTTGTGAAAAATGAGTCAAAAATTATTTATATAAATATATTTGGCTGGCAATTGTATTAGATCACAGGTTTGCTTTGAGAGTAATAGCAAAATTACAATGATATTTGAACATCAGGTAACTTTTTTTGTTAACACTCTAGGTCAGGTATTAAAATTTGTGAAAAGAGTGATATTTGGAGAACAGGAATGGAAGATTTTATTTTGAAAATGAGTCTTAAATTCTTTATATAAACATATTTCGCTGGAGACCTGAGGTGCAAGGTCCAAATATAGAAGAACTTGGCAATATTTGGAAGTTTTTACCAAAAAATGTAGAAGCAGATGGCACAAATAATTTAGAAGACCCGAAGACCCTTTTAAGATGAATGAAAATATTTCTCTTTTAACAAAGAAGTTAGAGAAAATAAAATTAGCTCTCTACAGTCCATGTGAATGCTTTTCAAATGCTTCTGGTTAAAAACTGTGCTAAGTATTTTTGTACCAACATTTTGGATTATAGTCATACTCACTTGTAAGGAAAGTCATGTTTATATTAGTGTTTCAGATCATACTTACCATTGTTTGTAAAGGAGATACAGCACGATCATCTGACCCTTGAAATCTGCCTCGCAGACGTAATCTTAGTTCCTTGTTCTCATCATCTAGTAATTGCACCTGGCACACACACACAAAAATCTGTTAACTAGCTAATTATTAATTATGACTACTACAAAGATGCTTTCGAATTGTCATTTTGAATTTCCAAAACTATAAGATGTAGTTAATAGCTGTTTATAGTATCTTACCTCATTCTCTGCCTTCACAAGATTGGTCATGATGTTATTTCTTTCTTGCTTTAGAGACTGAACCTCAGCTAATAGTTGAGTTGTCTTCTCTGAAACTAATTGTTGAGCTGTCTTCTCGGTGGATTCTATCCTGATATATAAAAAAGAAAAACACAGTTAAGCTGCAGTTCTGGAACTGCTGCATTTGCCAAAAATTTACCAAAGTCCAGTGGCATAATAAAAAAATATTTTTTCTTCAGGAACATAAATTTGCAAGTCTGTTTGAGAAATCTCTTGACAATTCCTCTTCTATAACATAACATTATCTACTAGTTGATAAATAATAAAGCGTAGAATACCAAATGAATTCAAACATTTCCTACCAAAGTCCAGTGGACTAATAAAAAAAGATTTTTTCTTCAGGAACATAAATTGCAAATCTGTTTGAGAAATCTCTTGACAATTCCTCTGCTATAACATAACATAATCTACTAGCTGATAAATAATAAAGCGTAGAATACCAAATGAATTCAAACATTTCCTACCAAAGTCCAGTGGCATAATAAAAAAATATTTTTTCTTCGGGAACATAAATTTGCAAATCTGTTTGAGAAATCTCGACAATTCCTCTGCTATAAAATAAGATAATCTACTAGCTGATAAATAATAAAGCGTAGAATACCAAATGAATTCAAACATTTCCCACCTTCCACATAAGTTCTGTGCAAGAAAAGCTTCAACATTTGAACAAATTATAGCTATTGCTTCTTCCTTTTCTTGTTCTGCAACCTTCCATAACCCTTTGTCAGCCATTGAGGATACGATGGAATTGGCAACCAGCTTGTATGCTCGACTGCCTTCTTCGGTGCCATGTTTGGTTGTTTGGACTCCGTTTAGCCGGTCCTTTCTTCCCTATAATTACAACACGCCATATCATTACTTGAAGGTTTTATAGAACTAGAAACGTGCATATTCTTTGCCTACACAATAGGCGGAATCCTACAAAATATTGCAGATGAAAGACAGATTGAACATTATCATGTTTACATAACGATGGACAAGTCAGCAGATTGCCGTAAGGAGCATAAATTGAAGGAAGGAAAAGCTACACAGCCCCAAATCAATTTATTGTTTTAAGAAAATTACTATTCACATAAGACTAACATGTTAATTTTTTCATAAATGATAATACATGGGTTTGGTTATATTGAGGTAACAAAGGAAGGGGTCCTCACTCATAAGAGGAGAGAAGGATGGGGTGATGGAGGGGCACAATGTACAGGCTTCGCTAGGTACGCAACCTCATGACCACATGAGGCCAAGGGGACAAAGTTTCCGCTCTTGGGCCTAGGACCGAAGATAATTAGGGCACCTAATCATGTCCTTCCTTTCTCAACGGGATCCCCAATCATAAGAGAGAAGGATAGAGTGATGGAGGGGAATGGTGTACAAGCTCCGCTAGGTACACCACCTCATGAGCATGGTTACGACCACATGAGGCCTCAAGGCTGAATATAAATTAGGGCACCTCATCATGTCTTTCCTATCTCAACCCTCATTTTGGTTGAGCCCATGTGAATTATGCGCTATAAGTATTTCACTCTTATCCCTAAAAAATTGGGTGTATTGCATGTATTATGATTATATTATTATCTAATTTGGTTGCAAGTTCCAAGAAAAGCTTATTTCATCTTATTCCTAGGTTAGGGTTATATCTCTAACGATATTGTGTTCCTTTTTTCATTTGGATTATGTGGATTCATGGCAATCCAGATAAGGGACAAAATGAATATAACTTGTCGATAATTCAATGTTCCTAACCCTAGTTGCAATAATCTATGTTTTAATATCTCTAACAAAAAAAGATCTATTTTATGAATTATGTTTCACTGATTTCCTAAGGAATTTGCAGGACCTCAATCAGGTATATGATGCTACTAATTCTATTACTTTCCTTATGGTTCTAACTGGAATTTGTGATGTAGGGCAAGTATAAGGCAAATCCTAAAAAAGGGAACATTACATTTATCAATATGAATGATGGCTTATTGTGAGAGACTAAAGGATATCTCTAACGATATTGTGTTCCTTTTTTCATTTGGATTATGTGGATTCATGGCAAATTACAAGGCAATCCATGTAAGGGAATTTGCTAGACCTCAATCAGGTATATGATGCTACTAATTCTATTATTTTCCTTATGGTTCTAACTGGAATTTGTGATGTACGGAAAGTATAAGGCAATCCTAAAAAAGGGAACATTACATTTTATCAATATGAATGATGGCTTATTGTGAGAGACTAAAGGATATCTCTAACGATATTTTGTTCCTTTTTTCATTTGGATTATGTGGATTCATCGCAGGTTACAAGGCAATCTAGGTAAGGGACATTAAACTGCCTCTCCTATGGTTGGGGGCTCCATTAATAAACTGAATATACCTTGTTTTAATATCTCTAACAAAGAAAGATCTATTTTATGAATTATGTTTCACTGATTTCCTAAGGAATTTGCAGGACCTCAATTAGGTATATGATGCTACTAATTCTATTATTTTCCTTATGGTTCTAACTGGAATTTGTGATGTAGGGCAAGTATAAGGCAATCCTAAAAAGGGAACATTACATTTTATCGATATGAATGATGGCTTATTGTGAGAGACTAAAACTCCACAAGACCATTGACCAAATTCTAACAACAAATTATGCACTATATTTTTTTGAAAAGGATTATGAATGATAATGAGGACACACATTAAACATTACATTGACATTTTTTGGCAAATGCTGTCCTATGTACAAAATATAGAAGCATCATGTACAACCAAATATGTTGGTCCTGTTAAGTGCAAGAGGCTTCTTTTCAGTAACAAAAGTTTTAAACTAAATTCAAATCAACTTCCAGTTCAATTTAGACCAAAACATCAATTGAGAGTTGCACAAGATATTTTTCATTGTTTTAAATGGCAACAAGCTAAACATTTTTTCTAATCTTTGTAATCTCCACAAAGTTACAAATTTATACAAGTTTTGCTTTTAGCACCTACATTATAAGCTAAATTTATTAAAACACATTGGCTGAATGGGGAGAACAATATCTAGCAAACTAGGCCAAGTCTTGTTAACGTATTACTAAAATCTGATACTTAGTTTCTCGTGACAATTCTGAATTGTAAAATTGTAACAAACATATAATAAGTTATTCAAAATGTTGAGCTTTTCCTTCTATTAAGCTTCCCACCTTACCTTAACAGATATCATACAAGAAGAGGTATATTTCCAAGATCGAGATGAACTAGAGACAAGGATTGCTCACAAGTTTTGTCTGATAATCTAACACTGCTTATAAAGTTTCCAGACCTCTATTTAAATCCCTATCAAGCAATTCCCATAAGATAGTTTGATGATCATGTCTAGCCTTCACCAATAAGGTCGTAAGTACTAGATCAAAGCAAATAATTTTCAAGACCAAGACAGACAAATTCTTAGAGCTATGAATTGTTTACAAACTTAGTTATTACTTACAATGTAGTAATTCCTTGTGATTTTTATACCTAGTTAAGACCAAATCATCAAAACTGGTTGATGAGCCTATAACAATAACTGCAAATGATAAGCATCTAGCGTTCACTAATATGTCCGTAAGTACAAGATCAAAGTAAATAATTTTCAAAACCAAGACAAATTCTTAGAGCTATGAATTGTTTACAAACTTAGTTATTACTTACAATGTAGTAATTCCTTGTGATTTTTATACCTAGTTAAGACCAAATCAACAAAACTGGTTGATGAGCCTATAATACTGATTGCATATTCCACAAGAAATTGAAAGAGGAATAAAACCAAAAGTGAAAAAGAAGAAACCAAGAGAATGTTATACTTCAAAAAGGCAACTACGCATCCTTGGCGTCATGCTGGGACACAACATGGGAGTAACATGAATAATGTTGAATTCATCATTGCAATACAACTAGTACAAACATTATCTTAAAAAAAACTGATTGTAACTTAATGTTTAAGAAAATATAGTTGCACTTTATTACTACTAGATATGACTTAATGTAGCTGTTTATGCAACAGAAAGACAAAAATATATAAAATGAATGGTAGCTCAGAATTACAACAGGCCAAGGAAACAAAAGAGACAAGTTGAAACAGAAACTTGAAACAAAACTTATATGTTAACTGTGCAAGATTTATACAAACTTGAAAACATATCCTATACCTTTGCTAATCTTCAACATTATGTTGGTGGACTAAGATATTTTCATATTGATGTATAGTACAATGTGCAATATGCCTAGCACCTATCACTTGTATGTAGTTTGGAGTGAAAACTCACAGATTTTGCAATTTTTGAGAGCATCCGCAGTTCTCTGTTTTCCTGCTCCAATTGTTCAATGTGCTGGTTTACACGAGCATCATCTCCACGCCTTTTCAGTATGTTTAGATGATCATTCTGCAAGCTGTTTTTGGTGAATGTGAGATGAGATAAAATATCATTGAACCAAACTGACAGAATGAAACGACATATAACTAGAATGAAGGAGCAATTTTTAAAACTTTTCAGAATCTGGAATGCGTATTAAAGTCCAGAATGAGCATATTAATGGGAATGCAAGAGGGTAACATGATACAAATAGAAATACAATACTTGCATATGCTGGAACGACGCCTTAGGAATTCAACTCATATGATTTTTCAGCATAAATGATGCTACATTTCCTTGAAAGTTTGTATGTATTTTCATATAAGTGGCGTTTTCCAATTACTACAAGTTATGTGTTGCTTGTAGTAATAAATGAAGGCAAAAATAGGCGGAAGCAAAGAATGAGGCATTATCGATTAAACCTGTTTTTCAGGCAGGGTTATTAACAGCTTCTACTTTAAAGATTTTAGATTTTCACATTTAGATACAATTTTATGTATGTGAACGCCCCAATGTAGTGGTATTAAAATTTACTTGTATATTAGTACCTGTGGTTCGCAGACTCGAGCTCTGTGATTCTCCGTCTGAGTAAACCCAGTTCTTCATCCATCTTTGCCTTGCTCACCTACAAACATCCATCCAAGAACAGAAATCCTCAAAACAAAAGTACAAATGAGCCCATTTGAAGACAGTATAAGACGAGAGAAAGAAACGAGAATTTGGGGGAAAACAGAGGATGAATTTAAAGACATCATAAGACAAGAGAGAAAGAACTTGGGGAGAAACAGGGGATAAATTTGAAGACATCATAAGACAAAAGAGAAAGAAATGCAAATTTGGGGGAAAACAGGGGATGAGGGAGAAAAAGAATACGGTGGAGAATTTGAGGTGATCAATCTGGGTAAGCGCTCGTTGAAGTTCATTGTTGGCTTGGATGGCCCGGTAATTGGCTTGATTAGCCCTTTCGTCGGCCTCATCGGCAGCCTCCATAAAGACCTCTCTATCATGATGGTACAGAGCACACTCCTTCTCGAGGCGGGCGGCCTCCTTCCGCCAATGTTGTGTGTCGGCGACATGCTTCCTGACTGCGGCGGCACAGAGGGCGGCCTCCTCCCTGGCCAGCCTCAACCTCTCCTGCAGATGCGCCCCCTGCTCCACCGCCTCCCTCTGCGCCTCCTCTGCCACTGCCAATCTCTCCGCCAAACCCTTCACGCTCACAGGAAGCCCTACTCTGTAAGCTATGCATTCCTCAATCTCCTTCTCCATTTCCATTATTCTTGCTCTTGCATTTCACAAGAATTGCTAGGTAATATCAATTCTGTATTGATTTGTTGTGAGCAAGCGACCATTACAATGTTAATCACAAAGAAATGTTCAAATGAAGAAAACAAAATTCCCGGCCGTTCACCAAAATGCCTTTCACCGCGATAAAATCGTCTTTTACACCTGGTTGCGGTGAATATTTAAATGCGTCGTAATTATCGCAGAGAGCCGTTGGAAAGGTAGAGCGTCCAAAATCTTCCCGTTATTTGCCTTGCCCGCTTCCTATTAAACCCTCCGCCTTTGTCCCCACAAACAATACGGATGGCCCTACTTTATTTAATAATTACGTACATTTAAAAAATCAACATTAAACATATGGAGAGATTGATAAGTAGGAGATATTTTTCCACAGCAAGTCAAATTGTGATATTGCTATATGGAGAGATCTTTTTTTAAGAATATTGCTTTGCACTATTAAAAGTGTCAAAATTAGGGTGCTAACCCTTTACACAAAATGGCTTGGAGGCAGCTTCAAAAAGCCATTAATAGCGCATTAACATTAATAGTAACTAGTCTATAATATCAAAACATTATAGAGATATAAAACTATACGATAAAAAGTCTTAGGAGCATATAACAGTAAACAACCAACTAGTGGCTAAGTGAGTACCCCACTCCAGTGATCAATGAGGAATTTGAAGAGGTCTTTGTAATTCCCCTCTTTTTCAACATCTTTGTTGAGGACTTTCTCCTGCATCAAGCACAACGTAGTTACAAAGCTATGCACTCTCAAATTGAAGCGAGAGATGCTCACCATTTTCTTCTCCATGCCCAAAACCTTCCTCTTCACCTGGCCTCCAAGTCCATAGGAGTTACTTGGTAGTTTTTATAGGTGCTAGTTTCTCCAACATGTTGAGTGTCCTCTTCTTTTGGCATGGCATCATGGGTCAAGTCTAGAGGTTCCATCTTTGCACTATCTGAGAGGTGTGTAGACCTGTCACTAATATACTTCCCAAGTTGTCATCATCTTCAGTGTTGCCAACATCTTCTTCATCCTCCTCATCTGACTCTTCATCATAGTCCATTAATTGCTTCCCTTTGCCTTTGTCCAATGAGCAACCGACCCGTCTATTGGACCTCACCCTTTTTGTCCTCATTGTCGTTGTCATAGGTAGCCTCATTGTCACTATCTATTTCTTTAGTTCGGAGTTAGTCTTGGCTTTCTTGGCTGGGAGGTGGGTTTTTCAAATTTCCTTATTTTACCTAGGGTAGATGGGGTGACATATTGTTTGAGGTCGCACAAACCTTCGATAGCAAGATCATGATTTGGGCTATCAGGTGCCAAAGCAAGAGGGATCCTTTTCAATTTTGGTAGCACTCGGGATATGGAGGCTTTTCTTTTTACTAGGACCAGTCGGGGACTCTAGGTTGCTCGCAATGGGCAAGGATTTAGAATGGGGAGCTTCAACAACCACAATTGGTTTAGGAGGAAAAATGGCAAGGTGGAAATTGTACAAACAAAAAATAAGCCCTTGGTGAAACATAATAGGCTTTCTTTCCTAATTTTTAGCAACCTCCGTGACATCTTTAATAGAATTTTCCAAGGACTTCAAAAGTTAAAATGGGAAGAGATCAAAGCATTATGGTGAAAGTGATTTAGCAAGGGTAGGTGATAATATAAGTAAACCTTAAAATGATCCTCAAGGGTAAACAAATTTATTATCATAAGATTTATTGTAAAACAAGGTGAAGAAATCTTGCAATATAAACTTAAACAGAATATTAATGCAAATATGAACAAAAGATTAACCCTCTTATAATGTGATTGCAAAATCAAAACAAGAACAAGAAAAACATTGCACATGAAACACTAGATTTACATGGAGAAACCCTTTAAAAAAATCCACCATAGAAAGTGAGGCGGGTATATTACTAATCCAGTGAAGAACAAAATAGCAATACACTTCTCAGTAGACCTTTGTAAAATCCAGTAGCAATTCGTTACTCTAGAAACTGAACAAGGTTGAATGAATAATTCTAGCTCAAGGCACCAATTTATAGGAGTTTGTGAGGATGAATACCACTATGGTATCAGAAACCACCACACAATAAAACTACCTGGAAATACCTCACGTCCATCCCAATAAATGTTCTTATAGTTGTCATAAGGCATCTCTCATGCATGTCCACCTGTGGAAGGAATCTATCATAAACCATCATAGGTTTTGCCATAGAATCTTATGACATCTACCATAATTTTCATAGACGCTCTTACAATCCTTAACAAGTGTCCAAACATCTCAAAATAGAGGATTCCAAGAGGGGATGCCTAGCTATTTTGTACTTTTCCTAGATGACAAACGATAAAAGTAACTTTTTCTTTACACAATCTTTTTCACCATGTTTGTTAAATGGTTTAACCTATTATGCATAAATTACAAAAGAGAATGGAAAATAATAAACTAAAGGATTTACAAGTTTGATTGCATCTAAATCCAAACATTCTCCCACTTGACATCATACATTGCAAATTACCTTATAGAGTTACAAAATACAAATCAAGTATAGTGATCAAGGCCCGTGACCTTCCTGCACCAAGAGAACTTATATGTGATCATTGGCTTTGTGAGAGAATTTGTAACATTATCCAAAGTGTTATCTTTTTCAATCAAGACATTAGTAATGGAAACCAACCCCCTCCCCCCCCATTGCTGAAACAAAAATTTTCTTTTGCCTACAATCTTCACTAAGGTGCTACCAACGAGAAAAACTTCTCCTCCATCATATTCCATATACTGAAAAGTTCACTCCTCATGGGGAGTCATATGGTAGGAAGCACCCGAATCAACAAGCCAAGCATCAGTATTAACAAAGTTAGCTGAAATAAATAAAGCATCAAAACCACCATGTGAGGACTTATGAGTGGACGTATCAATTCTCTTTTTCTTGTTTATGCACTCCTTGACATGCCTAGTTTTACCACAATTCCAACACTTCACTCTGATCTTTTTGAGGGTCTTAGAATGTCCTTTTTAACTTATCTTTGTTTTTATCCCCTTTAGGCCCTATCTCTTTAGGCCTTCTTTGTACATGCAAGGCACCTTTGGAGCCAACATTCATGGTCTTTATCGTCATCTCTTCTGAAAGAAGTACAAGAATGATGTTGCCAGGATCTTTAATTTTGTACTACCACTACTCATGGAAAGAATTAAATTTTCCCAAGAATCGGGCAAAGAAAATAGTAATAAAATATATTTATCTTCACCTTCAATATTAATATCTATTGATGCAAGAGGACTTAAAATCAAATTAAAAGTGTTCAAATGTTTATATCTAGAATCACCATCCCTCATTTTCAAATAATGCAAATGTATTTTCAAACATAGTTTGTTAGAAAAACTCTTAGTTTTATATATATGTCACATATTTCCCTCCATAGCTTATATGAGTGTCTTTTGTAGATAAATTCAAGAGAATAGAGTATGTGAGACACAACCAAATTGTTCCTCATGCCTTCTTGTCTAACTTTTTCCACTGATCGTCTGTTAAGGTAGAATCCTTTGGTTTCTTTTCTTCCAAAACTAGCAACCACTAGTATTTATCTTTAAGGAGATCTTCAACTTTCAACTTCCACATCTTGTAACTAGTTCCATTGAACTTCTCAATATATTGACAAGAGGTGGAGGCCCTAGTATACAATATTTCACAAATCTACAAAAAAAACCCACAAACAAAAGCTCCCGCTACAACAAAAAAACTTCAACATTTAAAGAGAAATGTGTCCCCCCCTCAATAAAACCATTAGCTTTGATACCAAATATGTAAAACTAAGTGAAGAAAGATTGTAATTTGAACTTAAATTGAATTTAATGCAAATTTTAAACTAAAGAAAGATTGTAATTTGAAATTAAATTGAATTTAATGCAAATTTTAAACTAAAGATTAACCCCCTATAATGTGACTACAAAATTAAAATAAGAACAAGAAAACCATAGCACTTGGGGAAACACATTTGGGAAAAAACTCCACCATAGAAAGAGATGCAAGTATATTACTAATCCAATAAAAAATACAACAACAATACACTTCTATATAGACCTTTTTATTATCTGTCAGTGCTCCGTTACCCTAAAAATTGTAGGATTTGTAAAACATGCAAATCCACAGAACGCCAAGAACACCTGCATGCAAAATACCTAAAGCTGAAAGAGAAACCTGTGAGAGAGAGAGAGAGAAGCTAGGGTTTGGAAAATCTCAGCAGAGTGAGAGCAAATTGTTATTTCCAAAAGAGAATGAAAAAGCATTACAAAGTTCAACCTTTAAAGGTGAACAAACCCTAAAAACAT
>MU228142.1:1979709-1993978 GCA_018584345.1 Thuja plicata | reverse complement strand
TCCCACATATCCCTGGGTGTAGTCAGGCCATCCAGGTGGAACAACAACCCATCTGAAATGTTCATGGCAATGAGGCCCATTGCCTCATCCATCCTATTCCTGTGCATAAGAGCCTCATAAGGCCTCTAAAGAACTGGCTGAACCGCATCCATGCAGGACCATAAACCTCGTGACATGAGGAGTCTGGTCATGTGTGGCTTCCATGTGTGGTAGTTGTGAGGTGTGAGTTGGGCCACAGAGGGGTCCGACATTGAAAGAAGAATAAGACGGAAGTAGAAGGGTCTTTCTGAATGAAATGACAGAAAGTAAAATACACCCCCCCACAATGTATAATCCTATCCCCTGTGCACCTCAAATAAACAACTACAGAATGCACAAAAAAATGAGAGAAAAACCTAAGTTCCAGAAGCCGAACAGGAGCACAAACAAAGGCACTACTTTGACTGCAAAAATCGGTAATCAAATGGTAAAATCAAGAAATAAGACCTATACCACTGCGTCCGTCTCGAAAACACCTTTCCGACGATATTTCATTTTTTGAAAAATGACACCGTATGCTCAAGTTACGGGCAAAAAACCAACTGCCTCTCTAAAAAATGACTCTCTAGAAAAACACAGAGATGAGCTTAAATTTGACGGTCGTTTGGCCGTCGCAGGCCGTCGGGGGTCGCCGGAAAAATTGTACGACCGTCAAAAAAATTAATTGTTGTTGGCAAATTTAAAAAAACCCGCCGGAAAAAGATTTTCCGGCCGCTGACGTCACCCTGACGTCAGCCGGCACAGTTGGCGGCGGGCCGGTGGTGGCCGGGCGGTCGCATCGGCGGAGGTGGCTCCCTGGCGGAGCGGAGGTGGGGAGATGGTCGAGCGCGGGCGGCGGCTGGCCCCGGCGGCGTAGCGGGGGCGCGCTGCCCTGCAGTAGCTCGCGGGTGGCGCGCGGGCGGCAGCGCCCGAAAACCTTGAAAAATGTGTTTTTTTTTATTTTTTTCGAGATTTTTTTCTCGATTTTCAAGCCGTACGGCCCTAGGAGGCCAAAAAAATTCCCCTGTGCTCACAGAGGCCAATACTAGTCGAGTTTTATATGATTTCGACTCTCCCGGGCCTTCTGAACGCAATGGCAGAGTCCGTTTCTTCTCAATCTGCTCCAGAAGGTTGTGCCTCCTTCAAAGTGACAGAAAACCTCAGAAAAAGTTGTGGCTGTCGTCTTCGAATCCAGGCTTCAAAAAACTTCAACCTCGGCAGCGACAGGGTGGCTCTGATACCATGTAGGATTTGTAAAACATGCAAATCCACAGAGTGCCAAGAACACCTGCATGCAAAATACCTAAAGCTGAAAGAGAAACCTGTGAGAGAGAGAGAGAGAAGCTATGGTTTGGAAAATCTCAGCGGAGTGAGAGCAAATTGTTATTTCCAAAAGAGAATGAAAAAGCATTACAAATTTCAACCTTTAAAGGTGAACAAACCCTAAAAACATAAAGGCTAGGTTGCGCAATATAATTAATATAAAGTATTAATTATATGCACCTAAGAGATAGCTTAAGCGAAAAAGAGTAAGGACAACAGATTACTTTAACAAAAATTGAATAAGACCGAATAAATAACTCTAGCTCAAGACACCACTTTTATAGGAGTTTGTGAACATGAATACTAATATGGTATCACAAAAAAAACCACCTAAAAAATCCTCATGCCCGCCCCTAAGAATAAGCTCTCACAAATGCTCTTACAACTATCATCGGACATCTCTCATGCATGTCCACATATGGAAAGAATCTATCATAAATCATCACAAGTGTGTTAGAATGATTTAGAATAACTGAGAGGGGGGGGGGCAAATCAGTTAACCTAGGTCCAGATGTGCCAATTGAACTTATAAACACTTTAACCAACTCAGATCCACTTAGTCATCCACTCGGTCTCTATAGCATAAAATCAGTAACATAAACTTGCATTTTACTGTCCTAATGTAATCAACTTGCAAAATATAAAAATCTTAACAATACTACACATCAAATAACATTCACACAAGTATGACACCAGGATTTAACATGGAAACCCAATATGGGAAAAACCACTAGTAACATGCTACCAATTTTTCACTCTTCTAAAGTGAGCTCTGTGAGGATCCAACCCATTGAAGGTTACAATACACATTGTTAAATGTGACCTTGTTAAAGGATTTAATCACCCTATTAAAAGTGAGCCTTGTTAGAGGGCTTAGACCATTCCATTAGAATGTCACCTTGATTAAAGGATTTACAATATGACTGTTAGGTCAACCTTGGTTAAATGGATTTTGAGCTGATACAATGGTTAGAAATTAACAGTAATGTGATCTAAAACATATAGCTCACTTTGCAAATACAAATCCACTTTGGCTCAAATTCTAATTCACTAACTGGCCTCCATTGTCATCTCTATCACTCAGATCTGCTTGAAAATCCATCAAGAAATCACCACTATGCAATCTTGTACTGCTCTTCTCATCCTTCTCTACCTTCTGCTTAGATTTTCCAATCAACTGAACTAACCTCTTACACACATAACATGCAATTAGGTTAATCTTATACCTCTCTGATATGGTAGCTAGATCTTTTGTTGCTTAATCATCACCATAGATCTTAGGGTTTGGTCAGATCCAATGAATCCTTCCAACATTTCATTTTCCATCTACCTTGTAGAATACATCCTAAAACTCCTTCTTGAATCCATACATAAAAATGGTTAAAAATATATTAAATGCTCATTTGAATCTCCACAATGATCATCCTTATCTTAAATACACTTCACATATCCCAAGAAATTAACTATGTTGGCTGGGATCTCAAATCTTAATCAAACTATCAAAATACTGACACTTGGTCATCACTGTGTTCTTCCGCTTGATCATCATTAGATAACTCGGTAATTTACTGACGTTTGGTAAATTCTGATGCTCGGTCGACACTGAATTTTCTCGGCATGTATTGGCGCTCGGTCGACACTCGCATCACTCGGCACATACATAAGTTCCTTAATCTTATGCTTTATTACTCGGTCAAGACTAAACTTATAGTCATCCAAACTTCACTTGGTGTAAAAGATAAACAGCATATTACCTTACCAACATGCAATCTCATCAAGTATCCATTGTAGTTTCACATAACTCAACCATTTCACTTGATCTTCTTGTTATCTCCTCTAATTCAAATCTTCTTCATCAATCAATTGATTTGGTACTTTACAAGATAGCAATTGTCTTACCAGTTAAGGTTTGACATCAATGGCAATATAACAATTGTTTAAATTGTAGCTTCCAACAATCTCCCTCTTTAGCATTGATGGCAAACACACGCAAACAACACATGCAAGGTTACCAAACAATCCAAACATTATGTTTTGTAAATAGATTTTCATTAATTTCCTTAGCTTCATTTTGATTCTCTTCAATACAAATATTAGCTCCCTCTTGGATAGATTTATTTCTATAGCTTATCTCTCTCTATGTCTTCTTTGAATATTTCCTTCATAGTATAGTTTCTATGTAATTCTCCCTCTTTGTCATATCTCCCTTATTGTCCAATCTGAATATCTCCCTCTTTGACAACAATGCCAAAGACATACATCTTCACCATGTAGATATTTCTGTGTCAACTTTCTGAATTATATGTTCCCTCTATCATCTGCTAATGATTGATCAACATCTTGTACGTTACTCTTCACAACTTTAGGCAATTCCTAAAGTGTGACCACCTTTGCATCAATTTGTTAGATATTCTGTGTAATACATTTCATGCAATCACTCCATGTGATCCTAGTTAGCTTCAAATAGGGGAATAACCCCTAATTTACCTCTCAGATACTCATGTAAATCCTTAGGTAATGCTTTAGTAAATATATTTTCTACATGTTCCTTTGTATTTACATATTCAAGTCTTACTTATTTGTCTTGTACCAGCTCTCTCAAGTAATGATACTTGATGGCAATATGCTTGGTCTTTGTGTGCATCACAGGGTTCTTTGAAATATATATAGCACTAGTGTTATCACAAAAAATAATAACTGGATCAGTGATTTTTTTCTTCATACCTTTTAACAATTGCTTGATCCACACTATGTTTGAACAATTCACTATTGCTGCAACATATTCAGCCTCTGATGTTGATTGAGAAATGCAGTTCTATTTCTTTCTTGTCCAAGAGACTAATCTCTTTCCTATAAAGAATGTGCCACCACTTGTACTTTTTCTATCATCCACATTTCCTATCCAATTGGCATATGTATAAAATTTCAGTTCAAACTTCTCATTCTTCTTGTAATATAATCCATAGTCCTCTATTCCTTTCAGATATCTCAGAATGCTTTTCACTTCCATTACGTGACTATCTTTAGGATTTGCAAAAAATATTGCAACAATCCCAACTGCTAATGTAATATCTGGTCTATTGTGGACAACATATTGTAGCTTCCCAATCATTGACCTATACAGGGTTTGATTGACTTCAACTGTCTCAGCAGTCTTTGATAGTTTTTGTCTAGTAGCCATAGGTGTACTTACAAGTTTGGAGTCCTCCATGCCAAAGGTTTTTAGTATCTCCTTGATATATTTAGATTGATTAATGTAGATACCTTTCTTCATCTGATATACTTGCATACCAACAAAGAATTTGATCTCTCCAAACATAGACATCTCAAATTTAGTTTGCATCTCATTTGAAAATGTTTGGTATAAAGCATCTTGTCCTCCAAATATGATATCATCAACAAATATTTTAGCTAACAATATCCCTTTACCTTTTTTAGACTTTAAGTACAGATTAGTGTTGTCATTCATCCTTGTAAAACCAATTTTGACTAAGTAATTATGCAATCTCTCATACCATGCTCTAGGAACTTGCTTCAATCTATTTAACGCTTTATTTAGCTTTTAGACCATATTCCTCTTGCTTGAATCAAAAAATCCTTTAGCTTGTTTAATGTATACCTCTTCTTCTAGTATTCCATTGAGAAATGTTGATTTGACATCCATCTAATACAATTTGAATCCTTTGTAAGCTACATAAGCCAAAAGAGTTCTAACTCCTTCCAATCTGGCAACTGGGGCAAACGTCTCACCATAGTCAATGCCTTCTTCTTGTGCATATCCCTTGCATACCAGTCTAGTCTTGTTTCTTATGACTTCTCCATGTTCATTCAACTTATTTCTAAATACCCACTTGGTTCTAATAACATTCTTGTCTTTTGGTCTAGATACTAGTGTCCATGTTTTGTTCTTCTCGATTTGTTCGATTTCTTCATTCATGGCCCGTATCCAATATTCATTATCCAGAGCTTCCTTCACTTATTTGGGCTCAAATTCACATAATAAGTATTGTCTATTTTTTCAATTTGCTTCTATTCATGACCTCGTAATCTTTTTCTCCAATGATTTGATCTGGTTTATGATGTCTTCTTACATATTTTTCTAGTGTGGGCTTTGGTCTCCTTTGCTCTTGTTGTTCTTCCTCAGATTCATCATGCATATTCATTTCAAGTTCATTTTGTGTTTCTGCTTCCTCTTTAGATTCCTTGGTAGTTGCCTCCTGATGGTCAACAACCTCTTTCTGTGACTCGACAGTTTCTTGTTGTTGCTCGGTAGCTTCTTTTTTTGGTTCAGGTAAACTGTTGGGCACTCCTTCGTTCATGTATACAAAAGATCTGTAATCTTCTGGTTCTTGCTTGCATTCAACTTCATTATTTTCTACATATTCTTTAATTCTAAGATTTGAACTTTTCACAACTTTGTTAGTGTTAGAATTCAAACACTTATATGCCTTTCTCTTAGTGGAATAACCTAGGAATATGCCTTCGTCACTTTTAGATCAAGTTTTCCATTTTTGTTGTCCTTAAGTATATAACATTTGCTTCCAAAAACTCTAAAGTATTTTACATTAGGTGCATAGCCATACCATAACTCATAAGGTGTAACTTCAGTACCTTTCTTGACTTGTACTTAGTTCAAGGTATAGACCGTTGTACTTACAGCTTCTCTCTAGTACTTTTGTGCAACATTCTTTTCTATCATCACTATTCTAGCACAATCCATTATTGATCTATTCCTTCTCTCGGCTGTCATTTTGTGGGGGGTTCTTGGAGAAGACATCTATCTTTTAATTCCTCTATCATTAAAGAATAATTTGTGTATGCACCCTAAAATGGTCGCCTAGACTTTCGGCCCTATTTTATCATTTTATCAATTTATCAAATTTCTGAATCAATGATTTGGAACATTTTCAATTCAAATAAATTTCCTTGATCAAATTGTAATTAATTCAATTATTCAATTATTTCAATATTTCCTAATGTTTGATCATTTTTATCTAATTAAAAGATTTAATTTTCTTTTTAATTAAATAAAATTTATCTTATTTAATTAAAACATTTAATCTCCCTTTTAATTGAACAAAATTTATCTTATTTAATTAAATTAAATTTCTCCCTTTTAATTTAATTAAATTCATCTTATCTAATTAAATTAAATTCCTCCCATTTAATTAAATAAAATTCTTATTTAATTAAATTAAATTCCTCCCATTTAATTAAATAAAATTTTTCTAATTTATTTAATTAAAAGAAAACCCCTCTTTTAATTAAATAAAACCCCCACTTAAATTCCTCTTTGTTGAAAAAGGAAATAAATTAAATTAAAATCCCTTTTTCTTCACATCCTCCTAAGTGGTGGGATTTTTGCCTCTTAATCATAGCCTTTGATTTTTTGCCTCTTAATCTCAACCATTCACTTTCCTTTAAAAGGAGGCCTCTCCTTCTCATTCACATGATCATCTACAATTATAGTATTGTTATGCTACAAGTTTGGAGAGCAATTTTGGAGGAGGATTTGAGCACTTGAGCTTGGATATTGCAACTTCTCTCTTCTTGTCTTCTTCTTCTTACATCCATGGCTATTCATGTAGATTAGATTTGCATATTTCCTTTCATAGATTAATCATGCATTGTTATCATTTATATTAATTTCTTTCATGCATTGCAATCATACATAATAGATTTCATTTTCATACATTGAATCTCTCATTTCATGGTGTACTTGCATGGGCATAACTAGGTCAATCTGAGGGCCTCCATTACAAACCTTTGCACTCCATGACTAGAGAGCTATGGGTCGATAATTAAGGCCTCATTCTTGAGCAACCTTGGATGGAAGGATTCATAGAAGTGTGCCAACATTTTAGCACACAATTTGAACCCACTAGATATAAACTCTCCTCCTCTATCAGATCTTGGACATCACAAGCTCTTACCTGTCTCTTTTTCAACTTTTGCCAAATACCACTTAAACAACTGAAAAGCATCAGATTTTTCTTTGAGAAACATCACAGTCATCATTCTAGAGTAATCATCAACAAAAAATATGAAATATTTATCACCTATGTAGCTTTGCACACCAATAGGTTCATAAAGGTAAGTATGAACCAATTCTATAACATTATAAGAAGTGTAGGTTTTTCTCTTGAAACTAGACTTTGTCATTTTGCCCAACTAACATTGCTTACACATAACATTATCAAGTTTCTTCAATCTTTGTAAGTCTCTTACTCTTTTCATCTTACCAATGTTTACCAAATTGTCAAAGTTCACATGACACAACCTCTTATGCCATAACCATACATCATCATATTGTGCAAACAAACATGTCTCATTAGATAGATCTAGATAGCACAAATTACCTCTTGTATGTTCTCCACTTCTAATTAGTTCACCAGTAGCATCAAAGATTTTATCCTTTTTGTGATGGAATTCAACTCGGTATCTAGAAGTGTTCAACTGTGCAACACTCAACAAGTTAGAGCTAAGAACTTCGACCCAATAAGAATTGTCACATGTGATCTTATCAGTCAATCTTATTAATCCTTTTCCTTTCATAAGATATTGTGTATCATTACCAAACTTAACACTACCACCATTGCAATGATTTAAAGTTTCAAACTTGTTTTTATCACCAGTCATGTGATGTGAGAAACCAAAATCAATTATCCATCTATCACCTTTACTCATAAATAAAATAAGTGTAGTTTTCTCATCTTCATCAAAATCATCTTTCACAGCAACATAAACAACCTTTGTATCATTTTTATCAGATTTATCAGATTCGTTGTCAGTTTCTTCTTCAACAATATAGCAAGATTTCTTACCTTTTTCTTTATAGTCCTTATACCTTATGAAATATTTGTCATCCCTCTTTGTACTTGATTTCTCTTCTTTCATCCTTGTCATTCCTGTCAGGACATCTTGCTGCAATATGGCAAATTTTGTTACATGAAAAATAGATTATAGGAAGTTTACCTTTGAATTTTCCTTTTCCTCTTGGTAGTCTTCTAGCCATAAGTGCTTCAAGTTCATCAAGATCCTCATCAAAAGTTTCACTGTCACTCTGTTCACATGTCTTTCTTTTCCTTTATTAGATTTATGAAGAGTCAATTATGATTTTAATGCAGAATCAACATTGCGAGGAGTGAAATTATCAAAATTTGATAACTCAAAAGTAGTAAGTCTACCAACTAGACCTTCCAAAGTTAAGTTGTTACCAGAAGTACATCTTATTTCTTGCATAGTTGATACTCTAATAACATAAATAGGAAGTAGATTTCTTAGTACCTTTCTATTAACAATACCATCATTAATAGATCCATTAGCTCCTCTAATAAAATTTACAACCTCCTTAACTCGGCTACAATATTGAACTATAGTTTCACCATCTAACATTCTCATTTCATCAAACTTACCTCTCAAGCTTGCAGATTTGGCTCTCAGTACATTTGTATCACCTCCATAGATAGCTGCTAGTGTCACTAATACATTTAACCCTAATTTATGACCAAGCATTAAAATAGTTTTGCTTGGTCAGATTATAGAAGGAAAACTTTGATTTTTTTTAATCAATTCCCATGTTGGTCGTAATTATGAATAACATAATATGTGGTCGTAATTCTAACCAACATGGACATAACTTTAAAAAAAGGTTTAACTTCATTTCATTATGTTATGTTACACCGCGAAGAGTTGAAGGAGGGCAGGTAGAGTAACTAGCAGAGGGCATAACACAACAACTCCAATATTTCTAAATCTCTCTTATTCTCAGGTACCCATCAACTCTTCTGGTCCACATGCTTTTTTATTAGAATTCTAGTTTCTATCTAAACCTTAGTTTTGAATAAACCGAATGATTTTGATATCTTCTTGGCACATTTTGTAAGGTCGTTCATGCATGTCTTTCTAGACCAGTTTGATTATGGTAGATTAGGGTTAATTCCTCATGATTGATCGTCAACAACCACCCGCAGAGAGGCATCTTTGCAGGGATGAACAACCAGAATGGGTCAGGCAGAGAATGGTGAATCGCCAACTAGAATGAAAAAAAATACTTAAATGAGTCTAATGTTTAGGGAAGGCATGCTCAAACATTAAATTTAAAGTCATATGATGAAGATCTCTGAACTGTAGATGGTAACAAAAACCTCAGGAATTGTTCCAGAAAATGAGTCGATTATGTATGGACTATACTTGACATTTATAGAAACACTAGCCTAGTCAAAAATAATGTAGGAAATGGTGATATTCTAAAAAGAGAAATAGCTCAAAACTGATGGAATTAGTTTCTTTCTCCTACTAGCCTTATCAACGTAGATTTTTGAGGCAACCATTCAAGACATTTATGTGTTAGAAAAGAGATATCTTACTAATTACAATCAGCTAAATTTTATCAACATGGAACCACAAGATAATGGGTAGAAATTTACATGTATTTGGCTACGAAAGATAGATCCAATGAAGTAAGGCAAGGACATGCCAATATTGGTTCCTGCCATTATTATTAAAAATCCAATTTCGTATCCAAATGTCAATCCTTCCAGCCACATTGAAGGTATTGATGGTAGAAAAAAATAAGAAACAAACCCATTGACCCAATAAGTACAAATACAAGTGCTTTCAAACTAAAATTTGTTTCTTCCCAATCCAAGACTAGTATAATCACCTATCAAAATTAATAGAATAAGACCTTTATGAGAAGAAATTTACTTTTTTAGAGAAAGTGAAAGCAACATACATGTACAATCAAGAACAAAACCCATTCTAGTTTTAAAACTCACAAACAAATGATCATAAAATATAGAAAAAGATGTCAGGGGAGGCACCTCCATCTTTTGGTTGTTGGCCTTGAACCTTGTCCTTGAACTACTTTCCCTGTGCCAATGAGGATTTTTGAAATCAACAAGCATGTGATGCCTCTTCAATGTGTATGCATATATCAATACCATTGTAATTGAAATAAATGATCAATAACTATTGAAATATTTAGAAATATTTAAATATTCCCATTTGAATTGCATATGCTTTACAAAATTAACTCTTCCACAAGATAGTGATTCAAATACAATAAACTTCCTATGAAGAGGCCACTAGCTTGGCCTTGACATAACATTAAGCTATATTAAAATGAACATTATTTTATGGTTGGATTTCCACCAATTTAAGCTCAAAACAAATAAAACACACGCTTACAAACAACAAAATTGTAGTTAACAATTTACATTACTTGCAAAAATTGAAAGAATACCATTAGGATGGAAAAATTGGTATTAAATAGAAATATGACTTAGGCTAGAGGGAGTCTTAATACCTACATGTCAGTAACATATTTCAAAAAACCACCTATGATGTGTTTCCTGACATGACCAAATAATCTCTTCCAAGTGTTAGTGTAATCAACTAGAGTGAAGGTATCCATCAATAGTCCCAAATCATTAAATGCAATTTGAGATCCCTCATAGGACACAAGAAATTGTATTTGCATTAGTAGAGGCTACCAACCATGATAAATATATTAAGAAGTATTAATCAAAAGCTTTCACAATGTTTCCTGGCTTGTAGGAGTTTCTTGAGGATGCTAAAAATTGTTCTGACTTATCTTTATGTTCTGAAATTTCAGATATCTGTGTGCTCTAGATACTTTCTTTTCTTCATGTGATTTCCTTGGCTTCTTTTCTTCATGAGAAGATATGGCCAGTTTAATTGGCTTAACCTCTCTCGATCTATTCTTGGATACATCAAAACTTCCCGTTGGGGCAATTGTTGCAGAATTAGGATTTCTAGATGGATGTTCAGTTGTTGTGCTAAGAGGATCATTGTTTGAGAAATACATCTTTTTACCTTTCACATGACATACAAATTAATTTGCAACATATTCTGCTATATTTTCCTCCCTTTACCTTTCAAATGATGATGTCCTCCAATTTTATGCACTACGGGGCTAATGATAGGGGTTGTCTTTTGACCCTGCAATCTAGGTGCCTGCATAAGTGAAGCATGTGAAGATGCCTTTAGGGAAAAGGAATGTAGTGCAATATGAATAACTAAGTTCTCAAAAATTAAATAAATAAAAAATTTGATCATGGTGAGATTATGAATGACACTTCCAAATTTATTGCACAAACATAACTTTGTTTAGATAATGTGAATAATAGGATGATAAAACACTACAGTTGCTTCATCAATGCAAAACTACAAGCCATCCCGAAGTCTATCATTTTTCCTCCCTCGTGATCACTAGTAAGCATAGGATTTAGGCACAGAGTGGGTGTTTGAAATCAAAAAATAGGAATAAATGAATAAGAGCACACCTAGATGTTGTATACATATATAACCACCAAGAGATGTGGGTATTGTTATGAGGATAGGGTCCTCATACATGTTCTTGAGTCCTAATATAAAAAAATCATTCTATTTTGAGATGAAATTAATTAATATTTATGTACATATGCCATGTTTTGCAATACATAAGGTAAATCAACATTTTAGTTATGTCAAGTACTCCTAGAAAATTCGTATGTATTGTAACTAAGGTAGGAGTGAACTAAAAACATTCCTCCCATCTCTAGGTTAGAGGATAGCCACAACAATTGTATTTCAAATTCCTCCTTCCTCCTAGTTTGACGATAAGCACCATTCATTGTCACTAATAAAAATGAGCTCTAGTTTGGATTCCTTCTGCCTCTTGGTAAGAGTATAAACGTCATCCATCATGACTAATAAAGATAATTTTTATTTCATTTATCATCATTGTTCCCCTTTCCATTATCAATAATACCTAAAACATCAATGTGTATCATTTTTTACTACTTTTGTTTAGCTGCAAGTATGAGCTCTAAATGTCAACCTCTGTTTACAACATTATCCACTCTTCTTTCACCTTGCAAATTTCTTCAAAAAACACAGTTGGTATAATAGGAATGTAAAGGGTGATTGGATTGAACTCATAAAATTTTTAGCCAACAGATTATAGTTAATAGTTTAGATCCTTGATTATTGAGTCATAATTTCTCCTTCAGTTATCATGTAATTGTACAATCAATTTCCTATGTATGGATGTTCTGGCACATCTCCCGTGCCACATACCATTTAGAGAAATTTATGCTCTTTTCTATACTTTTGTATTATATGAAATTAGGAATGACATCGTCCTCAATTGAGACATTGGAAAAACCATATGCTTCATATTATTGGAGGAGTGAACAAGGGCTTGTATTAATATCCTTATTTTAATGAAATAGACCATGGAAGAATCAATTGTTGCATATGTCTGATATTATTGAAGAATGGTCTGTAACACTTTGATTGTCAACAATGATTCTAATATGAATCTCTTATCTTAATTCAATAGAACAAACTGAGGATAGTATAAATGCCTTCAAAAGAGATTGTTTTTGGCCACCTGTATTGACCATATATTATATATATCCAAAATACTTTAGACATTGGGAGAAAGATAATCATAGGTATGTCAGGAATCAATTTGTATCTTCAGAGGGACTATATTTTATGCAGACTTGAATATGGGTTATTAATGTTGATACATCCATCTAAGTACTGATTTCTTATTCTCTTGATAGGAAAAGATTCATAAGAGGTGCTCATTCATCTTAAAGTGTAGACTCTTTATATGTGTACAAAATAATTTCTTTCTTAATGCAAATACCCTCTAGTAGGTTTGTTGGATGTATATTGGTGTATGATGACAGACGTATATGCAATTTTCATCTCAGACTAATCTCTATATCCTATGTATATTTATAACCGATATGAGATTACAATTAATTACTCACCTTCATATCTTCTTCTCTTTTCATTAATAATGAGTAAGAAAGCATGATGTTCTATGTTGTATTCTGATGCTCTGCGATTGGCTTGTATATATCTCTACTTGCTGACTGTGCTTGTTCCTAGCTATTGATTGGATACTTCCACGCAAATGAAGTATGTATATTACCAACTTCTTAATTGCTCCCAAAATGCTTATGCCCAACTAGTCAATATTTTACAATATCATATCTCCTTGCATGTGTGTGTTAAAAATGTATCACACTTCTATGAATCATTATATCCAAGTTCACTCAAGAATGAGGTCTCAAATGGTGACTCATAGCTCTCTATTCATGGAGTGCAAAGGTGTGTGATGGAGGCCCTCAAATTGACCTAGTTTGTGCCCTTGCAAGTACACCATAAAATAAGAGATTCTATATGATAATGCATGACTTTGTCTATATGATAATGGAATTAATCTATATGATAACAATGCATGATTATTTTATAAAAGGAAATACGAATGCAACATCAATCTATGAAAGAAAATATGAGTTTAATCTAAAATGCAAATGAAAAATTAATCTAAATGAATTGCCATGAATGCATAAGAGAAGAAGACAAGAAGAGAGAAGTTGCAATATCCAAGCTCAAGTGCTCAAATTCTCCTCCAAAATTTCTCTCCAATCCTGCAGCATAACAATAAACTAAAGAATGTGTGTATTTTTTTTATTATGCAAATGAGAAGGAGAGGCTTCATTATAAAGAGCAATGGATGGTGGAGATTAAGAGGTAAAGAAAGGAAAATAAAGCAATGGTGGAGATTAAATCTTGGTTGATCCATGTGCTTTAAATCTTCAAAAGGCAAGATCAAAGGGCTATGATTAAGAGGCAAAAAGCCCACCACTTAGGAAGATGTAGAGAAAAAAGGATTTTTATTTATTTTTTTATTTCATTTTTTATCAAAAAGAGAGCTTTAAGTGGGGATTTTATTTATTTAAAAGAGGAATTTTCTTTTAATTAAATAAGATAAAATTATTTAATTAAAAGAGGGGTATTAATTAAATAAAATAAAATTATTTAATTAAAGAGGGATATTTTAATTAAATAAGATTATTTTATTTAAGAGATATTTTCTTTTATTTAAATAAGATTATTT
>MU228142.1:1969426-1979549 GCA_018584345.1 Thuja plicata | reverse complement strand
TATATATATATATATATAAAGGTTCCCTTACCTCTCATTTGCATAAGGATTATAGTCATAGAAGATCCTTCGGAGTTAGCCTTGGAACAGAGACCTATACTTTTCTTCATATGGCTAACTCAGCTTCTTATTGATAGGGATCATTAATCTAGGATAAGCATGGGTTTCTTTAAATGTTAATGCTCCTCTGTGGTCTTGTTAAGAAATGTTATTCTTAGACTGATGGTAGCTCTTATTAGATTCTTCTTTTGAGGAATCGAATGGTATCCTATAGTATTCTTGAAGCATATATGATTATACTCTTTAGTTTGTATAGAGAGATCTGAGTTCATAATCATAAAGGGTACAAATCACATATGTTAAGGATTTTTAGTCGAGCTAGGGCCCTTAGCTCTCATATTATGGTTTGGTTCATATGACTTGGGTTATTTTTTCTATTAATATTGATGCTCGATTTAGATGTTATGGGTTGCTATTTTATTTGGCTTAAGCACATAAATAACTTTTTATAGAAGGATAGTCTAACATAGTCTTCTAAAAAGATCTACAGGTTATTGTTTGGGTTTAGTCTTCTGAATGAGCATCTTTCTAAATAAATTTTGACATTTTAGATCTAAAGTAATGGTAACATATCTATATCATAGAATCTTCTATCACGGTATACATGTTTTCATTAAACTTATAACTTCCTAACTAGGATCACTTAAAAAGATTGGGTTGGTTGAGATTTTATGTCTTATACAGTGAGACATGTATTTAAAAGATATTACTCTGGAGGAAGGAGGATATTCTCAAGCTGGCACTTAAACCACTCTACCATCGAAGGCTCTAGAGCGGATATTTACAGGATGAATAATCTAAATGTATGAAACAAAGAGATGTATTCTTAAAACAACAATGTAATAAATGTAACTTTAAAAACTCGATAAGCATCGAGTAATGGGTATGCCCACTATAAGTATGTATTTTATAGAAAATCTCGATAGATATCGAGTCGTGGGAATGCCCACAAAAATTATGTATCCGTATCAGGACTTATGTCCCGGGCACAGCTGGAGGTTTTTTCAACCCCGCTCTTTCCTACCAATGCTTGCACTGAGCGGGGTTTTATGTAAAAACTCTTAATTTATATATAAATAAAATAAAATACATGGCTTCGGCCTTTTACCGATCAAAAAAAAAAAAGAGGGATATTTTAATTAAATAAGATTATTTTATTTAAGAGACATTTTCTTTTATTTAAATAAGATTATTTCATTTAATAAAAAGAGATGTTTTCTTTTAATTAAATAATATTATTGAAAAAAATGATCAAACCTTAGAAAATATTGAAATAATTAAATTAATTATGATTTGATCAAGGAAATTGATTTGAATTGAAAATGTTGCAAAGCATTGATTCAGGAAATTGATAAATTGATAAATGGGGCCCAAAGTCTAGGTGACCATTTTAGGGTGCATACATTTGCCCCTCTTTGACTAATGTGTGATCTTTACGGGAACACATGTAGTCAAAGGATGTAGTTAAAGTGTGAGATCGATTTGGGATCACAAAAAAACATAGACATCAACACTGTTGTAAATAAGTAATTGACATCAGAACAAAGATAAGCTGATTGCAAAAAAGACAAGGTCAACACCGTTGTAAATAAGTAATTGACATGTCCGAGATAAGAATCTCAAGCAAGGTTGCCCTAAGCAGAGCAATTGATAGGATTGATAAAGCTGAATCAAGGATTGAAGTTTGATAGGTACTGCCCCCTCGTGATCGAAATCGAAATGAGATAGAGGAGAAACAACAAATTGATAAATTTGATCCAATCAAACTAAAGATAAGGTTCTTGATGTAAGATGAAAAATATAAGGATCACAGAACCAAGGTAGATCATCAAGCATGAAATATTATGCCCCAAGGTTGAATTAGAAGAAAAGAAGTGGGGTGAAAGCGAATTTAAGATAGAAGTTTGGAAGAGGTAGAAAGAAATGGAGAGAAGAAAGAGAATTTGCCTCATAATCAATCAACTGCTTAAGATAGAAATTTTCAATTGAGATCACGAAAGAAGATAAAGAAATGAAGATAAAACATGACCACATTTGATTAAAGTCCACCAGAAAGATGAAGAAACCCTCTCAAACTCATAATGCAGCCTAAAAATGCAAACTAACATGAAGTCTAACAATTCAAGCTACATGAAAATGCAAAGGTGTACTTGCAATAGAGCAACTGTAACATAGGACTTTGTGCTCATCATTCATAAGAGAATGTTAAGGAAATTATTTTCATCATTGGGCCATTATTAACAGACATCGAAAAATCACACAATCATCACTAGTCACAAGTGCAACCATGAAGATATGAATGTGATTTATATCAGATTGGAATGTGGAAAGATTCTAACATAAGCATCAAAGACATAAAGGTCAAGATGACTTTGATGTTAGCTTACCCAATTTAATGTAGAAAAACCATGCTCGCATCAAGGCATAGAGGCCGGGATGACCCGAAGAATGGTTGTGCAAAAATAGTTAAGCATAAATCAAATAAAAATATGCCCCATGCCCCAAGTCCTCTAGATATGCATCATGAAGAAACTTATTAGACAAGGACACTAAATGAAAATTAATAACAGTCATCACACAAAGAAAAGCTCATGACATAGCTCAAGCATTAAGTGTTGTGTTTAAAAATTTAAGTGTGTTAACTCATACTGAGTTCCGAGGATAAGGATCGAATTCTTGCAAGCAAGTAAGATCACATGACAAAATTTGGTAAGACCAAACCGATAAGTGTTGAAAAACACTCTATGTCAGGGATTGTATTGAAAAATACAGTTGGGGTGGTGTTGAAAAACACCATTTGTGAGATGTCCTAAAGACTAACGCATCCAAGAGATCAAAGCTAACACAGTTATGCCCCCTAGACAAAGACAAATACCAATTCCAGACCAAGTCAACAAGGACAAGGCATGGTGGAGAAAGGCTAAGTGTCAAGGACATGTGCTAAGAAACAAGGGTGCAAAGGCCTCAAGTAGAGCCCGTTTCTAGGTTTTCACTACTTGGATTTTATTACAAATTTTTCATTTTTTATTTTTTCATTTTTTTCTTCTTTTTTTAGAACTTTTTATAATTTGTTTGAATTTTTGCTACCAAGGCGCCTATTTCCAAGTTTTCACCAAGGCACTTTTCTATTTTTTTGAATTTTTTGAATTTTTTGATCTTTTTGTATTTTTTGATTTTTTTGTATTTTTGGAATATATAATTTTTTTGGAGATACATCAAAGAGCCTATTGCTAGGTTTTCACTAAGATGATAATTGTTTCAGGACATTTTCCAATTTTTAGAATTTTTGACAATATATCATTTTTTTGGATTTTTTAGGATTAATAATTATGTACAAAGGATGCCCCCAGACAGAATGGGCATCATGGATAAAACTTCTTCAGGTGCAAGACATTGATAGGATCAGGGAGCTTCTCTCCCTCTACTGTAGATAGTAAATAAGAACCTGTCCCAAAAGTTGTTGTAATGATGTAAGGTCCAAGCCAATTATGTTCAAATTTTCCCTTTTGATCTCTATGCTATTGATTCTTAGGATTTTCACGTAGGACAAGATGTCCTACTTGGAATTCTCTAGGGCGAACCTTTTTGTTGAAGGCTTTGGAAATGCGCTTTTGATAAACCCTCATATGGTCAAATGATGCTTGACATTTTTTATCTAGAAGTTCTAACTCTTGAAGTCTCATGGCGCGATAGTCCTCATTTGTAACTAGACCTTTGAGGGAAACTCTAAGTGAAGGAATCTCAACCTCCAAAGGTAAAAATTATTCAGTGCCATATGCAAGGGCAAAAGGAGTAGCCCCAGTAGGAGTATGAATACTCATTCTATAGGCCCACAAAGCCAGATTTATCTATAAGTGCCAATCTCTACCATTCTTACAAACTGTTCTATGCAAGATTTTAAGATTGGTTTTGTTTGATGCCTCTGGTTGACCATTTCCTTGTGGGAAGTAAATGGAGGACCAATGTTGTTTAATCTTGAATTTCTTACATAGTTGTTTAAGGTCCTTATTTTTGAACTGACCTCTATTGTCAATGATAATCTTGAAAGGCACTCCATATCGACAGATGATATGGTTCAAAATGAATAGAGAGACTATCTTACCCAAGGCAATAGAAAGTGGGACAACTTCTACCCATTTAGTGAAGTAATCAGTAGCAGTGATAATAAACTTGTGTCTACCTAATGATTTGGGATGAATCTACCCAACAAGGTCAAAGGTCCAGCGTTGAAATGGCCAATGAGATATAGCTGGAATGAGCTCCCTATCTAGAGCATGTATTAGGTTACCATGTTTTTGAAACTTTTCACATGACTTTGCAAAAGCTACTGCATCAATCTGCATCGTAGGCCAATAGTACCCTGCCCTAAGCAACCTTCGGGCCATGGCAAGACCATTGGAATGTCCCCCACAGATGCCCTCATGGATGTCAACTAACACTTAGTTAGATTATTCTTTTTCTAAGCATCTAAGAAGTGTTCCATCTAGACCCCTCCTATACAAATCACCAGAGATAAGGGAATGGTGAGAGGCATTTTGGTTAAGGTTTCTGCATTAAGATCGGTTAAAAGTTTTAGGTATAATGCCATCACGAAGATATGAGTAAATGGCACCATAACGAGATGACTCGCGACCAATAAGGGTACAAATGACAAGGATTTTTGGGGAGTCATATATAGGGTGATGTAGCTCTTCCACCATGAATTCAAATCTTGATTCATGTTGTTCTAACTGAAGGAGTGAAGCAAGTGTAGCCATAGTATCAACTACTTTGTTTTATGCTCTAGGGATTTGCTGAAATGTGACAAATGTGAAGTAGTGTTTCAAGGAATCAACCATTTGCTTGTAAGGTACCATTTTCTCATGTTTTGTTTGATATTCATCATTAACTTGGTTGATTATCAGCTGTGAATACCCTTAGATGTGTAACTCTATGATTCTCCATTATATGGCCATCTTAAGTCCATTTGTTAAAGCTTCATACTCAGCAATGTTGTTTGTACATTGGAAAAATAATTTATAAGACTTACGGATCGTGTACCCATGAGGAGAAAAAAACAACACACCAGGTCCTGAACCATTTTTCATAAAGGATCCATCAAAGAACATCTTCCATGTTCTTTTATTCATATACATGAGGTGCTCATCTGGGAAGTCAACTTGAATATGTGCATTATCTTGTATTGGGAAATCAGCCAATTGATCTGCTATGGCTTGTCCTTTGATTGCTTTACGCTCAATGTACTCTATGTCAAACTCTGAAAGGATCATCATCCATTTATCAAGTCTAGCTGTGAGGGCGGCCTTACCTAGCAAATATTTGAGTGGATCTATTTTTTCTATGAGGTGTATAGTGTGCACAAGCATGTAATGTCACAACTTTTGGGAAGCAAACACAACTACAAGGCAAGATTTCTCAATGTTGGTGTAGTTAACCTCATATGAAACAAGAGTGTGGCTAATATAGTATATTTCTCTTTCTTTCCCATTTTCATCAAGCTGAGCTAGTAATACCCCCAAGGAAGATTTTGTCACTGAAATGTATAGAATAAGTGGTTTCCCTGGGATAGGAGGCATTAAAATGGGAGGATGTGCCAAGTACTTCTTGATTTAATCTATACTCTTTTGAAAATCCTCATTCCAAACACATTTGACTCCTTTGTGTAAGTTCTTATTGAAGGTTTGAGCTCTATCCACCAATTGTGAAATAAATCTCCTTATAGATTGAAGACATCCTTGAAAACTCCTCATTTGACTAATGTTTCTAGGAGGTAGCATATCTATGATTTCTTGGACTTTTTTAGGGTCTACCTCTATTCCTTTTTCTGAAATGATGAAGCCAAGTAATTTTCTAGAGGTGACTCCAAATGCACATTTTTAAGGATTTAACCTTAGTTGAAATTGTTTCATGCGATCTAGAATGACTTCTAAATCATCTAAGTGTGTATCTCTTTTCTTAGACTTGGCCAAGGTGTCATCCACATAATCTTCCATGTTTTTATGCATCATGTCATGAAAAATGGTTGTCATAGCTCGTTGATAGGTGGCTCCTGCATTTTTTAATCCAAAAGGCATAACATTCCAACAATAGTTACCCCATGCACAAGTGAATGCAGTCTTTTCTTGATCTTCAGGAGCTATCTTAATCTGATTGTACCCAGAAAAACCATCCATCAAGGAATAAATCTCATAACCCTCAGTCATATCCACTATCATGTCTATATTGGTAAGTGGAAAGTCATCCTTTGGGCATGCTCTATTGACATCTCTAAAATCTGTGCAAACTCGAATGGATTTGTCATGTTTGGAAACTAGTACAATGTTTGATATCCATTCAGCATAGGCAATAACTCTTATGAATCTTGCACTAAGGAGTTTCTCCAATTCTGCTTTGACTAGGAGAGCTATGTGAGGATGCATATTTCTCAATTTTTATTTAACTGGTTTGACACTTGGAGCTATGGACAAGTAATGCATGATAAGATTAATGTCCAACCCTGGCATATCTAAATAAGTCCATGCAAAGTTGATTTTCTTTGTCTGTAAGAACTTAGTGTAGGCTTATTTTTCTTGAGGTGACACGGACTCAGCTAAGTGCACTGTTTGTGGAGCCTCATCTGTACCCAAATTAACTGCTTGTGTTGGTTCAATAAGCACTGAATATCTATCTTGAAAATAGCTAGGGAGACAATCAAGTACGTCATCCTTAGGCACCTCAGAGAGGTTTTCACCCTTGGATACATAATTTCTTTTTACTTTTTTTGGTTCTGACACTTCCACACAGTGGTTTTTTCCGTCAGAACTCTTATTCTTTTTATTTTATTTTCTTTTTATTTTGTGACTAAGGTACTTGATGTCTGGCTCTATCATGCAAGTAGCCGGTTCACTGGTGGAAGAGACTATAGGTTCAATGACATTTAAGTAACATGCTATCTCATAATCATTTTGAAATGTTAAGAGCTCAGGTTCTTGATAGCGTTGGGACCAATCAATGAGGTCAGGATAAACAAGAGGCAATTCAATGAAGTCAGGATGAATAAGAGGCAATTCAATGACTGGTTCAAATCCTCTAATCCTACACATGACTCGTTGGCTACCTTGGGTGGAGAAATATAAATATGGATAACATCAATATCTCTATCAACTGTAGAAGACTCGGAGAAGGAGTCCCATTCATACTCATATGAACTTGTATCTGAACTGCGACTAGGATGCTTACACCATGAAGGTTTGGGACATCTTGATGTGGAAGGTCTAGTGTCACCTTATCTTTCCATTAAATGAACAAGATTCTTTCTTTGACATTCTCTAAGAGGATCTTCTGCATCTGATTCATCTTGTTCTAAGGTTGCAAATGTCTCTTCAATGATTAGACTATCTGAATCTCCCCAAAGGAGATTAGTGGAAGGGACCCAATCTTCACACATATCTTGCTGATTTGTCAAATTAGGAACATATTCTGGTTCATCCTCACTATCTGACTCATCAAAGAGAGGATTAGTGCGCTTGTTGTAATTCTCAAATCTTAGGCCAACCAGCTTCTTAGACTTGCATCCAAAAAGAGCATGATCAAGTGGTTCAGATCTAGCATCCAGATTGTGATTAAGAGGGCCATATCTGGGATAGACCATCTATTTAACAAAAGTATATCCTCTTCCATAAGTCTTAGGAGAGGGAGAGAAGTTCTCATTGTGCATATATTTATCTTCTCTATAGATCCAATCTCTAACAAATGTTTCTTATTTCTCATCTTGGATAGGCACTGAGGATTCTACAAATGTGCCAAATAAAGTCATAGCTGAAGAGGAAGGTTTCTTTTCTTGTGAAGGTTTGCCATAAGACCGAGGTGAAACTGGTAATGTTGTGAGGGAGTTGAGTTGATACCCCCATACCAAGGTCTATTGAATTAAGCTTGTCTTTACATACAGCTAAGGTAGCATTCAAATATTATGCTTCTCTATTGAGGGGAACACGAGCCCTGCTGAAATTGAATTAATAGATAAAGTGTTATCCCCAGGTATACAAATCTCTATTCCATTGTAGGTGAACTTAAAACATTGATGGTAAGTAGATGACACAACTTGCATATCATGAATCCATGGTCTACCAAGTAAGATATTGTACACAAGAGGACCAACGTTAACTACTTGGAATAAATATCTTTTTCGACAGGGCTAATCCTAACAAGAAGGACAACCAATCCTTTCGAACTTCTTTCTGCCTCATAATAGGATTTGATAGTGATCTTCTTTCTGGTATCTATGACTTCTTCTGAATAACCCAACTTCTTAAAAAGACTCAAAGAACAAATATTAAGCCCAACACCCCCATCTATCAACACATGCCTGACACAAGTTCTATGGATCATGACCTCTATATGAAGGGCGAGATTCTGCGGGTGACTCAAAGATTTATCATCATCCTCTGAAAAGGTAAGGTAATGAGGGCTAGAAATATGGTTAACCATGTTCTATAATTGATCAATGTCTAAGTTGTTTGGGACGTTCGTCGTATGCAAAGAATCCTTAAGGACTTGCTTATGCCTCGAGGACAACTATAAGAGCTCAAAGATGGAAATTTGAGTTGGGGTTCTTTGTAACTGATCAACAAGGTTGTAACTTGACTTAGGATCAACTGTCAGTTTTAAGGTGACATTCTTGGATGCCACTTGCTTTGGTTTACTTGGTTGACTTGAATTGGGTCCTCTAATGACAATGGGACCTTGACTTTGTGTGAAAACATTAAGAGTTTGGGATGACATTCTAGAGTTAGGACCCCTTAGCACCACAATAGGTTCTTCATCAAAGATAGGAGGAGAGTCCATGCCTCGATCATAACCATAGGGATCTCTACCCCTCATCATGTTGACATTTTCTTCTACAACTTGAAGCATGTTGATAGTATTCTCCGCATCTGTATAAGTATAATTGACCTCAGCCTTTCCATTCTTAGGTTTAGAGGTGCCCCCTTCTCATACTTGGGCAATGGTTCTTTGAATGACTTATGATTGGTGTTGGTGTTCAATCCATTTATCTTAAGCTTTCCATTGTCAATGAGATCTTGAATAAGATGCTTGATTTTGTATCAGTTTTGAATATCGTGTCCAATGCCATTGTGAAACTTGCAAAAAGATTTCTCATCCCACCAATGTGGCTTAACATCAGGTATATAATGCTTCTCAAAATCTTGAGGATGTGCAAGGTTGTTAGCAATAAGTGTTTTCAAGATATCCTCATACGAATCACCAAGTCTTACAAATTGACGTCTCTCTTTCTTAGGTCTATCTTGGTATCTTGGCTTGTTCTCTTGTTGATTAGATGCATTGAGTTTCATGGCTTGAACAACACTAGACAAGTGGAGAATCACTTGATCTTTGGGTTGAGAGGAGTCCAAAACCCCATCATTAACCACTAGTTTGTTCCTATTCCAATGTGAGTTCTTCCCTTTATCCTTGTTAGGGTTTTTATTTTGACCATTGTTGTTGTTGTTTCCACATTTGGTCAAAATTCCTTGTTCTTTTAAAACATCTTCAATCCTACATGTGATTTCAACCATGGTGTCAAAGGAATCAAAAACCATCTTCCTAACTTTATACCACATTTCGGGAACCAAGTTGCTAACAAGGATATCAATCTTTTCATTTTTAGGAATGGTTCTAGAGTAGCGAGAGCATTGTAGTCTTCACCTTTACAAGAAAGTAACAAAGGATTCCCCTTGATTTTTCTTTAAATTGCAAAAGTCCAACATGGTGATTGATCTTGAAAGATTGTATGCAAAGTGTTGAACAAATCTGTGAACAAGATCTTTGAAAGTATTAACGGGGGGAGTTATGTTGGTGAACCATTCCATCACTTGACCCTCAAGACTCCTTGGGAACAATCTCATGAGGTATGAGTCATCTTGATGGAACTCAAAACTTATGGTATAAAATTGGCGTACATGATCATGTGGATCTCCATTCCCATCATATTTGTCATATTGAGGGATCTCAACCTTTCTAGGGAACTCTTTCATGTTAATACTTTTGTCAAAAGGATTAGGACAAATTGAATCCAGTGAGAATG
>MU228142.1:1943677-1969376 GCA_018584345.1 Thuja plicata | reverse complement strand
ATGAATTCTTGGGTGCTAAAATCTTCTCCATCATGTTCTTAAGTTGTTTGATTTCCTCTTCTTGAGATGGACCTTGCTTCTTAATCTTTTTGTCCACATCAAAGTTGTAAGGGACTCTAGCACCCTTTTTGATTAAACTCTCTAGGAACTTGTCCTTGTTTTTCTCTAAATATTTCTCCACATACTATTGGAAAAGTGGCTCTTGTTGCATTTTCATGAAGTCTTGGGAGGTGAGATTAAAACTTGAGCTACTACCCCCATATTGCAAACCATGATGAGCACGTTGTGATGGTTGTCTTGAGTTCCTAGGAGGTGTTTGTCTCCTATAATGATCATGTCTTGAGGCCCTTCTTCCTCTAGGGCTAGGAGATCGCGAAGGTGTTCTTGAACATCTTCTACTTTGGGGAGTCTTAGGAGGGGTAGATGGAGGAGAGCTGTTTCCACCACCAACATGCATATTGTTGAATTTATCATTGTGTTGTTGGGCCAAGAGGCTGTCTTGCTCTTCTTGGTAGGCCTTCCTTTCCATTTCCAACTAAGTTTTTCTCTCCAACTCTAGGATTCTAAATTGCTCTTCCTTTTTATCTTGTCCATCTAGGAAGGCTTTCTTTTCACGCTCAATTCTCTCGAGTCTTTCACTCGTGTATCTTGAAGGAATTTTGGGCGGTGAGCTTGGTCCTGAATGTCTAAACAAGATAGTATTCAATGAAGGTGTTATTCTAATAGTTGGTCTTGAATTACTGTATGACCTTGGATGTCAATTGAGATTTCTAAATTGATGTGTGTGTTATCATGTATGGTGTCTTAGATTTCCCATGATGTCTTTATCCTCCTGTCTAGAAAAATAGCCAAATGTTCCATCCCGTAAATAATATTCAGGATTTTTTCTGTCTATCTAGTAAGACATTGTTGTACTAGAATGGTGTCTCAATGATAATGACTGGCTATTCACCTCTTGATTTGTGTGCTATTGACCCCGTGCTTGTATTTTTATGTATTCATGCTTGTGAATGACATTGTACTTTTTTAATCCAAGTGGAGTGAATGGCTTCACATTATTGGAGGAGTGAGAAAGGGCTTGTGGTTTTAAATTACTTTGTGTTTCCAATTCAGGGTACAATCTTATTCTCTAAGAGTTCCATAAGCAGAAGTGTAAAATGTGAGGCATTAAAGCCTACGAAGATTTAGTATGATCTTGGAGTAGGCTGAAGTCCATCTAATGATACCAGGTAGGGGACTAGATTTGATGGAAGTTTCATTATTGATGATTTTTTGGGAGGAAAATTAAATATCAATAAAGTAGTAGGTATTGTTGTCCCTATGAACAATCTAGACCATTTTTCTAAGATATTGAACACTATCTTAGAGGAGCTCAAAAATAGTAATTGCTTGAGATTTTCAAATTGTATAAATACTACCAGTCCTTTTATGAATGTTCAAAGTTCAGAGTTGTCTTCAAATATTAGCATCTCAAAAGGGTTCTAGAAATTAATCTATTCCTGCTATTGATGATTTTAATTCTGATGTTAATATGGAGGGCTAGGGCTTAGACTTGGGGACAAAGATATTTGAGACACTATTTTTTGGGTGATATTTTAATTAGATTTGCCTCACAAATTCCAAATTTGGTTACCTTAGATACTAACTCAGAAGATTTCTCTAATGATTTATGAGCATGATCTTGATCTATAGATTATTAGGAAAACAACTTGATGGTGAGGAAGTGAAGAAAAAGAAACTCACCAATCCAAGGGACTTGGATTGATTTGATCCTTAGGAGTATGGTACAAGGCACCCTAATGAAGACATGAAGAGAGGGTCACATGGATGGCTCATGAAGATTGAATGGTCTAAAAGATCAATACATTTGAATGTAATATGGCTTGAAGCCAATTTTGCATATTTGATGTAATAAGCCTAAATGTATAAAGGTGTGACAATGATGGATTGATGTAATAGGGAATTGAATGCCTAGGATGGCATAGTAAGCCTAAAAGGCTAAGGTTAGGTCTTAGATTATAATTTGTGGATTTAATAATGTATTAAGGTCCTACATGGACAAATTTTGAATTCCTAGAATCCAGAGAGTCAATTAAATAAGTCTTAGTGTTTAAAGATTTGAATATGTAATGGTTAGATTCCAAATGGAGGGAAAAGCATAAAAAAAGAATTTATTGCATGTTTGGGAATCCCAATTGATTTGGATCGGTTATAGGAGTTATTATGTGTCTATGTAAGCCTTGGAAGGCATGAGGGCATGAGAGGTTGACTTAGAGGGTTCATATTGTACAGATTGTATTATATAGAAGCAATAAAAGTTTGATTTCTTGCAAATTTGAGGCATTATTGGATGTAGTTGATAATCCTTAAAGGATCATAAATTTTCATTAGTATACAAGGAAATAGTTTTTGAACCATCGGTTACATGATCGCCGAGTGACAACATTCATTCAAGCATAGAGGTCACCAAAACAGTCAAGCGTAGAGGTCACTGAAAATGTCTTAGCATAGTGATCACCAAAATCAGTGAACATTGATAGCACTATCACTGACAGATAGTTCAAAGAGTAAACTGAGAGAGCACAGTTCATAGAGTACCCGAGAGCATAGTCTATAGAGTAACCCGAGCACCAGTCTATGGAGAGACAATTTTATTCCAGAGAAAAGTGGATCTGAGATACATGTCAGCTAATGCACTTTAGTTTTAAATTAGCTTTATGCTTAGCTGGAAAACCATTTCTTGAGGATCAAGAAAAGCATAAGTAATAGTTTTAATCAGTCTAACTGATTGTAAACATGAAAACTAGGAGATCAAGGTCAAGTGGTAAACGTTTGATAATAGAGTTTTTCTTGTAAAGCATGAAACCTAATTAGGCCAAAACCTTTGTATATATATGTATAATCATTCAAGAACATGATGATTGTAGCCGGAGAAGACATCTATTGATCACAAAAATATTTTCATGGAGAAGGACACAAAAGGAAGAATTCAATTATGCAGAACTAGATTCAAGGCTACCGAGAAGAATAGAGGTATTATCAATCACAACTGGTGATACATATATTTTTGTGAACTTAAAGGATCTTTACTCAAAAATTCAAGATTGCAAGTTATCAGGTCATAATTATTTTTGTCTACTCTCTAACAATCATAGAAAATAGAAGAAATCCTTCAAGAAGGTTGACTTAATAGTCTTATTGTAAATCTCTTAATCGAGTGCACACATACATTATGTTCTTAAAATATCTTAACCGAGTAGACTTAACAAATCTAACAAGTTACTCCTGAAAGGGTAAGATCATCAGAAGTGATCACAACTTGTAGCCTTAACCGACACATTCCATTCTGCAGATAGAGAAGCTTTGTGGGTTTCATCCCCAGCGCATTTTTTACCTTCTAACAGGGGTTTTCTATGTTACCAATTCTTGTGTCATGTGTAACTAATTTTCATGAATGTTTCTATGATTGTTTACATGAATTTACATTTATGTTATGATATTACATGCATAGGGTAGAAAAGCAATATGGTCGGTAATGCAAGAAAAGATTACTAAGGTTAATTGATAAAAGTTTTAAGGGTACTGATTCACCCCTCCCCTCTTATTACACACCCTTCCATTATTACAACAATTGGTATCAGAGCTAGATATCTTTTTTGGAAAAGTTTAAATATCTTGAGAGAAAAGGTTATACAATGGAAAGGTATAAGCTTGATAAGAATATTGTGAACCAGAAGTTGGAGATGCATATTTTCTTTGAGAAATACAAAGAAGCAAAAACAAGATGAAAGAATTATTGGCTAAAAGAAAAGTCATGGCATCTCGCTACAATGAAACTGACTATCATGAAGAAGAGATACCTGATTTATTTGATTCATCAGAATCTGCATATAGTAATAGATCTGACACATCTAAAGGAAGTATTACAAGTCTAAATGAAATCAATCAACATCTAATTGAACAAGTAAAGGTAGTGCAGATCGATCAAGAGATACAGATGGTAAGAATGATTGATGTTATGAATAATGCTAGAAAAGCTGAACAAGAAAGAACATTAGCTATTGATGACAGGAGAAATATCACTGAAAAGCTGCAAGAGAAAGAAACTGAGATACAGAGACTAAGTGAACATCACTATGAAATCACCAATCGAATAGTTCTTATGAGTCATGAGGCCAACCGAGTGAACATGGAACTCAATGGGAAATTGGAATCTATTAGTGAACTAAGAGAAGAAAAAGAGAAACTAAAGCATGAAGTGAGGATTCAACAACAACATAATGATATGATCAAGAAAGTTGAAGAAAGTACAAAAAGAATGGATGAATTTCTAAATGGAAAAAGAAGATGCAACAACAATACCGGTTTAGGGTATACCAAGCATGGAGAATCATCAAACCAAGCTTATCAAAGGGATGTCTACACAAATCCAACAACAAAGAAGCAGTCATGTAATCATTGTGGAAAACTAGGCCACACATTAAATGTTTGCAAGAGCAAAGCTAAAGGTATTCCTAAATCTACTTGTACATTCATAGGTAATTGTTATCACTGTAACAAGAATGGACACAAAGCACATGAATGCATATATAAGGTGAACCAACCAAAGAAGGAATCCTACATGGAAAAATATTGTCCTACTTGTATAATGTATGGCCACACATCTCATAAATGTAGGAAAAAGAAAAAGCAAGTATGGAAGCCTAAAGAGAAAGACAATGCTTATAAACTAAGAAGAGTCGATAACTAATATGTTTGGGATTACAAAACATGGGTAAATTGCACAACATGTGGTAGATGTGGACACATTGTTGTAAACTGCATGAGGAAATGGATACAAAGATTGAGGAACTAGACTAACTCCAAAATGGCATGCCTACACTGTCATAAGGTCGGTCACCTATGCAAAGATTGCAGAGACCGAGTGACAAAGTTAAGCACTTTTGCAAATGGAAACACTATTGAAGATATTAGCAGAATGAGAAATTAAATGTTGAGGAAAGACTCAAGAAAAGATGATACTGGACCAAGCACCATAGTTGGTGACACCTCATCCAATGGATTAGGTGATTCCACCACCCCACCTAAGAAATACAAGTAAGTATGGAACTACACTATACAAAGCTATATTTTACATCAGTTCCAATATTCATTGATAATATTCCAAGTTAGCATAAATGAAGATGCACTATGGTATTAATTGTTATGATTTTGTGAATCTAGTCTCGTCAGTCAATACATACTAAGCATCGTCACTATATATGGAAAACAACCAAGTTGTCAATGTAAACTGAGCATCATTGGTAAACATGTGAAAGACAATCAAGTCTTCGATACATACCAAGCACCTTCGGTGAACATGTGAAAATTACAACTAAGTTTTCACTTACCTTGAGCGTTGTATACTCACTGAGGATGAAGACTTGGTATGATACCCAATCATCTTTGTTTTGTCAATCGAGTGGTAGCTGAAGCATTAAATGCACCACTTAGGTTATTTTCTATAAATAGGGAAACAAAGAGCTCATTCATTCACCAAGTGAAAAAGAGAAAATAATAGATTGAAGACAAGTGAATAAGAGCGACACGATTATAGAACAATTCACAACAGATTCAAAGGCTACTTTGACAGATTTCAACCATCCATAGAAAAGATCAAGTGAGTATCTAGACTCATCGAGCACACAGTTTATTTGCAAAGAATCCCTAATTTCATGAATAATGGAAACTACATCGCGAGTCTCAAAGATCAAGAAAACAAAGGATAAGAAGATCAACCTGATTAATAACACAACCTATGTTGAGCCTAACTATAAGTTTTTCCCTGAGATTGCTACTCAACCCGATGACAAGGGAGATTTTTAAAGTATCCCTCCTAGGGTTTTGCTGGTTGAAGATATATGCACATACATCTACTGTAAGGTTGCATAGATTAGAGATCTTGAGATTGAAGTAGCTTACCAGAAGCTATGCAAGGATGGAAACCTGAAAGACAAACACAATAACATTAAGGTGAAAGGGTTAACCAATGCCCTACTATTCCTGAGAGAGTTCAAGACCAGATGGATATGCATTGTACTTAGCCAGGTACATGATAGAAAAATGTGGTTGGATGAACCAAAACTAATCACAAAGTATGTGATTCCTATTGTAACTGGTTATCCAATAACAGACAAGGCTAAATCCCTAAAATGCCCTTCATGCCCCAAAATTGAAAAACTAATTGGAGTCAAATGGGATGATAGAGGGTTGAAAATCAATACAATCACCAACCCTGAGATGAAATTTGGTGCATGTGTGATTGGGTTCAAAATATTCCAAGCTAGCAAAATGAACAACATAGCATTTGGAGTAGTTGACACCTCTTATAAGATTGTGAAGAAGGGACTTCAACTAGACTTATTCAAGCTGCTACTGAAGCAACTGGAAGAAAACATGAGGACAATTAGATCAGCCAGATCTAATTCATGTAAGTTTGGTTCCCTCCTTATGTGTACATTCTTCTATTTTCAGAATTTATTCCCTTCTGTTGGTAATGTCACTTGGGACACAACCCGACCAATAACTGCACAGATTAGTGAATTCATTAAGTCACTAGGGGATAAATTCACATCTATAATGTATGCATACTTCACTACTTTCAATGATAGAATTCATAAGAGAATGATAATCCTTGCATAACTAGTTGAAAAATATAGAGATGACATATGTTTCATAGTGGACACCAATACAACACTTATCGAAATAGTTGTACCAAGACCAGCATGGTTACCACCATTAGACTATGAGATCAACATTGATCAGGCTACAAAGGATATTGAAGCCTTACTAAATGAGCCAGTGGAAAAATCATTGAGAAGATTTGGCACATATAAGGAAGCCAAGTCTAGAATCAAGACTGGCTTAGTAGTGAAGAAGATAGACCAAAAGAAGACAAAAATAATAAATACTCTTCAAAAGAAACTTTCAGTAAATGATGAAGAGTTGGAACAAGATGTCATCAAGGGATAGTCACCTGTCGGTGAATGTGAAGAGTTAAGTGAATCCGAGTCTACTGAATCAGATGTACCACCAACCAAGAAAAAAAGGTTACTAATGTAACAGTTGCATCAAAAACAAGGATCAAGACAACAAAAGAGGCAGACTCACCACCAGTAAAGAAAGGTAATGTGAGGACTTATCAGAAATGAAAGCCTCAAACTGGGAAATCAACACCGAGGAAAAGAAGATAAGGATGATACTGCCAGGAATGAAAGAGAACAAAGGCTCAAAGTAGAAAAGACCAAGATACCTAAGACAATTGATGAAGTTGTAGAGTTAATCATAAACATAGGTAGCTTATCACATCACAAGATTAGAAAATGGCTAACCTTGTCTCCCGAGAATCAGAATAAGATAGAAGAGGCCATAATTAAGGCAATGTTTGCATACAAGTATGTACCTATACAATTCAACAAGAATATTCCACAAGAGCTTAATGAAAAAATATCAGCAAGATGGACATATGCCTTGCAAATAGAGAAACAAATAAGGGAAAGATCCCTAGTTACATTCATGCCACCTGAGTCAACAATTGAAGAAATTGATTAATCAATGAAGGAGCATGCAAAGGAATTTTCTACAAATATGAGAGCATACAAAGTACTACAGGATAGATTAGAAGACATTGACAAAGAAAGCAATGAGATTTGGAATGAAATCTTCAATCCACCCAAGTAGGTATTAGCTCTAATCGAGACACCTCATGTTGAGGAGAAGGAGGCCACACCAAGCTCTGAGCACATTTTCATCAGTGATACCAAGGATTTCACTCCAATTGATTTCACAACAGAGGCAAGTAAGGCCATGGATGATGTACCTCAGATAATACAATCATTAGGGGAAACACCAGATATCACAATAAAAGATACAAATCATATTGAATCTGATGATGATCCCAAGAATGATGAAGATGTAAATGTTGCCACCGAGGAAACAAAGGAAAAGGAGACAATGGATTTTGCATAGGCAAATGTACCAGGTCACATGCCTTTATTGATACAAGCTATCAATATAATCAATGAAGAAAAGGAGAAAACACATGAGCCTAATGCAAACATACCAGAAGAAAAAGGTGACGAACATGGGGAGCAGAAATATACAAATGAGGAGAAGAAAGATACAAGTGGAGACGATAAGGCAAGTGATACACCTGCAAAGGAAATTGAAGAGGCAAAAAAGGCTACAGATAAAGACAAGTTTGATTTAGAGACGTCTACCATCGACCAACAATTTCATACCGAGAAGTATACCAAAGGCACCATACCTCCTACACAATCACCAAAATCAAAAGAGACTGAGAAGGATCTTGCTATAATCCTTCATTCTCCTGCTTCCAGTACAATTCTGAGGAATAAGAAGAAGAAGGGTAAAGCACCAGTCACACTTGATGAAATAATAGATATACTTGATAATGATCTAAGAACATTGGATCCTGAGTCACTAACCAAGTATGGAGCACTATGCAAAAGAAAGGAAATACATGACAAGCTCAAGAAGGAGCAAAAAAATTCACAAGTCCTAGATATTACAAAGGAAATACTATTGCAAATAGTACCTAACACTCAAATTGATCAAAATGCACCAATACTTGATCAACTAGCAGTTCTGACCAAGGCCATAACATCACAGAATGTAGAAGCCGACAAGGTCATTGATTAACATGTAGAAGAGAAGTGTCACTACAAGCTCACAGAGAAGATCATCCAAGAAGTGGCAAAAAACAAGGTAAAAATTTCTGAGCTAGTAACTACATTGGAACCAATAATATTAGAAGTTGTTAACTTAGTTCAAAAGTTGTGCACACTAGAGCATTTCACTACCAAGGATAGTGAAAAGATAGCTAAAATAGATGAAGATCTTAAAGTTAGTGTACAAAATATCACAACTGAGGAAAATGCATTCCAATTGCATTATGAGAATATTGTAGAATCAAAATGGTTGAGAGTTGAGATACACAAGGCTGAAAGAAAAATTAGAGATGAAGTAACTGAGCTCCAAGCTATGTTACTAGTGTAGGAGCACCCTAAGGTCTTTGAAAGATATTTTTGGTCATTTTGGCTTGTAGGTTGGTTTAGCCAACCATCAGTTAATAAGGACTATGTTATAAAGTCCCAAGTGTGTTTAAGGTGTGATTGGAGTAAGTAGTGATTAGGGTTTTCTAGTGATGAGGTCAAATTGTGTCTAGGGGTCTATACCCTTAGAAGTCAACCAAAAGGTCAAAGGGTTGAACAAAACTCAAAAATGGAGTGGAAATCAAGGTTTTTATGTTTTAAAGTGTTTTAAGGTCATTTTATAAGTTGTAGGACCAATTTGGGCCATTAGAAGCAACAAGTTGTGATTTTGGCAAAAGATGTAAAAGTTGTCATGACTACTTTTGCAACTTTGCAAAGTTGTCATGACAACATTTCCTAGTTTTTAGGAAAGGGCTTTAATGGTGCCCAAATCTCAACATGAGGGTCCAAAAATGTGAGGGTAAGGTATATAAGGTGGGAAAAACCCTAATACAAGAGTTAGTTGCCATTGTGTACAGATTGTGTGTGTAGAAGGAAAGGATTTTTACTGTATTTCATGACAATGCTATGTTCCAGTAGTGTAATGTATTGAAATTGCTTAATCAATAGATTGAGAAATTTTATGTTGGAATGTACTTAATTCTTGTAGCATTTAATTGATCATTTTGTGTGACTGGTGAAGGTTTTTTTAAATTCTTTTGTTTTCACAGTTTCGCTGTCTGGTTTTGAGGCAGTTATGTAAATTTTCCACCCTCTTGAATTCCCGCGGTCAAAATCCTATGGCCTCTTGGATTAAAGTAGGGGACTCCATTTACATTGTGTATATAGGTTGTGGAGTCATTTTATTCAGGGGAAGCAATTTTAGCATCAAGCCCTGGGCGAGTACAACTGCATTCTGGTTAGGTACTTGAATGGAGCAGTAGCAAGAAAGCTTGCTCAGTGGTTTTTTTGAATCCAATAAATGGTGGGAGCATGTAGAGAGGAGAGTCCTTGTTAGTTTTATGCAAGGAGAAGTTCAGGGGAGGTGTGGAAGGAAACCAAAAAAAGACAAGAAACCAGACTGTGTACATCTTCCCTAAAATACATGAAAATAGGGGTTTCTTGGAAAACTAGTGTACGAACAGAGTGGGAACTTGAGACCTTGAAAATCCTAGAGTAGAGGAAAAACCCACAAGGAATCTGTAATTAATTCCCAAGGGTGTTAAGGGATTTTAGGAGAAAATCCACTTTTCCAAAGAATAGGAGGGCTAATTAGGCCTAAAAGGCTACAAGGCCTTAAGAACTAGAAATCTTGAACCCGATTGAAACTAGGGTAAAAGATCCCCAAGTTTGGATCTAGGGGAGTTGAAAGAGCCCTAAAGAAGGCCATGAATCCAATCCCATAGAAGATAGGGCAGATGGAAAAGTAGATGACCAAGGCAAGCCATGGATGTGAATAGTTATGGAGAAGGACCTAGTGTGAATTTGAACTTGTTGGAGAGCTCCTAGTGAATTGGAGGATCAGATAGGAATCCTCTAGTTGAGGTGGTGATAGGAACCCTAAGAAGACCAAGAGAAGGTCTAGTAGAGAGAAAGAAAGCTCTAGGAGTGGGAGCTCCCCATCAAATTGGTATTAGAGCCATTGAAAGGCCTAGGAGTTGATTGGTGTATGTCAGAGAGGAGTGAATCCATAGGAGAGAACATCATGGTGACTAATGCCAAATTGGAAAGGGTGTTGTTAGAGCAAAAAGAAAATAATAGGCTTCTTGAAGAAGCAATGGGAGAAATGAAGATAAAGATGGTAGAGGTTGTAGAGATAGCCAACAAGATGAAGGAGTAGATGAGTGAAGATAAAGACAAGGGGAAGAAACTAGTAGAGGAGGAGATAGAACCAGAGCCTAACCCTCCTCTACCTAAGGAACCATTTCTCAAGGCACTCAAAGAATTGTGTGGCAAGGATCTAGAAGGCATTCCAATGTTCTTTGGTAAGATGGATGCAGAGATGGTTATGGAACGGATTGAAGGCATGGAGAACCACTTTGAATGTGATGGAATCAAAGAAGCACATAAGGTAAAGATAGCTGAGTCTAGGCTAAGAGGGAAAGCACTCACATGGTGGAAGTTTTTGCAAGAAGAAAGGGAGAAAGAGGGAAAGAACCCCATAGAAAATTGGAAATAAATGGTGGAAAAAGTGAAGGATAACTACCTTCCAGAAGACTATGACATTCAACTACACAAGAAGAGGTAGGACCTTAGGCAAAAGGACCTAGATGTGCCATCATGCATAGAAGAATTTTAGAAGCTTTGTCTGAGATAAAGGATACGTGAGATAGAGAGCATCAAGGTTGCTTGGTAACTTAATGGATTAAGGTGGAATATACAAGAATAACTTAGTCTCTTTGCCCTAACCTCCATTCACAGTTTTTTACAAATGACCTTGAAGGTGGAAGAGAAAATTAGAAAGAAACAAGACTCCAACTCCAGAGGAAGAGGAAGGGGTAGAGACAATAGAGGTGGCCATAGAGGAGGTTCAAGTGGAAGAGGAAATGACAGTAGAAGCCAAGGTGACTCCAGATATACAGAGTAGGTAGATGAGTCAAGAAATAGAGGTGGATAAAATAGAGGAAGGGGTTCTTATAATAGTGGAAGAGGAAGATCAGGGGGTTTTAGGAGAATTTCTCACTTTTATTCCATGAAATGCTACAACTGTGGACAATTGGGGCACCCTACATATAGATGCCCTAACAAACCCTCAGCTTCACAAGGAGGGAAAAAGATTGCCTATGTCCAAGAAGAGGACTATTCTAAACATTTAGAGGTGAGTCTTGATTCAGAGAAAGGAGAACATCTCATGTTGAGAAGAATCTTGATTAAGACACCCACAAAAGATGAACATGAGCAGAGAAGGGCTCTTTTTAGAGTCAAATGCAAGATATTGGGGAAAGTGTGCAAAGTTATCATTGATTCAGGGTCTACAGATAATGTTATATCTAAGGAGGCAGTAGAGAAGTTAAAGCTCACAAAGATTCCACATGTGTGTCCCTATAAAGTTACTTGGTTAAACAAGGGGCAAAAAATCTTGGTAAATGAGAAAGTGTGGGTATAATCCACCATTGGAAAGTATCAAGATAAGATACTTTGTGATGTGTTTCCAATAGATGCATGCCATCTATTGCTTGGCAGACCATGGCAGTATGACAGGGAAGTTGTCCATAATGGGAAAGAGAACAAGTACTCCTTCAAGAAAAATGGGGTAACTTTCAAAATTTAGTGTTTAATAGAGGAAGAAATAGTGGAGAAGATAGAATCCAGTGCATTATTGATGAGTGGAAAGGAGTTCCTAAGGGATATCAAAGAGGAATGATTTGGCTATGCAATCATGTTAAAACCAAAGGAGGAGGAGACTCATAAGCAAGCACCTATGCCAAAGGAAGTGAAATAATTGTTGGATCAGTTTAAGGACATAATATGTGAGGGTACACCAACTACACTACCACCAAAGAGGGAGATAAGTCATCAGATTGAATTTGTACTAGGAGCATCTTTGCCAAACAAGGATGCATATAAAAGTACACCAGAGAAAAACAAGGAGATAGCCAGGAAAGTACAAGAACTTTTGGACCAAGGGTTGATCAGAAAGAGCATAAGACCATGTGCTGTCCTAATGGTGTTGGCTCCTAAGAATGGAGGTAAGTGGAGGATGTGTACTGATTCTAGGGAAATTAATAGGATAACTATTAGATATAGATTTCCTATTGCTAGGATAGAAGATTTAATGGATTGTTTGGGGGGTGCTAAGTACTTCTCTAAAATTGATTTGAAAAGTGGTTACTACCAAATTAGGATGAAAGAGGTGATGAGTGGAAGTCAGCCTTTAAGACTATAGAGGGGTTATATGAATGGTTAGTTATGCCCTTTGGGATTACCAATGCACCTAGTACCTTTATGAGGGTGATGAATGAAGTCTTGAAAGATTACATAGGTGTATTTGTAGTTTTCTATCTAGATGACATCCTCATTTTTAGCAAGACAAAGGAGGATCATATGAAACACTTGGAGTTAGTGTTGAAGAGGTTGCAAGAAGAAAAGCTCACCATCAATCTTGAAAAGAGTGATTTCATGAAGGAAGAACTAGTATACCTAGGATTTTTAGTTTCCCAAGGTGACTTGAAGATAGATAAGGACAAAGTAGAGGCCATTTTGAACTAACCTACTCCTAAGACAGGGACTGAAGCTAGGAGATTCCATGGGTTAGCCCAATTCTATAGGAAGTTTATTAGAAGATTCAGTGAAATATGTGTACCAATTCTAGAGACCATTAAAGGAGGGTTGAAAACCACATTTGTATGGACCAAGGCAGCTAATGAGGGGTTTGAAAGGTTGAAGAGAGAAGTAGCCACTCAACCTATATTGTTGTTACCAAGTTTTGACAAACCTTTCATAGTAGACTGTGATGCAAGCAACATAGTAGTGGGGGAAAATATATGTATGCATTAAAAAAAGGGGGAAAACATGTCAAAGGCAAAAGAGGGAAATACACAAAGGAGGAAACATGTACATACATTGTACTGAGGCATGCACATAGGGGGAGTCATTGACAAGGTAATTGTTAGTAATAACTGAGATGAGGGGTGAATCGGTGGCCTCAAAAATATTCCAATTAATCAACCCAAAAACTTAGTGCCACAATATTAAGCCTCTAGTTATCTTTAGTCCTATAAGATGAATGCCTTCAAATATACTTATCAAATTACTACTTCTCAGAGTGCTTTGTTAAACCTTATTCTTTATGTTTACCAGATAATTGTCTTTCAATTTACAAACAAATAGTAAATTACTTAGAGTATACCGATCAATCCAGATTAACTATGTGTAATGAAAAACACTAAATTAATGACTCATAAACACATTGACACATGGATTTTTAACATGGAAACCCTATTAAGGAAAAAACACTTGGGACAAGTAACCCAAAATTTTCACTCTTCTGAAGTGAGCTCGGTGAAGAGCCAACCCTGTTAAAGGTTACAAACACACTGTTAAGTGTGACCTTGTTAGAGGATTTAAAAGATTAGTTTGTCACTTGATATCAGACATTTCTATGCTACCTTCCTTGTCCAAACTCTTCTAGTTTTTCAAATGGTATCTAGCATCTCATGCTATCTTCATGACTAAAATTTTTGATACTCCTTGGGATGTATCTCAATATTGAAAGGATCTTTAAATCCTGCTCGGTTAAGAGACTTTATGAATAAATGGTTAAACTGAAACAATATGATCTATTCACATATACAGCTTATACTTGCATATTTTTTAGATCTATTGTAAGCTCATTAAATCAATTCGATCAATATATCTTTTCAATATTATTGCTCCACTTTTGTTCTTCTCGGGGATTCTATGCTCTGTTGCTCAGTGTTTGAAGAAATCTTTAGCTCTTTCCTTAGCTTGATTGATCAGGACTATATGAAGTTGTTCTTCATCAGTTTCTCTCCAGCATCCTCCTTTTCATTCACTCCCCTTAATTCATAATGAATTAAGTTGTCTCTTTATAGACATGATATCACCATTTCTAGGTTCTTGATTTTCTTGATCTTTGCATGATCCACAATCTTAGCCAATCTAATTTAAATAAAAAAATTTGTTTTATCTCGCAAAGATATTCTTGCCAACTAGACAAAATAGATTTAAATCCTTTACTTATCTTTGGCTTTATCTTGTCAATGAAAACAATGATAACTACTAGTTAAGTCTATATTTAGCTCTACTAACTAGATATTTTGTCATTTCTGAACTCCATTCAACTTTTGTGTTTTAACTCTTTGATAGCTTCGGTCAACACTCTAGTTCTCCTCAGGCTTCTCCATCAGGGTTGCATTGTGATTCTAGCCATCTGGTATGCTTGTGATTCTGCTCGTCAGTAGTGCTAGTCAGGTTTCTTTCTCAGGCATCACAGTGACTTAACTTTCAGTTATCTCTATCCATCGAGTTCCACTAGCCATCGGTGTTTGAAGTCACATAGTGACTCATTGTCTTTTATGCATTAATGAAAGCATAATCTTTATCTCTCTAATTCTATGAAGTCTTTGACACTTTGATTATAACCAATTAGATTATATCAAGTTTACATCAATGAAATTACAGTCCATTAACTAATTTAATGTCTTGCATTATCTTTTTGCATTTCGGTGATCAACTTAACATCTTCAAACATTCAATTAGTTACATGTCATTAGTAAAGACTTGGTGTATATACTAAGAACATATTAGTTTGCATATATTATTTTTTGATACTAATGCCAAAGGGGGAGATTGATAATCCTTAAAGGATCATAAGTTTTCATTAGTATACAAGGAAATAGTTTTTTAATTGTCAGTTACACCGAGTGACAACATTCAGTCAAGCGGAGAGGTCACTGAAACAATGAAGCATAGAGGTCACCAAAAATGTCTTAGAATAGTGATCACTAAAATTAGTGAACACCGATAGAACTATCACCAATAGATAGTTCAAAGAGTAAACCGAGAGCACAATTCACAGAGTAACTCGAGAGCACAGTCTACAGAGTAATCCGAGAACGTGTCTACCAAGAGATAATTTTATTCCTAAGAAAAGTGGATCTGAGACACACATCAGCTAAAGCACTTTAGTTTTAAATTATCTTTATGCTTAGCTGGAAAACCCTTTCTTGAGGATCAATAAAATCATAAGTAATAGTTTTAATTAGTCTAACTGATTGTAAACATGCAAACTAGGAGATCAAGGTCAAGTTGTAAACCTTTAATCATAGAGTTTTTCTTGTAAAGCGTGAAACCTAATTAGGTCAAAAAATTTGTAAATATAGATGTATAATAATTCAAGAACATGATGATTGTAGCCGGAGAAGACATCTATTGATCAGACAAAGAGTTTCATGCAGAAGGAAACAAAAGGAAGAATTCAGTTATGAAGAACTAGATTCAAGGCTACTGAGCAGAATAGAGGTATTATCAATCACAACAGGTGATACATATATTTTTGTGAACTTAAAGGATCTGTATTCAACAATTCAAGATTGCAAGTTTTCAAGTCATGAGTATTTTTGTCTACTCTAAAAATTGTAGCAAATAGAAGAAATCCTTCAAAAAGGTGGACTTAACAGTCTTATTGTAAATCTCTTAACTGAGTGCACACATACATTGTGTTGTTAAAATATCTTAACCAAGTAGACTTAAAAAATTTAACATGTTAGTCCTAATAGGGTAAGATCATCAGAAGTGATCACAACTTGTAGCCTTAACTGACACCTTCCATTTTGCAGATAGTGAAGCTTTGTGGGTTTTATCCCAAGTGCATTTTTTACCTTCTAACAAGGGGTTTTTTGCATTACCAATTCTTGTGTCATGTGCAACTAAGTTTCATGAATGTTTTTATGATTTTTTACATGCATTTACATTTATGTTATGATATTACATGCATAGGGTAGAAAAGCAATATGATCGGTAGTGCAAGAAAAGATTACTAAGGTTAATTGATAAAAGTTTTAAGGGTATTGATTCACCCCTCCCCTCTCAGTACACACCCTTCCATAATTCCAATAGTATATTTGTTCTATAAGCCTAAGTGTTATTGAATAACGGTTTTAGAAGTCTTTTAGAGAAAGTTCACACAACTTGTAACTCTATTTTTGTAATTTTGTGTTGACTATCTTGTAGAAGTACACAATTTTGTTTTGATTTCCACCATGAATTTGTAAGATCCATCCCCCTTTTTTACATATTATTTCCATGGGATGGATCCAATATTGTAACATACCTTTCTAATATGAATAATGCAGGAGTGAAGGTTGTTTGCAAAGATCAAGAGAGGAAGATTGAGATTGGACATTGTTGAAGGGTTATGTGCATGGTGCATGGTTATTGTAGCAGAAGATCTAGCCACTGGAGGGGGTGATTTTATGATAGAATCTAATTTGGTATGGTCAGGGGATGGTGAATCATCCATAAATTGATTGGTATGATAATGAGAAGCAAGACATTGGTAGAACCCTAGATTTTAGGGGATTTGTGGAGAAAATTAGGGATTTTGTACTTAGGAAGGTAATATCACCAAATTGGTTGTATAATCCTTGATTTAGGGTCATTTAAGGACTATTTTGAGAGTCTCAAGGTCTGGTGTGAAGAAACAAGAGTTTTTTCTTTGTAAATGTGATGGAATTAGCCCTCCTAGTTCAGGAACAATGGAAAATTTGAGAAGGTTGGTCCAAAACACAAGGGGTTGGTTTTGGGATATGTTTTCAAGGTGGGAAAATAGTATTTTAATATGCAATGTGTTTTCAAATTTTTTTGAGAAGATTTTGTGAAAAGAATTAAAAACCCTCACTACTATACTACTAGGACTGTGCAAGACTGGACAGTTTGGTGAAAGGAGATAGAATATCCACAAGGAGGATTTTTTAGCTTAGAGTGAAGATGAAATAGGTATGTTGGGATTATTAGGGGTGTTTGAATCACCATTGTGTGCAAGGATCATGAGTGTGGTTGCAGAATTCTATTGACTGGAGGATGCATAGCATGGAACTTGGAGCATGATTGAATGGTTTGTGTATGAAAGAGTGGATGAACTCAAGATGTGGAGTCTAGTGGAGTATAAGGTGTTTGAATATTGAACCCTAATAGGTCTATGGAGTGGGATGAGTCCTAGAGTACCCTTTATTTTTCCCTAAAAAATCTAAGGAATGAACTACTATTTCAGATATCCTTTATTTAATACTTCAACACATCAAAGGATGGACTACTATTGTTTTGGACTGACATGAAGATCTATGACTATCCTCATGCACAAATGCATGAAACTCAATAGATTAACAAAGAAAATCCTAATTACCTACATCCTCAAGACCCCAACTCTTGGACAATACTTTCTTTTGTCCTCAAATACATAAATCCAAAAGGAATTAGACTCAACCCTTCTGCAACACCAAAACCCCCAAATCACTTCTTATCAACCCTTATTTATAGGGCTCCCTAAATATCCTATCTCTGATCACTTCCAAAAAAATGAGGAATTGATTCACTATTTAATGATCATCCTAAGACAATCCAGATCAACAAAAACACTCCTTGCATGTGCCAATATGCCTCTGCAATACCTTAGCCACCATTTTCACTGAATTTCTCATGGTGATCACCCACAACTTGATCTATTCCTACACTGTAAAGTTTAAAAAGATATGGTACATGTTATATTTATAACATCCCATGAATTTTGGGTCCTAAGAGTTCATGGGATGGTCATGTTTTAAAATAAATGCAAGACTATCACTAAAAAGAGATCAAAACACTGAAAACTTAAATCAACACCAAGCATACAAACTTCAACATAAATTATAGATCATCATAGAATGATTGAAAATAAATAGAAAAGAATTTCAATACATTTATACTCCTTTTCAAATGATCAAAAAATTCAAGGTTTCCAAAGATTGATATCAAATATGCGGAAAATATTAACTTTTATTGAATCTTTGTGTACAGTTTGTACATTCCAGTCTTCTCTCCCCTACAATAGACCTCTTCATACAATATATAAAATTTCTATAACCATATCAACCAATGTTGGGCATTGGGTTGATTAGTTAAGGCCCAAAACATAAAAAATAACTACTTTCCCTCTAAAAACTCCTATTTACCGTTGATTTTCAAATATTTAAATGTTTAAACTATGAAAATGACTTTATTGAATGCAAAACTCCAACCTAATGAAATCTAATGCCTTAAAATTATTCAATGACCTATCTTAGAACATAATTTTATTCTTGGACACTATTGTTCCACTTACAAGCAATTTGGGCCTTTAGTCCATTATCACAATCTTTACATTGAAATGTCATTCATGACATTAAAAAACATTATAGGCTCTAATATCTTGTAATTGATATTCATAGAATCTTTATCAATATTATTTTACCTTTGATCATCACTACCTATCTTCAAAGTCTTCATAGGTGTATTGAATGTCCATGGTGCCCCTGCACCATTCTCCCCACCTCCAATAAAATTCTTGTCCCAAGAGTTGATCTTCTTTGGCCAAGTACTGGTCTTTGTTGACCTCTGAAATGTAGGGGTGAATTAATCTCCCAAAGTGACATACCTCTTCATAGGATTCTCTTCACTCATACACAAAGTATTAGATAAAAACTTGTTTGAAGATGACTGTCCTCGTAGATGACAGTGCTACTTGGGGACTGCCTGCACTTGTGGCCCATGGTATGAGTCATGTTGACTCCGTCTGCTGCCAATCTCATAACCATTACTTTGTTTACCAATGGGACACTTGACTATCCCAATCAACACAAAAGGTTTTTCAATTAGTCCTTTCTCCCTTGGACTGCCCTACCCTTCAGTCTGCAAATCCTTCATACACCAACCAATATAATAATGCAAACTGCCATGTCCATACACTGAAATTGATGAACTATAACTGATTGAATGTTTGAAGATAATAATTTGGTGATCACTGAGCTGCAAAAGTAAATTCAAGACATTAAATCAGTTAATGTATTGTACTGTCATTGATGTCAACTTGATATGGTTTGATAATTCATACACATAATATCATAACCTTGAAGATCTGAAGAGACAAATTTTATGTGGTCGGTAAAATATAAAAAGTCTGTATACACTGAGTGACAGTGAACCCCGAGCAGTTCACAGTGTATACTAAGCAAGCGTATACCAATCAAGTGAATACTAAGTAGTTCACACTGTATACCGAGCACCGCAGTAAACAAAAGTTGATGACCAATTAGAACTAAAGTTAAAGAGCGACAAAATTACTTAGCTTGTAGAGCTATATTTAGGGATTGACTGTTTGATTTATTTATTATCAATGATCAGTTAGAATAAAGCATAGAAGAAGATTTAAAGCATTTTTTATTCATAGTTATCAAGGAGAGATTTACTGAATAAAACTAAAGCAGAGCTTTACGGGATAAAGAAAAGCATGGTGAGTTTTACGGATCAAGAAGAGATCTACAACAAAAACAAGGAGATTGAGCGGCTAATCATGTCTATATAAGGAGATAAGGAATTCATTATCAAAGAAAGAAATGCTGAGTATTATTTGTGTGAAGATGGAATTCTTCATACAAATCTGATCATATAGGTTGAAGAATAGAGGCAAGGAATTCTACAGACACTGAGCAACAAAGGACAGAGCTTTCATTGAGTAGAAGAAAGAAAGAAAGCAAAGGAACTAAAATGTATATTGATCAGAGAAGTATTATAGAACTAATAATAGATGTGAATATTTGCAAATCAAAGTTGGATTTTGAACAGATCATTTACTATATTAGTTTAACCATTGATTCATAAAATCTCTTTACTAAGTGGGATTTAAAAGTCCTTATTGTATTGAGATACTCAAGAGTATCAAAAGGTTTTCTTGTTGACAGCATAGTGAGTGCTAGGTCAAAAGACAAACTATTATTTTTAAATCCTCTAACAAGGTCACACTTAACAGTGTGTATTGTAACCTTTGACAAGGTTGGCTCTTCACCGAGCTCAGTTTAGAAGAGTTAAAATATTTTGGGTTACTGGTCCCAAGTGGTTTTTCCCATACTAGGTTTCCATGTTAAAAATCTGTGTCAAATGTGTATATGTGTCATTGCATTGATATTTTTCTTTACACATTATTGAAACTAGATTAGTCGATTATAAGTTTATTTGCTGCTAATCAGTAAAGTTTAGAAAAGATAAACAATATATCTTACCGATCAGTTTACATTTGTTGAAATTTAATTATGACATACGTCTTGTTGAAATTGGGAATGTAAGATAATTGAGGGTATTATATTTGAGATATAAGTTATTTTTTGGATCTTTTGGAATTATTTTTAAGGCCACTGATTCACCCCCCCTCTCAGTTATTCTAACAGTTGGTATCAGAGCTTTGGTGATTGGAAGAAAAGTTTAAAGGGACTTAAGCTAAAGATCACAAGATGAGTAAAAGGAATGTACCTAAGTTGAAGAAGGACAACTTTTCATCATGGAAAATTAGGATAAGACTTCTTCTATCAGGTATTGGAAGTGATGTCACACAACACTTGGATACTGAATATGTTGCACCTACTAGACCTCTAACCATTGATCAATTGAGAGAAAAACATGAACACAATTATATGATGATAGAACTTGCTTCTTCACTAACCGATGCTGAATTTGAAGATGTGAAATCATGCACCTCTACAAAGAAAATGTGGGAAAAACTCTAGCTAGTACATGGAGGAGATGCAAATGTGCTAAGAGCTAAAGCTGAAAGCCTAAGAGGAAATTTTGATGACCTGAGAATGAAAGAAGGAGAGAACATCACTCAGTACAGTGATAGAATAAAAGAAGTTGTTAATGTTATCTGTAGAGTAGGAGGAGTACATGAAGAAGAAATAGTTGTAAGTAAAATTTTGAGAACCTTACTACTTGTTTATGCTATTAGAGTATCTGTGATTCAAGAAATGAGAGTAGTAGCTAGTAACAATGTTACTCTTGATATTTTGATTGGTAGACTTATTTTATTTGAGATGGACAACTATGACAATAATGTATTACCTACTATTGAGTCTGCATTCAACTTCTTTGAAAAATAGCAAATCTAGTAACAAACACATTATGAGAAATGATAGTGACACTGATAGTGATGAACAAGAACTTGATGAACTTGAAGCACTAATGGCTAGGAGTTTACATAGAGGTAAAGGAAGATATAAAGGTAAATTACCATTGGTCTATTTTAATTGCAAAGAAATTGGACATTTTGTTGCTAGATTCCCTATCAAGAGAAAGGATGAAAGAAACAATAATAGATCTTATGAAAATAAGTATGACAAAAGAGACAACTAAGATTACAAGAACAAAGGAAAGAAGGCTTGCTACCTCATTGAGAACAAATCTGAAAATTATGACACTAATTCTGATGAATATATTGAGGTAGTATTTATTGATATGAAGGATAATTCAGACAAAGAAGAAAGGTATGTTGAAACAAAACTTATATCTAAAGTTAGCAAAAATGATGTCTGGATTATTGATAGTGGTTGTACTCATCACATGACTGGAGATAAAGAAAAGTTTGAAACTTTTGAATATTATAATGGTGGATTAGTTAGGATGGGTAATGACTCACCTTGCCCTGTTGAAGGAAAAGGTACCATCATGTTGAATAAACTGATCAGATGTGAAAATGCATATTGGGTGAAAGGAGTTAACTATAATTTATTGAGTGTTTCACTGCTGAACAACATAGGACACCAAGTTACATTTGAGAATAAAAAGGTAATGATCTTGTTAGAATTAATCATTCCTTGGTTGTTATATTTACTAGGATAAACCAAGGTATCCTTTATTATTCTTAGTTATTCCTCCTTATGAGGAATCCTACACTTGGCTCAGACACTTATGACATGTGGCATCTATAGAAATGGGAGTTACAATGTATCTCCCTCCTCACCTCTCTATTAAAGAGATGGCTTTATTTCTCTCTCACACATATTAGACACAATTCTTCACTTCTTGTATATCATTGTAAGAGCATACTCTCTCTCATTCTCTCTCTCTCTCTCTCCTTGGCTATTTTTCCCATTCATAATTCACGGGGGTTTTTTTACGCTTTTCCCCCTTCAAAAAATTCTTGTCTCCTTTGTTGTTCTTTTTGGTGTATGCTCTAAGGATTAGTTTAATTCATGGTAATCTTCCTTTTTTCCTAACTCATTTGGATTAATATGTTCCTAGCTCGAATTTGATTATCCATTTTAACATGGTATCAGAGCAGGTTTAATCCATTTTTTGAGTTCATGGTTTAAGCGGTTATCATATTTTGGAGCACTCCAAATTCGGAGACTCATTTTATTATTTTGAGAGAGTTTCTTTTAGTTCATCTCTTCTCCTTTAGTTTTTAATTTTTTTAAAATTAATTGTTAGTATTAAAAAGTTTCATTAGTTTAATCATTTTTTTTATCTTAAATAATTCAAATTTAAATCCTATAATTCTCATATTATTCAAATTTAAATCCTAAAAAAATAATTTCTCATATTATTCTTCTATTAAATCTCTTTTTAATATTATAATTTAATGTTTAAAAAGTTTTCCTTTACTAATGTCGGTTCCTGCATAAAAATATTCTTTTTTAAATTTGGTATGATTTGTTTCTATTTTTATATCTTTGCATGCGTGTCTTATTTAGCATATTCTCTGGTTTTTTTATTCCCTCTATGTTTTTTAGTTTTTAGGTTTTCTACATGCATTCGATTTTATTTTAAGTATCATTCTTTCATCTTCTTTGATTTAATTCATGAAATCTTCGTTATCTCATCTTCTTGCTTTGCATAGTCTTTTTTTGCATTTCAGATTTGTAGCATAATTGTTTGTGTTACCTTTTCTTCTTCCCACGCTTTCCCCCATCCTCCATTCTCCGAGCAAGCTCCTTCTTCGCCCTGCCTCTATCCTCCACCTTGTTGGACAACAGCTGACTCACCCTGCTTCTTGCATCTCCTGCCACCCTTCGCTCATACTAGACACCCTTTGTTCTTGGTTAAAGGATTGAGCACATAGGTCTGCTATCCTAGGCTGGATTTTATTTGAACATTTACGCTCAAATCTGTTCCTTTCCTCGGTCTGCTTTCCATCCATTGCCTCTAGACAAAGCCAAAGCCTCTTGGCCTCCCAGTCTCTCGGTCATTGATTATTCTTGCATCTATAACTTCACCAAAAGTAGCGAAAGTATCCCTGAGAGTCTGATCATCCACCCCATACGAAAGGCCTCCAATGAAAATCTGAGAGGACATGAGGCGCGCAGCATGGTAGACGGATGGAAGACCTCCAAAACCCACATGCTTAGTTATTAATTGCCGCAGCAGCCCACCCAGCTTAGTCGGAGTTTAGTTTAGTTTTAGTTTTTTTTATTCGTTTAATCTGTTAGTTTTTTTTGTTTCATTTTTATTCAGCTTCTTCCCTAAAGGACGCTGTGGCAGTGTTCTTTGCGAGTGAATCTGTCAGCAGTGTGTTTGCGTTTACTTTATTTTCCTACATGTAACAGAGTTTGTTTTGTGTGCGCTTTAGTTTGCTTGGAATTGAGTTACACAGTCGCTAAGGTTCTATGTGACTGGGGATTCAGATCATCGTGAATTGATAGTTTCTTCTGATTTTTTCTGGGTGTGAAGGTTTATTTCAAATTGATTTAGTTTTAGTTTTTTTTTTCATCTTAAGTTTTTTAGTTGTTTTTTTTAGATTTAGTTTTAAATAGATTTAGTTAGTATCTTTTAATTAGATTTAGTTTTTTAATCTTTAGATTCTCGTAATCATATGTAGTCTAAAATAGTTTTTGTTTTCAATCTTAGTTAATTTCTCCTTTTAAATAGATTTAGTTTATCATAGATTTAGTTTATCATTTTTTTAAATAGATTTCATTTTTTTTAACTTAATCCTAGTTCTTTTTAAATCAATATATTTCAATAGATTTAGTATTCATCTTTTGTTAGATTTAGTTTAATATTTATTTTAATTCCTTTTAATTAGATTTAATTCTAAATCTTATTCTTTTAATAATAGATTTAGTTCTAATTCTTTTAGTTTTTAATTAGATTTAGCTTTATATAGTTTCAGTTTTAATCTCTTGTTTAATCCGTTTTAGATTTAGTTTTTGTTAATCTTTAAATAGACTTAGTTTAAAATAGTATTATAGTCTTATCTCTTTTTTCATTTTTTAATTAAGTTCAAATTAGCTTTTTTCTTAAAAGTTGGAGACTTTTGTTTATCGTGTTTCCTAACTTTTTTTGCAGGGTTTGTTTCCGTTTTCTCTTTTTTTTTTCATTTCAGTCGTGCTATAGCTTATAGTGTAGATTTAACTTTTTGGATATTGTAGCCTTGATATTCTTTCTCTCCCAATTAGAGAGAATATTAGGCTATAATAACCCAAAGGTTATATCATGTTCTCTAACCTTTTTTTGTAGGGTTGTGTTGTTCTTTTTTCTCCTTGCATGCAAGAGTTCTTGTTGTTATCTGTTAATCTATAACAGCTTAACCGAGATCCTCTTTCTCTTAGCTTTTCTTAGGTTCTATTTTTCCTCGGTTTGTTGGATTTCCTTGCATGTCTCTATGGCAAAAGCTGATATAGCTTTCTGCTATTGCATGCAAGATCAGTTAGTTTTTTTCTATCTGTTTCTATTCTGTTCTTTTTTCCCTTTCAAGCTTCCCTGTCCTTTTTTCCATCTTCCTGCATCCATCATGTCTACCCTAATGCCTGAGATAAAATTAACCAGCACCAACTATCATGCCTGGAAAACCCACATGACCTGGATATTCAGATTTCACCATCTGTTAGACGTTGCCACTAATGCCAGCACTAAACCCGCTACCACTGCTTCTCAAGCTGACCAAGATGCTTGGAAAGATAAGAATGATGAAGCCCTTGGATTAATTGGCATATCCTTAAGCCTTGAATTATTTGTCCTTATCTCATCCTGTACAGAAGCCCATCAGGCTTGGGACATCCTGAAAAACACCTATGATAGTGCAGATGAGACCCGTAAAATCCAACTTCAAGACCAGCTTGAAGACCTCAAGTATACAGATTTTAATTCTGTTGATGATTTCTTGCTCAAGTTTGATTCAATCAAAATTTTACTAACTGGTTTAC
>MU228142.1:1903435-1940340 GCA_018584345.1 Thuja plicata | reverse complement strand
CCTTGGTTCAGGTACAATTTCTTGGAAAAGAAAAAAGCAACAATCAGTTTCATTATGTTCTACCGAGGCTGAATATAAAGGCTGTACTACTACCTCTAAAGAAGCACTATGGCTTCGAAGATTACTTACAGATTTGGGCTTACCTCAGCATGATCCCACAGCTTTATACTGTGATAATCAAAGTGCAATTGCCTTAGCAAAGAATCCAGTTTATCATGCCAGATCAAAGCACATCTCCATCATCACTTCATTAGAGAACACATTCAAGACAGACAAGTGTCCCTCTTTTTCTGCAAAGGAGAAGATCAAGTTGCAGATATCTTGACAAAGCCTCTTTCTAGAGAGAAATTCCAGATTCATTGTACAAATTTGGGTTTAACGCCCTTTGATTGTAAACCCCCAAGTAAAGATTAAAGGGGGGTGTTAGAATTAATCTTTCCTTAGTTGTTATATTTACTAGGATAAACCAAGGTATCCTTTATTATTCTTAGTTATTCCTCCTTATGAGGAATCCTACACTTGGCTCACACACTTATGACATGTGGAATCTATAGAAATGGTAGTTATAATGTAACTCCCTCCTCACCTCTCTATTAAAGAGATGGCTTTCTTTCTCTCTCACACACATTAGACACAATTCTTCACTTATTGTATATCATTGTAAGAGCAAACTCTCTCTCTCTCTCTCCTTGGCTATTTTGCCCATTCATAATTCACGGGGGTTTTTTTACGCTTTTCCCCCTTCAAAAACTTCTTGTCTCCTTTGTTGTTCTTTTTGGTGTATGCTCTAAGGATTAGTTTAATTCATGGTAATCTTCTTTTTTTCCTAACTCATTTGGATTAATATGTTCCTAGCTCGAATTTGATTATCCATTTTAACAGATCTATAATGGAAAAGTAAAGTTGACCGATACTGGTGAACAAACAAAAGGTAATCTATTCTATCTTAATGATATTAGGACCACTTATTTATTGGCTAGAAATGAAGATGTTTGGTTGTGGCATAAAAGGTTATGTCATGTGAGTTTTGACAACATGGTTAAGATAAGTAAGAAAAGAAAAGTGAGAGGTTTACTGAGTATTTAAAAGCCTGACCATGTTATGTGGAAGAATTATCAAATAGGAAAAATGACAAAATCTAGTTTCAAGAGAAAAACCTACACATCTAATGCTACTCTGGAGTTAGTCCATACTGACTTATGCGGACCAATGAGAACAAAGAGCTATTATGGTGATAGATACTTTATTCTATTTGTTGATGACTATTCTAGGATGATGATTGTCATGTTCTTAAATGAGAAATCTGAAGCATATAAGATGTTCAAATGGTATAAAGATAAAGTTGAAAAAAAAGTGGAAAAGAACATAAATGTTTAAGATCACAAAGAGGAGGAGAATTTATTTATGATGAATTCACTAACTTTTGTAATGAGAATGGGATTACAAGATAGGTTTCTGCACCGAGAACACCACAACAAAATGGGATTGCTAAAAGGAGGAATAGATCAATTGTTGATTGTGTCATAACACTAATGATTGAAAAAGGCATCACATAAACATTCTGGAGAGAAGTTGTAAGTACTGTTGTCTATACACTGAACCGAGTTCAATTGAAGAAAGACATAAATAAGACACCTTATGAGCTATGGTATGGATACACACCAAATGTGAGTTACTTTAGAATTTTTGGAAGTCAATGTTATATACTGAAAGATGATAGAAATGGGAAACTTGACTCTAAAAGTGATGAAGGAATATTTCTAGGATATTCTACTAAAAGTAAAGATTATAAATGTCTGAACAAATCATCTAATAAAATCATTGAAAGTATAAATGTTAAAGTAGATGAATTTTCTAAGAAAAATGATGAGGAAAGCGGAAAGGAACCTGAAGATTACAATAGATTTGTCTACATTGAAGAAATTAACACCTTGCCTGAGTGACAACATAGTGCAACCGAGCAACAGGATGCACACACCGAGAATAAGGAAAATGCTCACAATGCTGCACCGAGTGATAAAGAAGATCAAAATGAAGAACAAAGATCTGAGCCTGTACTTGCTAAATATGTCAGAAGACACCATCCACAAGACTAGATCATTAGGGACAAAAGAGGAGGAATGTGAACAAGAAGTAAGTCACTTAACAATAGATGTTTGATTTGTGATTTTGAGCCAAAATCTGTTAATGTTGCACTTGAGAATCAAGAATGGGTTAGTGAAATGAATGAAGAGATTGAATAGATTGAGAAAAATAAAACATTGATATTAGTACCTAGACCGAGTGATAAAATTGTCATTGGCACCAAATGGATTTTCAGAAACAAACTGAATGAGAATGGATAAGTCACAAGGAACAAAGAAATACTATTATGCAAAGGGTATGCACAAGAAGAACGTATTAACTATGGAGAAACCTTTGTGCTTATTGCTAGACTAGAAGGAGTAAGAATTCTACTTTCTTATGCTTATTTTAAAGGATTCAAAGTATACTAAATGGATGTTAAATCTGCATTTCTGAATGGAATACTAGAAGAGGAGGTATACATTGAACAACCTGGAGAGTTTGTTGATCCTAAGAAGAGAAACATGGTTTGTAAACTACACAAAGCCTTGTATGGATTGAAACAAGAACCGAGAGCATGGTATGAAAGAAATCACGCTCATCTCATTAGTATTGGATTTTTTAGAACAAGTGACAACAATAATATGTATTTGAAAGGAGATATTGATGATAAAAATTTGATTGCTGAGATATTTGTTGATGATATCATATTTGTAGGTAATGATATGCTATGCAAGTCATTTGCTGATGAAATGAGAAAAGAATTTGAAATTTCAATGTTTGGAGAGATCAAATTTTTTCTTGGTCTACATATTATACAATAGGATGAAAGAATCTACATCACACAATCCAAATACATCAAAGAATTTCTAAATATATTCAAGATGGAGGACTCAAAACTAGTTGGAACACCTATGGCAACTAGATGCAAATTGACAATGGAAGACAAGACAACCGAGGTAAATTAGACCTTATATAGATCTATGATTTGTAAACTAATGTATGTTGTACACACTAGACCTGATATAGCACATGTAGTTGGTATAGTTGCAAGATTCTCTGCTAATCCTAAGGAATCTCACATGACTGCTGTTAAAATAATTTTGAGATATCTGAAGAATACTGAAGACTATGGTTTGTGGTACAATAAAGAAGGCAAATTTGAGCTACAAGTTTATACTGATGTTGATTGGGCTGGAAACATAGATGATAGAAAGAGTACTATAGGAGGAACATTCTTTATGGGTGACAGACTTGTCACATGGATAAGTAAAAAGAAAGGATGCTACAAATTGTTCTAACATTGCATGGATCAAGCAATTGCTGAAAGGTATGAATGAAGAAATTCTTGACCCAGTAATTATCTATTGTGATAATACAAGTGTTATAAACATTTCAAAGAGCCCTGTGATGCATGCTAAGACAAAGAACATATCTATTAAGTATCATTACTTAAGGGAACAATTAAAATAGAAACATGTAATACTGGAATATGTACAACCCAAAGAAAAACTAGAAGATATATTAACAAAACCATTGCCAAAAGATACATTTGAGTACCTGACGAATAGACTAGGGGTTCGTCCCTTGTCTACTGGTCACTAAGCCGCCTGGGAATTTGCATCAGCCTACACGTTATCAGAAGATTAATCATGTTGATACAAGTTGAGACATGGACTGCAATGACATATCAATATAAGAGGGTACTTATCTGAACCATACACCAAAGATATTGTTGGCTACTACAGAACTGTACATTTTTTTTGGCATTGTTGTCAAAGGGAGAGAGATATTAAATGAAATATCTATCATGGAAAAGAACATCTAAAGAGAGAGAAAGATTCAATGAAATGGAGATTAAGATTCAATGGAGAGGAAGATTCAATGAAATAACCATCCATCAAAGGGAGAGAATTGAAGAGAGTTAACACTGCATATCTATCTAGAAAAAGGGAGAAACGATTCTACAACAAAGGGAGAGACAAAATTAGAAGATGGAATTGATACAGCTATCCATTGAAGGGAATGAAGAAAGGGAGAGCACACAACATAATCAAATCTAAGCTAGAAGAGATTACTGAGATTCAGATATTTGAATTGGTTATAGAAAAATAAGTTTGGTATGTTATGGCATGTTTATGTTGCCATCAATGCAAAAGGGAGAGATTGATGAACTATAACCGATTGAATGTTTGAAGATGATAAGTTGATGATCACCAAGCTGAAAAAGTGAATGCAAGACATTAATTCAGTTAATGTGTTGTATTGTCATTGATGTCAACTTGATATGGTTTGATAATTCATACACATAATATCATAACCTTGGAGATCTGAAGAGACAAAATTTATGTGGTCGATAAAATATAACAAGTTTGTATACATTGAGTGATAGTGAACCCCGAGCAGTTCACAGTGTATATTGAGAAAGTGAACACCGAGCAGTTCATAGTGTATATCAAGCAAGAGAACAGTGAACAGTTCACAGTGTATACCAAGCACTGTAGTAAACTCAAGTTGATGACCGATCAGAACTGAAATTAAAGAATGACAAAAGATTTCTACTGAAGTTAAGTTGATACTAAGGAGTTTTGGTTTAAATCTAATTAGATAAGATTGTGGATCACACCAAGATCAAGAAAATCAAGAACCTAACAATGATCATATTATGTCTATAAATAGACAACTTAATTCATTTTTAATTAAGGGGATTGAATGAAAAAGAGGATGCTGAAGAGAAACTGATGAAGAGAAATTTCATACAGTCTTGATCAATGAAGCTGAGGAAAGAGATAACATTTTCTGTGGACACCGAGCAACAGAGCACAACATCACTGAGTAGAACTAAAGTAGAGAAAAGGTATTAAAAGAGATACATTGATCAGATTATTTTTATGATCTTACAATAGATCTAAAAATATGCAAGTATAAGTTGTATATGTGAACAGATCATACTATTTCAGTTTAACCATTGATTCAAAAAGTCTCTTAGCCAAGCAAGATTTAAAGATCCTTTCTATATTGAGATACATCCCAAGGAGTATCAAAAAGTTTGGTCATGAAGATAGCATGAGATGCCAGATACCTATTGATAGGCCAAAAGAGTGTTTGATCAAGGAAGGTAGGATAGAGATGCCCGATATCAAGTGACAAACTAAACTTTTAAATTCTCTAACAAGGTCACACCTAATAATGTGTTTGTAACCTTTAACAGGGTTGGCTATTCACCGATCTCACTTTAGAAGAGTGAAAATTTTGGGTTACCGGTCCCAAGTGGTTTTTCCCTTAACATGGTTTCCACGTTATAAATCCATGTGTCAATGTATTTATGAGTCATTACTTTAGTGTTTTTCATTACACATAGCTAATTTGGATTGATCGGTATACTCTAGATAATTTACTGTCTTTCGGTAAATTAACAGACTGCTATTAGGTAAATGTATAGTATAAGGTTTAACAAAGCATTCTGAGCAGTATTAATTTGATAATTGTATTTGAAGGAATTCATCTTCTTGGACTGAAGATAACTAGAGGCTTAATATTGTGGTACAAAGTTTTTGGGTTGATTATTTGGAATATTTTTGAGGCCACTGATTCGCCCCCCCTCTCAGTTATTACTAAAAATTAGTATCAGAGCTTGTGTGATTAGAAAGGGAGTTTAATAGCTCAATCAAAAGATCATAGGATGAATAGACAAGATGTGCCCAAGTTGAATAAAGACAACTTTGCATCATGGAAAAGTAGAATAAGACTCCACCTATCAAGTATTGGAAATGATGTTACTCAATACCTTGATACTAAATATGTGTTTCCTATAGGACCTCACACTCTTGAGCAATTAAGAGTAAAGCATGAGCATAATTGCATGATGATAGAACTTGTCTCATCACTCTCTGATGCTGAGTTTGAAGATGTCAAAACCTGCACCTCTACAAAGAAAATGTGGGATAAGTTGAAGGTGGTACATAGAGGAGATGCTAATGTACTAAGAGAAAAGGCAGAAAGCCTAAGAGGGAGGTTTGATGACCTAAGGATGAAAGAAGGAGAAAATATCACTCAGTATAGCTGCATAATCAAAGAGGTAGTCAATGCTATCTAAGGAGTTGGAGGTGTACTTGAAAATGAGATAGTGGTATGTAAAATCTTAAGAACCTTACTGCCTATATATGCTATTAGAATTTCTGCTATTCAAGAAATTAGAGCAGTTACAAACAATACGGTTACTCTAGATAGTCTGATTGGTAGACTGATTTCATTTGAGATGAATAACTTTGATAATAGTGTCTTACCATCTATAGAATCTGCATTCAAATCTTCTTTAAAGATAAGAAACTCAAGTCATAGACATGCTATTAGAAATGATAGTGAAAGTGATAATGAGGATCAAGGACTTGATGAGATTGAAGCACTAATGGAAAGAAGATTGCAGAGAAGCAAAGGTAGATACAAAGGTAAATTACCACTTGTATTTTTAATTTGTAAAGAGGTTGGACACTTTGCTGCAAGATGTCCAAACAAAAGAAAAGATGACAGAGGAAATGACAGATATTATGAGAATAAGTTTGATAGAGGTGATAATAGAGATTACCGAAGCAACCATCAATCTGACAAAAGAGATACCCAGGACTACAAAGACAAAGGGAAGAAACATTGTTACCTATCTAAGAACAGAACTGATGACACTGACACCAAATGAGAAGAATACATTGAGATGGTATTTGTAGCCATGAAGGATGATTCAAACGAAGAAGAAGAAAGGTATGTAGAAATTGCACTCATATCTAAAGTTAGTAAGAATGATCTCTGGATCATAGATAGTGGTTGCACTCACCATATGACTGATGATAAACAAAAGTTTGAAATTGAATACTATAATGGTGGTTCAGTGAGAATGTGAAATGATACACCTTGTCCAGTTGAAGGTAAAGGAACTATAATGTTGAATAACCTAATCAAATGTGAAAATTCTTACTGGGTAAAAGGATTGGATTATAATCTATTAAGTGTTTCATAGCTGAATAATATAGGTCACTGAGTGGCATTTGAAAATAAGAAGGCAAAGATCTTCAATGAATCAGGAAGGTTTATTAGAACAAGTGAGCAAACAAAAGGTAACCTTTTTCTATCTTGATGACACTAACACCACTTGTTTAATGGATAGAAACGAAGACATATGGTTGTGGCACAAAAGATTGTGTCATGTGAACTTTGAAAACATGATAAAGATAAGAAACAAAAGGAATGTCAGAGGTTTACCGAGCATGACTAAGCCTGAGCATATCATGTGCAAGAATTGTTAAAAAGGTAAGATGACAAAGTCTAGTTTCAAGAGTAAAACCCATACATCTAATGCAATTCTAGAAGTATTCCATAAAGATCTATGTGGACCCATGAGGAAAAAGAGATACTATGGAGATAGGTATTTTATTCTCTTTGTTGATGATTATTCTAGAATGATAACATTCATGTTCTTAAAAGATAAATCAGAAGCATTCAAGATGTTTAAATGGTATAAAACTATGGTAGAAAAACAAAGTGAAAAGAAATTAAAATTCTTAAGGTCAGATAGAGGAGGAGAATTTACTTTAGATGAATTCACTAACTATTGCAATGAACATGGAATTAAAAGACAGGTTTCTGCACCAAGAACACCACAGCAAAATGACATTGCTGAAAGGAGAAATAGATCAATTGTTGACTGTGCAAGAACATTGATCATTGAAAAGAGCATCGCTCAAAATTTCTAGAGGGAAGTTGTCAGTACTACTATCTACACATTAAATAGAGTACAATTGAAGAAGGACACAAAGAAGACACCCTATGAGCTTTGGTATGGTCATACACCCAATGTAAGTTACTTCAAAATCTTTGATAGTCAACGTTATATTTTGAAGGATGATAGAAATGGAAATCTTGACTCCAAAAGTGAAGAAGGTATCTTTCTAGGGTACTCAACCAAAAGCAAGGCTTATAAATGTCTTAATAAGTCATCTAATAAGATCATTAAAATTGCAAATGTAAAAATAGATGAATATGCAAAAAAGAATGATAAGGAAAGAATAAAAGAACCAGAGGACTACAACAGGTTTGTTTATACAGAACCTGACACTCTACCTGAGCAATAGTGTATCGCTCCCAAGCAAAAAATCATTGCACCCGAGCATCAGGCTGTAATTACCAAAAATTTGGAAAATCCTCAAGATGATGTTTCGAACAATGGATATCTGAACGAAGGTCAATAAGATGATCAAAATGATGAAAAAAGGGTTGAATCAAAACTTTCCAAGTATGTCAGAAGACATCATCCACATAATCAAATCATAGGAGACAAGAAGGCTGGAATAAGAACAAGAAGTAAGTCACTGAACATTAGATGTTTGCTTTGTGATTTTGAGCCTAAATCTATTAATACTGCACTTGAGAATGAAGAATGGGTTAGTGCTATGAATGAAGAAATAGAGCAGATCAAGAAGAACAATACAAGGACACTAGTACCGAGACTAGATGACAAGAATGTCATTGGTACCAAATGGATATTCAGAAACAAGCTGAATGAGAATGGAGAAGTCACAAGAAACAAAGCAAGGCTAGTATGCAAGGGATATGCACAAGAAAAAGGTATTGATTATGGAGAAACCTTTGCACCCATTGCTAGAATAGAAGGAGTTATAATATTACTTGCTTATGATGCATTAAAAGGATTCAAGGTATATTAGATGGATGTCAAATCTACATTCCTAAATGGAATACTAGAAGAAGAGGTATACATTGAACAAACAGAAGGGTTTGTTGATCCAGACAAGAGAAACATGGTATGTAGACTACATAAAGTCTTGATGGATTGAAACAAGTACTTAGAGCCTGGTATGAAAGACTTCAATCCTATCTCATTAGCATAAAATTTGTTAGAACAAGTGAAAATAGCAATCTGTACTTAAAAGAAGATACCGATGGTAATATTCTGATTGCTGAAATTTTTGTTGATGATCTCATTTTTGGGGGAAATGAATTATTATACAAATCCTTTACTAATGAAATGAGCAAAGAATTTGAAATGTCTATGTTTGGGGAGATCAAATTTTTTCTTGGTCTACAGATTCTTCAACAAGATGCAGGCATATATATCACTCAGTCCAAATACATCAGGAAGTGTTGAAGGTATTCAAGATGGAAGATTCCAAACTTGTTGGAACACCTATGGCTACCAGATGTAAGCTGACAAAAGAAGACAAATCCAATGAGGTAAATCAGACCTTATATATATCAATAATTGGAAAACTAATGTATGTTGTTCACACCAGACCAGATATAGTGTTAGAGTAGTCTTAGTTTAGCTAATAATTAATTCATTTAATTATTAGTCTATCTTCTCTTTGCTTAAGTTATACTTAGGCAGATTTCTATTTCTTTAGGGTTTCCCTTTTAGGGTTTTGGTATCCTTTTATAAGGACTCACCACTTTGTATTTGATTAAGGAGATTGTAATCTTTTCAGTTTGTTGATAATAGAAATTCTTTTCTCTCAACATGGATTTCCAGTCTCTGGCTTTTTGGCCGCCATAGCTATTCTTCTATCTTCTATCTTTGCTTCTACTTCATGACAAGTTTGCATGCAGGTGATCTTGGGAGATTAGCTTTCAGCCTAATCCCAACATGGTATCAGATCTCTCCTGCTGTTCGTTGTTCCTGTTTTGTTGAAGCACAGAGGGTTTCAGAAGCTTTTTCAGTGTCTTTTATTAGATCTAGGGGGTCTTTGTTTTTTGAGGCACTTTGGACCAAAACCGACCTCACAGTTGCGTCCGGAAGGCCCAAAAACCCCAGAATCCATATAAAGTTTGTCCATTTTGGACAACTTGACTCTGAGGCAAAAAAATTTTGGTTTCCAGTGCCGTACGGGCACGGAAACTGAGAAAAATTCAAAAAATTAAAAAAAAACACATTTTTATGTGTTTTATGCGTTAAAAAAAAATGTAGCCAGTTGTTTTTAAAATCGCACAGCTGCGGCCGCCGCCGCTCCTCCACGGCCCGGCCAGCGCGCGGCCCGCGCCCCCTGCACCGCCCGGCCCCCCGGCCGCTCCGTCTCCCTAGGCGCCTCACTGCTCTGCGGCCCCTCTGCAGCCACCTCTGAGCTCTGCAGCCCCCGCCGCCCCACCAGCTCCCCTACGCTACCCCTGCGGCCCACTCCACGTCGGCTATCTGCGCCGCTCCGCCGGCGGTCTCCGCTCCTTCGATGGCGCGACCTTTTACTTAGCCCCCGTGAGTTTTTTGTTTAGCCGCTTGGTCATATGTGGGACCAAGGGCTGCGGCCCAGCCCCTGACGTGCGCCATGTGCCTAGGGGCCCATTTTTTTTAGCCCCTGGGGCTTAAAACTAGGCTTTTAGGGCATTTTTGAGCCCTTATCACCTTTTTGGCTCTATCTGGAGCATACAGAGGCCTTTTTTGGACTTCGTTATATCGTCGGAAAGCTCTTTCCAAGATCTTTCCGATTATGGTGATTTGGAATTTTGGGTCTGCTGTTTCAATAGTTTTTTTTTACTGTTGAAGTCTGATGTCTATTTTTGCCTTCCGGGAGTCATATCTGGCTCATCCGGACTCTGTTTTTGGCAAATGAGATATCGTCAGAAAGCTTGTTCAGTGATCTATTCAGTTGCAGGGGTGTTTTTTCAGATTCTTCTCTATATTTTCTCTCCTCTGAGTTTGGCAGTTTATGCACTCTGGTGGATTGCTTGGTTCTACAGGTCCTGGGATCTCCTATTCTGATTTTCTAGCTCACTCTTCTTTCTAACATCTGAGCTTGTTTTCTTCTTCTGTTGCATTCTTTTTCTGTAAAACACGCTGAGATAAAGTACCTACTTCTGTATTTCTGGGATCTTGTACACCTTGTACGGTTTTTGTACTCGCACTCTGTTATAAAGTGCCATGGGGGGTTATGATGATTATGCCATTTTAGGCGCATCCACCTTTGTCAAGTGAGCATACCTTCCATGACATTAGCCCATGCTGTGTTTCGGTGACACCACCCTTTATCCTGTGTGTGTACTTCTGTTGCACTGTTGGTGTTCTTGGTTCTTTGTTCTGCAGATGTTTCTGGCATTGCATTTCAGTGTTCCTGTCACCTCTCCCAGTTCAGCACTATGGGGGGTTCACCTGTTGGTTCTATTGCTTCCTGGTTTGATTGATCAGCTCTTTAGACTTTGTCTTCTCTACCTGGTCATGCACTTCAGTGGGGGTTCCAGCAGTCTCTTCTGACAGAGTTTTTAGTTCCATGCTTTGGAGATGCTTCTTACTCATTCTTGTTCCTCTCTTTGGGACTTTCCCTAGATTGGAGGCTTTGTTTCCTTTATCTAGTTTCTTTCTTTTTTTGGGTACCTGATCAGGCCTTGTTGCCGGGACCCATCTTTCTTGCTTTCTGCAGTAGTTTAGCTATTTTGCTTCTCCCTAAGTTACACTTAAGGGGGGGTGTTAGAGTAGTCTTAGTTTAGCTAATAATTAATTCATTTAATTATTAGTCTATCTTCTCTTTGCTTAAGTTATACTTAGGAAGCTTTCTATTTCTTTAGGGTTTCCCTTTTAGGGTTTCGGTATCCTTTTATAAGGACTCACCACTTTGTATTTGATTAAGGAGATTGTAATCTTTTCAGTTTGTTGATAATAGAAATTCTTTTCTCTCAACATGGATTTCCAGTCTCTAGCTTTTTGGCCGCCATAGCTATTCTTCTATCTTCTATCTTTGCTTCTACTTCGTGATAGGTTTACATGCAGGTGATCTTGGGAGATTAGCTTTCAGCCTAATCCTAACATATAGCACATACAGTTGGAATAGTTGCAAGATTCTTTGCTAATCCCAAAGAATCACATATGACTGCTCTCAAGTTAATTCTGAAAAATTTGAAGAACATCGAGGACTATGGATTATGGTATAAAAGAGAAGGAAAAACTGAGCTACAATTCTATACAGATGTTGATTGGGCTGGAAACATTGATGATCGAAAGAGCACAACTAGAGGAGCATTCTTCATGAGTGACAGACTTATCACATGGATCAGCAAGAAGCAAGGATGCATCTCCCAGTCTATTGCAGAAGTAGAGTATGTGGCTGCTACTGCAAATTGCTCCAATATTGCATGGATCAAACAATTGATGGAAGGTATGAATATGAAGATTCTTGAACCAGTAATTATCTATTGTGATAACACCAGTGCAATCAACATTTCTAAGAATCCATTCATGAATGCTAAGACCAAGCATATTTCTATCAAGTATCACTATCTAAGAGAACAAGTGCAAGCAAAGGAAGTGAAACAAGAATATGTTCAATCAAAGGAACAATTAGCTGATATATTAACTAACCCATTACCAAAGGATACATTTGAGTACCAGAGACAGAGACTAGGGGTCCAACCTTTGTCTATCGATCAGTAAGATGACTAGGAGGTTGCATCAACCTATATCAAATCTGAAGATTAGTCATGTTGATGAAAACACTGAGATGAACAATAATAGATAAATCTGTACACATCAAGGTAAAAGTATGCACCGAATACTAGAGATATTGTATTTCTGATGGATAGGGAAATTCAAGGAATATATTATGTAAAGGGATGGAACATGATATAAATGATTTTTGTTTGGCATTATTGTCAAAGGGAGAGACTATCTCATTATCAAAAGGATCAAAAGGGAGAGATTATTTCATTATCATCAGGGAGATATTATCTTATTGATCAGAAAATATTATATCATTATCCATGAAGTGAAGTTCCTGATAATCAGATGAAAGAGTTAATCAATATTCAAAGGGAGAGAAATTGATTACATATGAAATATCCATCTAAGGGAGAGAAGTAACAAAGGGAGAGAGTTCATACAAAGAGAGAGATTTTTGTCAAAAGAAAAAGAGATTATCAAGAAGAGGAACAGTCAAGGAAGAACACATATTAGAACAGAGACATTAGATGCTACATCTATCCAGAGAAGGGATTGACGATTGAAGACAACCATTATGCATGAAAAAAATCTAAGCCATTTGAGCTTACCAAAAGCCAAACATTTGTAATAGTTACAATAGGAAAGCTTGATGAAACTGTTATATTTCATATTGTATTAGTGAGAGTATAGTATGATAATGTAGTATGTTTCCATCAATGCCAAAGGGAGAGATTGATGACATGTAACTGATTGAATTTTTGAAGATGTTAAGTTGATCACCGAGATGGAGAAAGATAATGCAAGACATAAATCAATTAATGAATTGTATTTTCATTGATGTCAGCTTGATATAATCTAATCGATTATAATCAAAGTGTCAAAGAATTTAGAGAATTAGAGAGATAAAGATTATACTTTTAGTAATGCATAAAAGACAAGCATTCACAATGTGACTTCAAACACTGATGACTAGTGGAACCCGATGGACAAAGATCATTAAAAGTCAAATCACAGTGATGCCCAAGAAAGAAAACAGATGAGCATTACTGATGAGCAGAATCACAAGCATAATCGACAGCCAAAATCATAGTATAAACTGACAGAGAAGCCCAAGGAGAACTAAAGTGTTGACCAAAGCTATCAAAGAGTTAAAACACTAAAAATATTTTGAGTTCATAAATGACAAAATATCTAGCTTGCAGAGATAAATATGGACTTAACCGGTAGTTATGATTGTTTTCATCAACAAGATAAAGCTAGAGATAACTAAAGGATTTAAAGAACTGTTTTGTTCAATTGGAAAAAAGATCTCTACGAGATAAAACATGATTTTTTCTTTAAATCTAATTGGCTAAGATTGCGGATCACACCAAGATCAAGAAAATAAAGAACCTAACAATGGTGATATTATATCTATAAAGAGACAACCTAATTCATTTTGAATTAAGGGGATTGAATGAAAAAGAGAATGCTGAAGAGAAATTGATGAAGAGAAACTTCATACAGTCCTGATAAATCAAGCTGAGGAAAGAGCTAAAGTTGTTTGTGGACACCAAGAAATAGAGCACAACATCACCAAGCAGAACTAAAGTAGAGAAAAGGTATTAAAATAGACACATTGATGAGATTAGTTTTATGAGCTTACAATAGATCTGAAAATCTGCAAGTATAAGTTGTATATGTGAAAAGCTCACATTGTTTCAGTTTAACCATTGATTCAGAAAGTCTCTTAGCCAAGTGGGATTTAAAGATCCTTTCTATATTGAGATACATCCCAAGGAGTATCAAGAAGTTTGATCATGAAGATAGCATGAGATGCCAGATACCTATTGATAGGCCAAGAGAGTGTTTGATTAAGGAAGGTAGCATAAAGATGCCCGATATAAAGTGATAGACTAAAATTTTAAATCCTCTAACAAGGTCACACCTAAACGTGTGTTTTTAACCTTTAACAGGGTTGGCTCTTCACCGATCTCACTTCAAAAGAGAAAAAATTTTGGGTTACCGATCCCAAGTGGTTTTTCACGTAACAGGGTTTCCACATTAAATATCCATGTGTCAATGTGTTTATGAGTCATTAATTTAGTGTTTTACATTACACATAGATAATTTGGATTGATCGCTATACTCTAGATAATTTACTATCTTTCGGTAAATTAATAGACTGCTATTCGGTAAACATACAGTATAAGGTTTAACAAAGCATTCTGAGCAGTAGTAATTTGATAATTGTATTTGAAGGCATTCATCTTATAGGGCTGAAGATAACTAGAGGCTTAATATTGTGGTACAAAGTTTTTGGGTTGATTAATTGGAATATTTTTGAGGCCATTGATTCACCCCCCCTCTCAATTACTACTAACAATAATATCATAACCTTCAAGATCCGCAGAGATAAAATTTATGTGGTCGGTAAAATATAACAAGTCTATATACACTGAGTAATAGTGAACCCTGAGCAGTTCATAATGTATACTGAGAAAGTGAACATTGAGAAATTCATAGTGTATACCGAGCAAGAGAACACCGAACAGTTCACAGTGTATACCGAGCACCGTAGTAAACTGAAGTTGATGACCGATTAGAACTGAAGTTAAAGAATGAAAAAAATACTTAGCTGGTAGAGCTATATTTAGGGATTGACTGATTGATTTCTTTATTATCAATAATCAGTTAAACTAAAGAATGGAAGAATATTTAAAGCACGTTTTATTCAAAGTTATCAAGAAGAGATTTATGGAATAAAACTAAAGTAGATCTTTATGGGATAAAGTAATGCATGACAAGTTTTATGGATCAAGAAGAGATCTACAAAAAAAACGAGATTGAGTGGCTAATCATGTCCATATAAAGAGACAAGGAATTCATTATCAAAGAAAGGAATTCTGATTATAATTTATGTGAAGATAGAATTATTCATGCAGATCTGATCATACATGTTGAAGAATAGAGCCAAGGAATTCTACAAACACTGAGCAACAGAGGATGAAGCATTCATCAAGCAGAAGAAAGAAAGAAAGCAAAGGAGCTTAAGTGTATATTGATCAGAGAGGTATTATAGAACTAACGATGGATTTTAATATTTTCAAATCGAAGTTGTATTTTGAACAGATCATTTACTGTATTAGTTTAACCATTGATTTAGAAAATCTCTTAACCAAGTGGGATTTAACAGTCTTTATTGTATTGAGATACTCAAGAGTACCAAAACATTTTCTTGTTGACAACGTAGTGAGTGCTAGGTCAAAAAACAAACTGTTATTTTTAAATCCTCTAACAAGGTCGCACTTAATAGTGTGTATTGTAACCTTTAACAGGTTGGCTCTTCACTAAGCTCACTTTAGAAGAGTGAAAATATTTTGGGGTATCGGTCCCAGGTGGTTTTCTCGTATTGGGTTTCCATGTTAAAAATCTGTGTCAAATGTGTATATGTTTCATTGCATTGATATTTTTCTTTACACATTATTGAAGCTGGATTGGTTGGTTAACCCTAAGTTTATTTGCTGCTACTTAGTAAAGTCTAGAAAAGATAAACCATATATCTTACCAACTAGTTTACATTTGTTGAAAGTTATTTATGGTATACATCTTGTTGAAATTGGGAATGTAAGATAAAAAAGGGTGTTATATTTGAGATATAAGTTTTTGGTTGGATCTTTTGGAATTATTTTTAAGGCCACTAATTCACCCCCCCCTCCTCAGTTATTCTAACAGAAATATCATTGCCAAAAAACATAACTAAATCTCTCATGATATCCTTGAGAAGTGGTATCCTTCCTCACTAGATAAGTATTTGTAAAACCATCATGTGCAAATAAGAGTTTTTTTGTATTTGGAGACCTATTGGAAGGGTTAAAGCCTATACATCAACAATTTTTTGTATAGATGGTCCAAAGGAGTTTTATATGGATTAGGGATATGTTATGTATCTCTAAAAAGGTTATTCAGATATGCCCTTAATTTCCCTAGTGCTTTGGGAAATTTTTGTGAAATCCTAGGAAAACTGGTCTGGCAGGGCTACTAGGAGAATAGGCCTAGAAAGCACCTGGTTTGGGATATTTGAGTTGTTTAACTTTCTTGGATGATTCTAATGACTTATTGAGGGATATTAAAGATGTTTTCAATGGTGTAGAGTGGGTGGTGGCTTCATAAGTCTTTTGTGCACTCTGATTTGGTGAAGCTTGCATTGGATCAAAGGGAATGATCCTAGAGAAGGCCTAGTTGGTCTTGTGTTTGAGTAACTTATGAAGTCCCTCAACATGTTGTTTTTTCATCTTTCATGTTCAAATACTACTTTTTGATTGCAAAAATGTTCTTGTGGTTAAGGGCTTGTTTTTTCCAAATTCAAAAATTCAAGTTCAAGTTTGCTTGATTTCCACCATTTTTTTCCATCCGCCCTAAGAGAATGTATATGCATAGGTGAAAAATATTATACTCATCCCACCATAGAAGGTATATGCACAGGTGATGAATGTTTATATTTTCCTAAGAATTACTAGGAGCTTATCCTACAACACATGTACTATTATGAAAATCATCACAAGTCAATTTGTTCCAAGGTCAAGTTCCCAATAATGCTTGGTCAAATTTGCATGTTTGTCACCTAGGCAAATACCTTCTCTGATCAACTCTTTGTTGGAAATATATTGAGGCTAGGTGACTAGGAGGGGGGGTTGAATTAGGAACCAATAAAAATTATTTACTTTTATCCTTTATTAGATTGTCTAATCTAATTGCATGCATGGAACATAAAAGTAATAAAACATCCACAACACTTGACACAATATTTGGTTACCCAGAAACCTTCCAAATAGAAAGTAAAACTGGGGTGGGGATGGTACCCACAAGATTTAGTACTACAGTATAAATTTAGCTTGTTAAAGATTACAATTGACCACTTCTAATGGCTTTCCCTATTAGGAGCAATAAGGATTGTTAGGTCCACCTTGTGAAAGGATTTGTACAATACAATTAAGTATGGAACTTTGTTAGGAGATTTGATAAGGACTGTTAAGTCCACCTAGTTAAAGGATTTTTCTAATACACCTATTAGGATGAACCCATGGATGATCTTCTATGAAATGTTGATTTTGTAAATAAAATCCTTTGAGATAATACTAATCACCTGAATGTGATAGATGAGTCTCTATTGTTCCTTTTACACTATTGTAGCCTTCTAATCAATCTGCCATTTCATATTCACATATCTTATTTCTTCTCTTCTACTCTTACACATTTGGATAAATAAAGTATCTTACATATATATATCTTATCCAAATCAATTACCTTCATGAGTTGTCTTCCATGATGTAAATTAATATCCAACAATAAGAACTAAGTTGGACCAATACTGATACTCGGGTCTAGTAATCCACTCGGGTGATATACTGACACTTAGGAAATATGCTGACACTCAGGCGACATAGTGAGCTAGTACTCGAGATACACTGGGTGCTTAGGTCACATTGGTCACTCAGAGCTAGTAAGAAACTTGGGTAACACTGGTGACTTGAGTGATACTGATTTCCACTATCTGCTTGGTCGACGCTATAACTACTTAGGTTACACTACAGTGGCTTGGGTTGCACTTCAAGCTGTTGGCTCGGTCAACACTATAATGACTCGGTCAACACTATAATGACTAAGTATTTTGGCACTAATTGACAAAAATACTTTCCATAAGGTCAATAATCTCCCTCTTTGGCATTAGTGACTAAAAACACTTAACATACCAAAAACTGATCAAACTATTGATGAGTCAAAACTTCCCCTTACCATGTACTTGGGTACTTGCTCAGATTTTGACTACTACTTTGCACCTCGGTTGCAACTAACTCTGTTTTGATTTTTCAGAATTATTTTTGATTCTGTGCTATGTATATCTTCCTCTATTCTATACATGTATATCCTCATATATATATATATATATATATATATGTATATATCCTATCTTTTCTCCTTGTATATATACACATGTTTCCTATCTTTCCCCCTTGTTTTTGACACAAATGCCAAAAAGAATAACTACAAGGTAATACCAAAATATGATAGGAAATCACAATGTACCTTCAAAATTTCAGACAAAGTGTTGTCCCAATTATCTTGCAACACCTTGAGGATGTGCAACTCAATCTGAATCTCTACTGAAAACTCAATCATAAGCTCTGCAACTGAAAATTTGTTATCATGGATGAGTGTCTTTGCATGAGAAATATGTTTCTGCATGACATCCATGTGTGGAAGGATTTGTCTTTGTATAGCTATAAGGGATTTCCTTGTTCTTGCTTCTTCCCTTAGTAACTCTTCCTACAGATTAGTCAAATACTTGATCTTAATGAAATGTGTTGAAATTGAACTAGGATTGAGTGCCAACTAGTTTGCGCTTTCCTCCAAATCAATGTCAATCTTTTTCAGCTTAGTCCTTATTTCCATGGTAAAGTTGGAAGTGTCGCTCAACTTTACAAATAATGATACAACATTGTTCACTGTGTATTCTAGAGAGCTAATGAGAGTGGTTATCTTCACTTTATCTATTGTAATTTTACCTGCAATATTCTCTAGAACCTTATTCTCAAATTTTCTTTCTGCCTTCTGCAGTAATTTCTCCTGACCATTAAGATCTGTGTTAAACTTGTGGACTGTGTCAACAAGTTGGTCCATAATAGAGTCATTCTTATTGACTTCAATTTCTATAGAATCAAGGAATATATCTTTGATATCTTCGAGTACTCTATTCCTTTTCTTCTCAGTTTGGAGCTTCTGCTATTTTTCTCTTTTCTTCCATAGATCACCAAGTATATCCATTTGCTTGGTTGTCAGGTTAGAAAGATGCCAATTAGGAATCACATTGTCTTCCTCAAGATCATTTCCATCAGTGATTGTTTATTTACCCTTGACCTTGGTATGAGATGAAAGAATGATCTCTTTGCCTTTCTCATCATTATCCTTATCCTTTCCAACCTTAGTGTTCTCCTCAGTATTCAATTGGAATAGGTCATTGATATTCTTTGCACCAACTATAGAATCTATATAAACTATAGAACCATTCACAATGGCCTTCTATGACTCGGTTTGGATTGGCCCAGTAGTAGGTAGAGCCCGATGCTCGGTTCCTACTTGTCTTGATGTAGATTCTGTGACTTTTTCCTTGCTCGAAGATATAATTTTTTGAATAGGTGATTGGGGCAGGGATGCCATCACTTCTACTACTATCTGTTCAGCATTAGATTATTTAATGGCTTTAACCTTAGGTAAATATTCCTCTTTTACCTATACCTAAGGCTCTTTACTCTGTTCCCCTACCTTATCATCTTCCTTGATTTCAAAAATTGTCTTCCATATCTTTGTTGCAGCCTGCACAACATCCTCTATTTTCTTTCTCAAGATTTGAAAGGTCCTAAACCTTGGAGTGTGATTACTCTCATACTGAATCATAGCATCTTTTTCCTCTTTACTAATCATAGGAGGCATGAATTGCTTCAATTATTTCATTCTTATGTCCTTTTCAATCTGAACTGCATTGTGCCAGTGAATGGTGACTGCCTTGAGAAGGTCTTCAGTCATATGGCTTTTTAATTCAAATGGATTATACTTCCATCTTTCTATTTTCTCTACTATTTCATCCTTAATCATCTTCTACTTATCTTTGGTTCTGGAAGCATACTTAAATGATTTGAGTGATCCCATACCACTACCTCCTTTCATTTCTTCAATCTTCTGCTCAAATGTAGGTGGTGGTTTCTTGAATATGATTGTATCTTCTTCTTCATCTTCTCCAGGCATTGTTAATTTTCTTATGGATCTCCTTGGCTTGCTTGTAGTTAAAACAAGAGTAGGGGCCTTAGGTGTTTTCTTGGGGGTCAGCCTCTTCTTCTTCTTAGGAGGCTCTTCTTCTATCTCTTCTTCTTCTTTCTCAGATACATCATCTTCTATCTTTATGTCATCCTCTTTACTTTCAATGATTGAAGGAGGAGAGTCAGAAGACTTGTAATATTTCTTTCCAATCTTCTCAATTCTCTTCCTTCCTCTCTTCAGGATTTTTGGAATTTCAATCTCCAAAGATATTCTGCCCTTTGCTTCTTCATAGGTACCAAAGTATGGTGCTTTAGGATTAATAGGATCATTTAAAAGAGCCTCAATGATGTCTCTTGTTTCATCTATGTTAACCTCATATGTAAGAGGTTTCACCCATGAAACCCTAGGCTTGACTGCTTGAATGTATACTTTGTCATAGTCAACTAGGAAATAAACATCATCTTTATAGTCTTCTACCAATTTTTTAGGAATTATGAACCTATTCTTCATCTTCTATCTGAAATTCTCAAAGTATTTATCCACGATGCTCTCAAAATTATCTCCTAATTCTGCTATAAGTTCATTTATCTTTTAAACTATGGGTCTATCCTTTTTCCATACAATTGTGCCTTTGGAAGGGAAAAACTTCTGAATATAAAAGAATATGCATGCCAAGAGTGAACCAAACATACATGGATTGGTATTTGATGCTCGGATGCTCTCCATGTTTTTGCTCAATTGCATGAGATGCAACTTAGCAAGGTCAAATGAAAGATTGTTCTTGACCACTTTGTATGCCAAGTCCACAACCACACATGGTACACTATTTGGTTGGATAGAACTATATATCTTGTGTGTAATCACATGAATACCAAACTTTAATTCCATGTATGTGACTCTATTCAACCTCATGCCTCTTCCATCCCACTTGACAAGAGTCTTCTTGGCTAGGTCATATCGAGGTAGGGTTTTGGTTGCCTTGGATTTTTTGAGAATTGGGTACCGTATCACATGGTGTACCATTGTCTTAGTGATCTTCACTGGTTAATCCAACCAGAGATGCATGTCATGAACACGGCTTAGAAAAAATCAAATCCACTTTATCTGAAAGTTTTGTGGCATATGCAAAATGTGGGTTAAACCATTTACTTCAAGGTGTTTGTGTTCTGGCTTCAAACTTCCATCCACACAGAGTTTCTCATATGCTTGGTTCATCTCTAGTGTGCCTAGCTATTGAATGGTGCAATGATAGAAAGCTCGAATTTCATTGATCAATAGTACCTTCAGAGGAATTTGGGAATGGGGTCCCATTGGATCTGTCTCTTTTGCAATCGCATGATAAAGTTTAAACTTTGGCAGTTCACACACAACATTCCTTACCAACATCTCAGATCCCTTCTTAACCTTACTGATAGTTGAAGATGCCATAACGCTTGGAGGATTGATTAAAATTCATTGCAACTAAAGCTTTCAAACAAATTCGCTCTAAGATCGCTAATAGCTCTTAATCACTTTGTAAATTGTGAACAATAACCCTTTGATTCCACCATTTATGAGAAATTTCATCATATATTTCATTAAATTATCCATACTTTGTAGTTATGATAGCTTAGGTAGCTCTCCTAGTCTTGCTCAAAATCTTAGTGAAAACTAACCTTGCATCCTTGAAACCATACAACCCGACTCAACTTAGTTAAGCCCGAGTAACTAAGATCCTGAATCAGTTAGAACCATGATGTGTCCTAGTGCATCAATATGTAGATTTGGATTTTCTAGCATATCTGGAACTGATGTATGATGGCTTACATATTTATTCAGAGATGGTGGATCCACTCAATTCACTATTTTGGGTGCCATTGGATCCTTCATTGTTTTGGTCTGAATTCTCAGGAGACTTCCTTACCCACTGCTGACTCATCAGAGTTCTAATTTTAGAAACTTTTTTTTTACCTTTCTCAAAACTAGTATCCACTTTTTCTCTATTCGTACAATTCTTGCTTAGATGACCGAGTTGTTTACACACATAACATCTATTTGTAGGATTCCTTTTTCTGAGATGAGTATTTTCACAATTTGCACCAATGTTCCCATACTCACCACAATGACAACATTTTCTCCATGTGTTGTAATCCCAACCAAAAATTTTTTTAGCTAGTTGTTCAGTAGGGTTCCATTTCTTAGTTCTGCACTCAGAAGAATTGTGTCCTTGTTTGTTACAATTGAAACATTTTACTTCAAACTTAGGTTTCTCAGTGCATTCACTTTCCCTATGTCCATTTTTGTTGCACCTATAGAATTTACCATTAAAATTTGACTTTCCATTGCTCCAACACTTATTTGTTGTGTGCCCTAACTTACCACAATGTTTGCAAGTAGGTTTGTTGCTCTTTTGAGATCCTTGTTGTGAGGATTCATCTTGTTCAGTATAACCTAATCTAGTCTGTCCATGATGTCTGAATTGAGTTTGCTCTGTCAACTAATCCATGCTTACCTATGAATTCATTATACTCTCATTGGTTTTCTTTTCAGTATTGAGATCATTTTTCCATCTTTCATTTTCAGTCCTTAGATTGATAACTTCTTGATTTGAACTATTGAGTTGATTTATCATATCTGCTTGCTAAAGTGACAACTGATGGATTTCATTTTATTTCTCCTCTAATCTTTTACTTAGCAATATTTTATCTTCTTGTGACATATATTTATCATTTTCTGCTTGGTTCTTTTGTTCCATGACTTCACATATTCTTACTGAATGAATTTCTCATTCTCTCTTCAACTTTCTGACTTCTTCATGTAAATTGAGATTATTTGCAAGTAGGTATTCAATGGTTGCATCAACTTCTTCATAAATTCTTTCTTTGCATAAGTCTTCAATCCTTTCTTCTATGTAATTTTTGTCATTCATTTGTACTGCTAAATCTTTTCTTCTTTTCAGGGAATGAGAGAGCTACTCCTTGAGTTTTATGATTTGATCCATGGCCACTTGTAGATCTAGCTTTTCATTTTCAATGGCATTCTCCAGTTTGTATATTTCCATTTCCTCCGATCTTTGCTCAAGTTGCTAAACGTCTGATAAGAGAACCTCTATCACTGATACCAATTGTTGGAAATATATTGAGGCTAGGTGACTGAGGGGGGGGGGGGGGGAATCNGGGGGGGGGGGTGAATCAGGAACAAATAAAACTTATTCAATTTTATCCTTTATTAGATTGCCTAATCTAATTGAATGCATGCAACATGAAAGCAATACAACATCCACAACACTTGACACAATATTTGGTTACCCAGAAACCTTCCAAATAGAAAGTAAAACTGGGGTGGGGATGGTACCCACAAGATTTAGTATTGCTGTATAAATTTAGCCTTTTAAAGCTTATAATTGACCACTTCTGATGACTTTCCCTATTATGATAAATAAGGACTGTTAGGTCCACCTTATGAAAGGATTTGTACAATACAATTAAGTATGCAACTCTATTAGGAGATTTGATAAGGACTGTTAAGTCCACCCGGTTAAAGGTTTTGTTGATACACCAGTTAGGATGAACTAGTGGATGATCTGCTCTACAACTCTGATTTTCTCAATAAGATCCTTTGAGATAATACTAATCACTTGAATGTGATAGATGAGTCTCTATTGTTCCTTTTACACTATTGTAGCTTTCTAATCAATCTGCCATTTCATATTCTCATATCTTACTTCTTCTCTGCTACTCCACATTTGGATAAATAAATTATGTTACATATATATCTTATCCAAATAAATTACCTTCATGATTCAGCTTCCATGATGTAAATTAATATCCAAAAATAAGAACTACGTCGACCCAATACTGATACTCGGGTCTAGTAATCCACGCGGGTGATATACTAACACTAGGGAAATATGATGACACTCGGGTGACATAGTAAACTGGTACTCAAGCTACACTGGGTGCTTGGGTCACATTGGTCACTCATATCTGGTAAGAAAGTCAGTTAACACTGTTGACTCAGGTGATAATGATTGCCACTATCTGCTCAGTTGACATTGTAACTACTCAAGTTACACTACAACTGCTCAGGTTGCACTTCAAGCTGCTGGCTCGGTCAACACTATAATGACTAAGTTTTTTGGAACTAATTGACAACAAGTCTTTCCATAAGGTCAACACTCTTATATGCACAGGTGGAGACTATATATGCACAGGTTTTACATGATTTTGTTTTACATAACACAATAATAATATTAGTTTGTGTTTTACATGATTGCATTCCCCAAATCATTACTGGAAAAATTTTGAACATATATAAATGGAATAATTTGTGCCTAATATACTTAAATGGAATACACCAAGAAGTACCAAATGATGAATGCTCAATTTTTGTAATGGGAAAGCATCAGAACTGTCCATTTCTAGAACTTGATTTTTTAAAGTCTTAATTATTTTTCTATAGTCCTAATGATTTTGAACATTATTGACAAAGTGTGTTTCTTTTTTTGATTATTTGGTTGATCCTCTCATTTTTCCTTACTTTGTAAATTCCATTGTCCCAATCAAGTTTTGCATTGTTTTTTATTAGGTTTCATTTTTTTGATTGTAGGGTTCCGCATTGTTTGTTGTTCTTTATAAATTACGCCTTGAATTTGACTTTGCCCATGTTTGAGTTTTTTCCAATTGTGGAGTTCACCTTATTTTGATAGTATATTTCATTCACTCTATGTGGAATACTATTTTGTTCAATGTTTCATTTCAGCTTTATATTTCATTCATTTTTCATATACATAGAGAAATGGACAGTTCTGAGACTACACATTTTTTGATATTACGAGACTACACATGCTAATAAAAAAATGAGCTATCTAATTTAGGTTTACTTTTCATTATTGTAAATGGTCAATATTTTTGATGGTACTCCTTGTTGTATTCCATTTAAAAATAAATAGGTTTCTATGGCTATGATAAATGTCCCTCTATGTTGACAAAATTAGAGTTGACAAAATGGTTGTTCAATGAGTGTATCTGACATTAGAGACACTTCATATGCATAGGTGATGAAACCCAAGGACAAGTACCCCTCCATAGGTACACTCAAGTCCTATTCTCTTTGCATACAATTCTTATCATTCCTTCAATAGAATAGTATCATTTTGATGCTTGACTTTGTCATGATTAACTAATGGGTTTATGTTTGATTTTGCTTACTTCCCAAACAGTGGATAGCTTTAATCTTACCTTCACTATCCAAAATTTACAACCTTGATTGTTTTCATTGTTCACAACAATTTCTATTCACTTCCCTCTTATTGTTCACTTCCCACGTATTGTACCAATTACTCCTCCTTTCACCATATATTTTCCTTTACAAAATCACAACATTTTTTTTATTGCTAATTCTTTATAGAAGAATCTTATTTTATGCAACATTTTTATCTATTATTAGAATTTATGGATTATTAGGGGACCTTAACATGAAAAAACCATGATTTCATTTCTTGTAGGTTGCTTGTGCCCTATTAATGGCAAAGGAAAATCTTTATAACTGATGCAGAGGGTTTGACAATCTAGTGTTCTTCCTCACTCCAAGATACTCCTTGGTCTAACCCAACCATCCAATGGTTTTTATTTGTTGGATATTCCCTCCAATAGGATCTTCAAGACCCTCTCTACCAACTTCTCCTCCAAGGTATAGTTGGTCTTTGGAAGATTCCAAAGTTTCTAGGCTTGACTAATCCAATTTAGCCCTCCAAATACCTAGGTCTCTGCACTAGAACTCCACCTAGAATGCCCAATATATGCTTAGGATCTTCCCACACATTAACCAAGACTCCTATCCACCTTCCTGACCCATCCTAGGTCATTCTAAACTCATACCAATACTTCAAGACTCTCTACCAATCCAATTGGTCTATATTTCACTAGGAGACCTAATTGCTAGTTCCCTAGTAGATCTATTTTCATAGTTTTAGGTCTATTACTCCAAAAAATTCCCAAATGACCCCACACAAGACCTTAAAAATCTTCAAGGTATCCACCAACACTATCAGAATCCAAAACCTTGACCTCTGGAAGCACTCATAACACTAGTTTCTTGCAAGCCCTAGATTTCAGCCTATTATATAAGCCTCTGGACCAGTCAGCATAAATAATTCACCAAATGATCCCCACTATTTGATTCAAATCCTTCCACCTTCAAATCCTCTTAGGAGAACAACTAGGGCATCTAAAAATTTCACTAAGTTTTTCCCAAAAGGTTATGATTGCTTGCTCAAATTCTTTCTTCTCCCTGTCCTGGCTCACTTGGATTCACCAGTCAACCATAGGGCTTCCTTCTTGGCCTAAGATATTCACTCCAAAAACAAAAAGGAAAACCAAAATCATATCTATAGAATCTAACCCTACTTCCCCCATGGTTTCAGTCAATTCCACCGATGGGATTTTAGGGTAGAGCCATTTCTAACTAGGTAGCATTTTATTGTCTTTGTCAGATCAGTGAACTACAAAAAATTGTAAATTTACACCTACTAAACTTTATAGAAATCTATCTAATGCATATGAAAGAGAATTTAAATCAGTCCATTTCATGGGACCCGATTTTCTCTACCAATCCGTACACTGTCATACAATAGCAAAGAAATAATGCAAAAAGCTAGTAAACAATTACAATCATTCGTACAGAGGTGTCAGAAATAAGTGTTGCAATCCAAAATATCATTAACCATCCCAAAAAATTGAATTCATGCTCAGATACTGAACATGGGGTAGTTACAACAGTTCTAACTACATTTTGCAAATTCTTGCAAAAGTTGCTCGAGCAACTTTCAAAGTTGCTAGCAACTTTTTGCACTTTGTGCATTTTGACTTTCCTTGTCAAATCGATGGGTGAGTTTGACTTTTATGACCTTAGATAGGATATATAGGGTCCTAAGACACCCATCAAACCAAAATTACATTAAAATATCAAATTTTCACTTTTTAAACCAAAATGACCCTAAAACCCCTAATGAGAACTAAGGCTCTTACAAATATGAAGTCAATTCACCATTGCATCCAACCCATTGGATCTTATTACAAACCACACACAAACACCTAAACCAAACCTAAACAAAACCAAAACATCAAATAGGGAGGTTCCCTAAACCATACTCCCTTGGACAAAATAACTCAAGTCCTTTGAGTTAGGAGGTCTTCAATGGTGACTCCATGTTTCAGAATGTCCATCTTTGTCATCCAAGTGGCCTCAGCTTTAGGTAGTCCCTGCCACTTGATGAGGTATTCCTTGTAGGTACCATTCCTTGTCTTCTTTATCACTTTATAATCCAAGACACTTTCCTATTTTAGTGGCATTTGGGTATGTAAGTTTTTCACCCAATCAACATCCTCCAAATCTGCAAGTGTAGACTGACCTATGTCTAGTGATGATCCCTTATAAGGGTACAAGTCACAAACATTGAAGATGGGTGAAATCCCCAAATCAGGAGGTAACTCCACTTCATAGGCATTCTTGCCATACTTATGCAAAATCTTTAGTGGCCCTATCTTCTTCATGAGTATTTTGGTTGGCTGACCTTTGGGTAGCCTCTCCTTCTTGAGATAGGAAAGTACTAGATCCCCAACCTTGAACTGTAAGTCTCTCCTAGTGTGATCAGATTTGGATTTGTACTTCTCCACTTTCTTCTGTAAATTCTTGTTGACTTGATCATGAAGTTCCTTCATCTGTTCTGCAAATGACTCTCCTTGTGCACTTCTCTTGTCCTTGAAACTGAGATCTCTCAACTCCAAGATTCCTCTAGGGTTAACCCCATACACTATCTCAAAGGGGCTCTTACCTATACTCCTATTAATGGATTCATTATAGGCAAACTATGCTTGCCCTATGATATGATCCCATGACTATCCATGTTGTTTAGTCAAACACCTTAGTAAATTCCCAAGTGGCCTGTTGACTACCTCCATTTATCCATCTGATTATTGATGGTAGGCTGAAGAGAAAGACAAGTTTGTTCCAAGCATCTTCCATAGGGTCCTCCAAAAGTGACCCACAAACTTACTATCTCTATCACTTATAATATTCAGTGGCAATCCATGGATCCTCACAATCTCCCTAAAGAATAGACCTGCAATTTGAGAAGCATCATTTGTTTGATTGCATGGAATGAAGTGGGCCATTTTGCTAAAATGTTCCACCACCACAAATACACTGTCATGAACCCTAGGTGTCTTTGAAAACCCCAAAACAAAGTCCATACTAAGACACTCCCAAGGCCTTTAGGTTATGGATAGGGGTTGGTATAACCCACTGTTGCTTCTCTGTCCTTTTTCCCTCTGATAAATTTGAAATTGTTCTACAAATATCCTCACATATGATTGTAACTTAGGCCAATAGTAGTGCCTATTCACTTGCTCCAAAGTCTTATCCACTCTAAAGTGACCCCCCCAAGCTGCCTTGGTGTTTCTCCTTCACAATGTTTTCCCTCATTGAGCATTGAGGAATACATAAGATGACCTTTAAACAATAGGCCTTCCTACAACACAAACTTTCTGAAATTCACTTTGAAACCTTGTTGAAACTTCACACATGCTTCATATGCTTCTCTGAAATCCTTGTCCTCCTTGTATAGGTCCTTCAAATCATCCATTCCTACACTTTGCAATTGTATCTCCTATATTGTGAGTAATCTTCTACTAAGGGCATCTGCAACCTTGTTCCTAACCCCCTTCTTGTGCTTTATGACAAATGTATAAGCCTGCAATGATTCTACCCACTTCAAGTGTCTCTGAGTCAGTTTTTCTTGTCCATTCAAGAAACTTAGAGCATGGTTATCAGTGTAGACCACAAACTCCCTAGGTAATAGATAGTATCCCCACTTCTTAAGGGCTTGAACCATAGCATATAACTCCAAATCATAGGTGGAGTACTTTTGTTTAGCCTCATTCAACTTTTCAGAGAAGAAAGCCATAGGATGTCCTTCTTGGCTTAGCACTACTCCAATAGCCAACTTACTAGCATCACACTCTACCACAAAGAGTTGATTGAAGTTAGGAAACCTAAGAGTAGGTAGCTCTGCAATCCTTTTCTTTAACATTTCAAACCCTTGGTTTTCTGCCACAGTCCATTCAAACTTACATTTGATTCCACCTTTTATGGCATTAAGTATAGGGGCACACACATGACTAAAATTTCTTACAAATTTCCTATAGTAGGAGGCCAATCCATGGAAACTCCTAACATCCCCTATGGACCTAGGTGTAGGCCATTCCAAAATAGACTTAACTTTATCAGGGTCCATCTTCATACATCCATTAGCAACAACAAAACAAAGGTAAACTAGTTCAGTTTTGAGAAACTCACACTTTTCTTGATTTATCATTAACTTCTCTTGATGTAGCTTCCTTAATACCATATCCAAATGCTTCATGTGCTCTTCCTTGGACCTAATAAAGATCAAAATATCATCAAGGTAAACTATTACAAACTTCCTAATGAACTCTGCTAGCACTTCATTCATAAGCCTCATGAATGTGCTAGGTGCATTACTTAGGCCAAAGGGAATTACTAGCCACTCATAAAACACTTCAATGGTCTTGAAGGATTTCTTCCACTCATCACTAGGCCTCACTCTTATTTTATGATATCCTAAATTAAAATCCACCTTTTAGAAGTAGCAAGATCCTCCTAAATTGTCCATCAAATCTTCTATTCGAGGCATTGGGAACCTATATCTGATTGTGATCTTGTTTATAGCCCTGGATTTTGTACAAATCCTCCATTTTCCATCCTTCTTAGGTGCAAGTACTATTGGTACAACACATGGGCTTAAAATATTCCTTATCAACCCCTTATCCAACAAATCTTGAATCTATTTTTCTATTTTTACATTCTGACTCGGTGTCATCTTATATGCTGCTTTGTTTGGAAAATTTTCTCTAGGAATGAGGTAAATTTTATGAATCACATCCCTCATAGGTGGTAATTCACTTGGAAACCCATTTTCTACTATTTCATGGTATCTTTCCAATAATGCTTGTATCTCCGGTGGCAAACTGACTTTCTCCTTAGTTTCCTCCTCTGTTTTCACCATTATTTCACAACAGACTCCTTTCTCCTTCTTCATGTCCTTTAGAAACTCTTTCCCACTCAATAAAATCACATTTTTCCCCACATGCTTCTCCTCATTAGGCTCTGGTAAAGGATCCATCTGAAACTTCTTCCCCAACTTGGTGATCACATAACTATTCCTTTCCCTATCATGCATTGCTTTGACATCATACTGCCATGGACATCCTAGAAGTAGATGGCATGCATCCATAGGCAATATGTCACATAGGAATTTGTCCTTATACTCTCCAATCTCAAACTCCACCAAATTTTGTTCATCCACCACTATTTGTTGACCCTTATTCAACCATGAAACCTTATAGGGTGTGGTATGAGTTATCCTCCTTAGTTTCAATTTGTCCACCATCTTTGTGGATACTATATTCTCAGTAGATCCAAAGTCCACTATCACTTTGAAAATATTCCCATGAGACCTACAAGTTGTTTTGAACAATTTTTTCCTTTGGGGTGGCTCTATAGTGCTAGGCACTTTCAACAAAGTTCTCCTTAACATCAAGTTCTCTCCATCCAATACTGACCCTGCCTTGGAAATGGGAGAAGTAACACTTTGTGTGTCATCCTCTTGTACCAACTGATCCCTTCTATCCCCCATTGAAGATGTAGAAGTCTTTTCAGGACACATGCCCATTGTGTGACACACTTGGTTGCAGTTATAGCATCTTCTAGTGAAGACTGAATTGGATCTTCCTTTGGATTGAAATATTCCCCTAGGAGGCCCTCTTCCTTTGTATCCCCCTCTCTAAAAGGATCCCCTAAACTGATTTCCCCCACTATTATCCATAGCTTTACTATCTTCTTTTCTATTAGGGATTTTTCCCCTACCAAAGTTACTTCTTCCTCTTTGGAACCCTCTATTATTTCTGTCACCTCTTCCCCTTTGATGGAAATCATTCCTCCTTCTAGCCTTATCCTTTTCTCTTAAGTCCAATTGGAAACATTTGTGTAGACTATCAGGAGCCATCATGCTAATCTCATCTTGTATCCCTTGCCTTATCCCATTGAGATACCTGGCCACTTTCTCCATTTCTTCTTCTTGTCTTCTATCCCTTAGGCTAAACTTATGAAACTCCTCAATATAAGAACTCACTATCATCTCCTTCTATCTTAAGTTCTACAACTTTTCGTACATTTGGATTTCATAATCAGTAGGCAAGAATTGTGCCCTCAATATGATTTTCATCCTCTCCCAAGAAACAATTTTTTTCTTTCCACTACTTACCCTATCATCCTGCATCATATTCCACCATACCAATGCAGATCCCTTGAGTCTAGCCTTAGCATAGCTGACGCTCTTCTCCTCTAAGATTTGTTTGTAATCAAATTGGTTGTCAATGGCTTCAAGCCAATCCAACAATTCTTCTCCATTCAGTCTGCCACAGTAATATGGTATGTGTTCCATGCTATCCTTGTTTAAGGACTTAAAGGCATCTAAAAATACCTTTTTTTTCTTTATCCATCTCAGGTTCCTTCCCTTTGTTTGATGATTCTTCTGTCTGACTTTCATCATCTCCATCACTCTCATCTCCCCATTCAGTGGTCTTCTTCTATCCCTTTTTCTCGGACACACTAGCCTTCTCCAAGAGGCTTTGAACCAATTCCACTATGGCATCCCTACTCATTTCCTTAGGAGGCATGTTTTCTACCTCTTGACTCTCTTCCACTTCAGACATACACAACCTTCAAGTTAATATGGCTCTGATACCACTCTGATGCGGAGGTTTTGACAATCTAGTGTTCTTCCTCACTCCAAGATACTCCTTGGTCTAACCCAAACATACAATGGTTGTTCTTTGTTGGATCTTCCCTCTAATAGGATCTCCAAGACCCTCTCTACCAACTTCTACTACAAGGTATAGTTGTTCTTTGGAAGATTCCAAAGTTTCTAGGCTTGACTAATCCAATTTAGCCCTCCAAATACCTAGGTCTCTCCACTAGAACTCCACATAGAATTTTGCATCTCTACTTAGGATCTTCCCACACATTCACCAAGACTCCTATCAACCTTCTTGGCCCATCCTAGGTCATTTTGAAATCATACCAATACTTCAAGACTCTCTACCAATCCAATTGGTCTATATTTCACTAGGAGGCCTAATTACCAATTCCCTAGTAGGTCTATTTTCATAGTTTTAGGTATATTACTCCAAAAATCCCCAAATTACCCCACAAAAGACCTTGAAAATATTCAAGGTATCCACCAACACTATCAGAATCCAAAACCCTAACCTCTGGAAGTACTCATAACACTAGTTTCTTGTAGGCCCTATATTTCAGCCTATTATTTAGGCCTCTATACTAGTCAGCATAAATAATTCACCAAATGATCCCCAATATTTGATTCACCTCCTTCCACATTCAAATCATCTTAGGAGACCAACTAGGGCATCTGAAAATGCCACTAAGTCTTTCCCAAAAGGTTATGAGTGCTTGCTCAAATTCTTTCTTCTCCCTGTCCTGGCTCACCTGGATTCACCAACCAGCCATAGAGATTCCTTCTTGGCCTAGGAGATTCACTGCAACAAAAAAAGGAAAACCAAAATCCTATCTACAGACTCTAACCCTACTTCCCCCATTGTTTTAGTCAATTCCACGAGTGGGATTTTAGGGTAGAGCCATTTCTAACTAGGTAGCATTGTATTGTCTCTATCAGACCAGTGAACTACAAAAACTTGTAACTTTACACCTAATAAACTTCAAAGAAACCTATCTAATGCATATGAAAGAGAATTGAAATCAGTCCATTTCCATGGGACCCAATCTTCTCTACCAATCTGTACACGGTCATACAATAGCAAAGAAACAATGCATAAAGCTAGTAAATAGTTATAGTCATCTATATAGAGGTGTTAGAAATAAGTGTTGCGACCAAAATCACATTAACCATCCCAAAACATTGAATCCATGCTCATATACCGAGCATGGGGTAGTTACAATAGTTCTAACTATATTTATCAAATTCTTGCAAAAGTTGCTCGAGCAACTTTCAAAGTTGCTAGCAACTTTTTGCACTTTGTGCATTTTGACTTTCCTTGTCAACTCAATGGGTGAGTTTGACTTTGATGACCTTAGATAGGGTATATAGGGTCCTAAGACACCCCTCAAACCAAAATTACATTAAAATATCAACTTTTCACTTTTTAAACCAAAATGACCCTAAAACCCCTAATGAGTACTAAGGGTCTTACAAACATGAAGTCAATTCACAATTGCATCCAACCCATTGGATCTTATTCCAAACCACACACATACGCATAAACAAAACCTAAGTAACACCAAAACATCAAATAGGGAGGTGCCCTGCACCAATAACTTCTTAGATGCTAAGAATATTTTAATACAAATGGGAACCTATTTTCAAGTACAAGTGAGTAATTCTTAGTCTTGACTATTATTTGTTCTTTTATTCTTGTGAAAGCCTCCACTGCCCCCTCCTTTATTCTTATTATTCTTCTCTGTAACAAATAATTTTTTTTTGTTCTTTGTAGGATGATTGTCTTGATTGCTTTGGTGATCTAGAGACTATTGTAAAGGTGAGGCCATTCTCTAATCTAGATTCTAAATCTATCTCAAATATGGCTGCTTAAGTTGCCAACGACATAGTTTCCTAGACCAAAAATTTCTCATGTAGGTTATTATATCAATGAGTTAGAGTTGCAGAATATTTCTTAGCAGACCATGTGGTACTTTATCATCCAAGGTAGTGAGTTATTGTATAAATGGTGTATCTAATCAATATGAAGCCTCTACAACAACTTATCAATATTTTGAGATAAATTCTTTATTTTTTTGGAACTTCTAGCTTAATCATGTTTTTTTGTTCAATGTTTATATCTATATATGTATATCTGTTGTCAAAATTTTCAATTAAGAGCACAAGGTTACTCATTGCACATTGATAAGCGTACAATGTTAGAACATTTAATTTATAATTGACATTTGATATTTGTTATTGTATTGATTATATAGGGAGAAAAAGTCACAGTAAAAGAGTTGGACTACCTCTTGACTCTTCTTATAGAGAAGAAACAAAAGATGGAACAAGAGGAGGCTAAAGAAAATATGGAGATACTCTTGAATTTTTGCAATGTTTGGAGAAACATAAACAAGAGTTGAATGAGGTACGGTATCCTATGTAGGATGTTACCAAATAATAAATTTTTTTATGCTTCCTATTTGTTCCAATCACTTTGGACTGTGTACTTGAAGTAATATGACTTGTGATTGGCATCAAAAAATATAAGAATGGAGCATAATGATAGTTGACATGTAATGTCCTTAATGTAAATTTCATGAAAGCCATGAGCGCATGTCGATGGCAAAGATGTTGGAATAATGGAATGGTGTGTACTGAGAGGGAAGGGGTGAATCAGTATCCTTAAAAATTTTTATCAATTAACCTTTAATCTTTTAGTAATCAATTCCTTGCATTACTGACCATAGATGCTTTTCAATCTTATGTATGTAATATAAAAACATAGACTTAATTGCAAGTGAAAATTCACAGAAACATTCATGAAATGTAAGTACACATGACACAAGAATTGGTAATGCAAAAAAACCCTGTTAAAAGGTAAAAACTATGGTGGGGATGAAACCCACAAAGCTTCACTATCTATAGAATGGAAGGTGCTGGTTAAGGCTACAAGTTTGATCACTTCTGATGATCTTACCTGGTTAGGAGTAACATTTTAGACTGTTTAGGTCTACTCGGTTAAGATATTTAGCAACATTGTTTAGTGTGCACTCGGTTAAGAGATTTACATAAGGATTGTTAAATCCACCTTCTTAAATGATTTCTTCTATTTGCTACACTTGTTAGAATGAAGTCAAAAATACTTATTGATCTGATTATATGCAATCTTGAATTGCTGAGTACATATCCTGTAAGTTCACAATGCATGTGTATCACCTATAGTGATTGATTAATACTTATGTTTTGCTCGGTAGCCTTGAATCTTGTTCTTCATAACTGATTTCATATTTTGTTGTCCTTCTGCATAAAACTCTCTTTTTAATCCATAGATGTCTTTTGTGGCTACAATTGTCAATATCAGATTGATTTCTTGAGAGGAACCTCCTACAGCAGTATGGTGAGAATGCACAAAATAACAGAATATAGAGCAATAGTAGAACTCAAAGTGAATCTATTGATCGCGGGCCACTTCAAGGGGGTAACCTCCTTTGAGCAAGCTCAATACAATAAATTTGTCGATGCCCATCAAAGTCCTCAACCTACTCTTATATACTAAGTATGATCTAGAAAAGTAATACTATCTATGCATGTGGGATAATAAAATATACTCATGGGATGACTTACAAAGCATATGCATCCAACAACACTACACAAAAAAAATAAATAGAAGGAACACATAGGTTCCTAACATCCCCTCTCTCTTAGAAAAAAGCTTTGTCCTCAAAGCTGAAGGTGTGGAAATTTGTGTTGAATCTGAAGAAGGGGTTCCCATGTAGCATCCTCTGGTTGCATTCCATGCCACTGAATCAAGACCTCAAAGATGGAGCGAGAGTGAAACTAATGAGTGCGCTGATCAAGGATTGCCTCAGGCTCCAGGATAATGGATCCTTCCTTATCCATTTCAGGGAGAGCAGTTTGTGCTCTGACATTTGTACCAAGAACTTGCTTGAGACAAGAAACGTAAAATACTGGATGAATGCAGGAAGAAGGAGGAAGTTCCAGTTTATAAGCAACTGAACCAATCTTCTGCAGAACCTTATAAGGCCCATAAAATTTTGGGGCCAGCTTATGATGCCCTTTAAGCTTTAGGGAGGATTGCTTGTATGGCTGTAGAAAAAGAAAAACCATATCCCCAACTTGAAATGAGCACTCAGAATGGTGTTGATCTGCCTACTGTTTCATTCGATTATGAGCCATGTGAAGATTATCTTGTAAGGTGTGAATAATCTGATCCCTGGTGCGGAGGACTATGTCAACTGCCTGGACTGGTGAGCTAGTGGGAGTTTAGGGAAGGGGCACTGGAGGTGCCTGACCATAGACTGCTTCATATGGAGACATTTTAGAGGCAGTGTGGTAAGAGGTATTGTACCACCATTTAGCTAAAGGAAGCCACTTGGCCCACTGATGTTGCTGTTTGGAAGTGAAGCAGCGAAGATAAGTTTCCAAGCATTTGTTGACAATTTTATTCTGACCATCATTTTGTGGGTGATAGCCTGAAATCATCTTTAGTTTGGTGCCAGTTTTCTGAAATAGTTCAGTCCAAAAATGACTGGTAAAAGTTGCATCCCGATCTGAGATAATGGAAGAAGGGAGGCCATTGAGATGAAAAATCTGGTCCATGAAGATTTGTGCAATTGAGGAGGCAGTATAGGGGTGGCTGAGGGCAAAAAATGACTATATTTAGAGAGACGATCAACCATAACCAAGATCATTGTCTTGCCACCTGATTTAGGAAGCCCTTCAATGAAATCCATAGAAATATCAGTCCAAATCCATGTAGGGATGGGAAATGGTTCTAGCAAGCTAGGAAGGAGGGTTGTTTCACCC
>MU228142.1:1879867-1903385 GCA_018584345.1 Thuja plicata | reverse complement strand
AGATCATTGTCTTGCCACCTGATTTAGGAAGCCCTTCAATGAAATCCATAGAAATATCAGTCCAAATCCATGTAGGGATGGGAAATGGTTCTAGCAAGCTAGGAAGGAGGGTTGTTTCACCCTTGTGACATTGGTAGGTATCACATTCAGCCACCATCTATTGAATCATCTATTTCATTCCTTTCCAAAAGAAGTTTCACCTTGCCCGCTCATAAGTTTTGAGGAATCCTGAGTGCCCTACTGAAGGAGAAGCATGGAGTTCATAAAAAATAGCCTATTGCAGATCTGGGTTCTGAGGAAGCACTAGACGGCCCTTGTATCAGAGAGAAGCACCATCCCAAGAGTAATGTGGTACAATAGAAGGATTATTGGCCAGCTGGTGAATGATTTGAGATAAAGAAGAGTCACTGACATAGCCCTGCTGAACAGATGCTAACCAATTGGGAATTGGCATAGAAATAGTTGAAAGGGAAGCTTGATCATCAAATGTGCAAGAAAGAGCATCTGCCACAATATTTTCCTTACCCTTCTTGTAGGTGATCTCATAATCATACCCCATGAGTTTGCTGACCCATTTCTGTTGTGTAGGGGAGGATGCCCATTGTTCCAGGAATTATTTCAGACTTTGGTGATTGGTCCTCATGCAAAAATGACTCCCTAGGAGGTATGGCTGCCACTCCTGTACAACATGAAAAATAGCCATCATTTCTTTTTCATAAGTAGAGAGGGCTAGATTCTTACCAGAAAGGGCTTTGCTAGTGAATGCAATAGGATGGTCATCTTGAAGGAGAAAAACACCCAGTCCATTTCCACAAGCATCACTCTCAATAGTGAAGGGCTTGGAAAAATCTGGCATAGCGAGAACAGGTGTACTGCACATAGCTTGTTTCAGTTGTTCAAACACATTCTCAGAAACATGGGTCTAGGTAAAGGAATCCTTTTTTAACATAGCTGTCAATGGTGCTGCAATCTTCCCATAATTCTTAACAAACTTGTGGTAATAGCCAATCATCCCCAAAAAACCTCGAAGGCTCTTGAGAGTTTTAGGATGCAGCCAATTTTTTATGGCATCTATTTTTGTAGGATCCACTCGAACCCCTTGGTGTGCAACAATATGCCTGAGATACTCCACTTCCTCCTGGCCAAACACACATTTAGACAGTTTTTCACAAAGTTGATGATCAGAGAGAAGTTGCATTACAAGCTCTAGATGATGGAGATGCTCAGCCCAGGTTTTGCTATATATGAGGATATCATCAAAGAAGACTAGAATGAATTTCCAAAGGTATGGCTGAAATATTTTATTCATCACTGCCTAAAATGTTGAAGGAGCATTAGTGAGGCCAAAGGGCATCACTAAAAATTCATAGTAACCATCATGTGTGCGGAAGGCTATTTTATCATCCTCATTAACCCAAATTTGATGATACCCAGAACGAAGATCCAACTTGGAGAAAAAATGAGCCCCATGAAGCTCATCAAGAAGTTCATCAACAACTGGAATGTGAAACTTATCCTTTATAGTGAGATGATTAAGTGCTTGAAAATCAATGTAGAGTCGCCATGACCCATCTTTTTTGCAGACAAGCAGAACTAGAGGAGAAAAGGAACTAGTACTAGGGAAAATAATACCTTGCTTCAGTAAGTCACGAATGAGCATCTTGATTTTGGTCTTCTGATGAAATGGGTAGCGGTAGGGCCTGATGTTGGGTGGAAAACTACTAGGAAGGAGCTAAATACAGTGGTCCTCTGGGCAAGAAGGGGGTAATCCCACAGGTTCAGCAAATACACCTGAATACTTATCCAAAATTTGTTGGAGATCTGCAGGAGTACTAGAGACCGCTGATGGCTGCATCTGAATGGAATGGAGCTGAGCGATGACACCATGTGAATTATTATTAAGAATTTTTTCCATATGATGTGAACTAATGATGCTGAGAGACCCTGACTGTAAGCCTTTCAGAGTGTTTTTTTTCCCATTGGCTGAAAACTGCATCCAAATTTTAGCAAAATCCCATAAAATGGGGCCAAGAGTGTGTAACCATTGGGTGCCCAAAACCACATCACAGCCACCTAAGGGAAAGGAAAACATGTCAGAGCATAGGTTATAATCTCCAATAGAGAGACACACATTGCAACATTTCCCTTTGCAAGGTAAAGTTCCCCCATTGGCAATCATGACTTCAAAGCTAGAGTAGGGATGGACAAAGCAATCAGCCTGTTTGGCTATGCGGGGGTCAATGAAGTTACGAGTGCTACCAGAATCAATGAGTATAGTAAGAGGGATCTTATTGAAGAAACCCTAGACCCACATGGTTTGTGGAGTAGTGACTCCTGCCAAAGCATGGACATATATCTCTGGTTGAGCTTCTAGCGAAGGAGGTTCAGGCTGTTGAGGCTCAACCTCATCGTCCACTGTTTCATGAGCATCTACATATTCTTCCAGTTTAGGTGGAGAATCCACATCCAAGAGATAGAGCTTTTTCTAAATGCATCTATGGCCCCGGGACCATTTCTCATCACAATTATAAAAAAAGCCCTTTTTCTCACCTGGCCCACATCTCTGTTTCAGACAAGTGCTTGATAGGAGTAGTTCTGGGAGCTGGCATGACTGGAGGGTTGTGGGAACCCGTATTTTTGAATGGAACAAAATTGGATCTAGAATTTTTCAAAGCACTAATCTTTTCCTCCGCTAACTTAGCCAACCCAAGGGCTTCCATCATTGTAGTGGGTTGGAACATTTTTACTTCAGAGCGAAGTGCATCCTTCAGACCACTGACAAAGCAACTATGAAAGAATTCATCAGGCAATCCCTCTGTGTGATTAGCTAATTTTTCAAACTCTTTCTGGTATTCTCTTATAGTTCCTGTTTGGTGCAGTTTAGTGAGTGCTCCTATGAAGTCATCAAAAGCACTAGGGCCAAAGCACTCCAAAAGGAGTGTGCACAATTCTGTCCATGTTGGGTCTACATTAGCCTTGATGTACCAATGGAAACATTGAAGAGCTTCATGTTCCAAATTAAAATATGCAAGCGGGACTTTGTTGTTATCCAAAGTATTATCCAAGCTGAAATATTGTTCTTCCCTGTAAATCCATCCAGTCAGATTAGTACCATCAAAGTGAGGAAAATCAAGCTTCAGTCCATGAAAAATGCCAGAAGAGAACCCAGCGTCTCCAGAATGGTTTCTGTTCATGGTTGAATGCTGAAGGGTGAGGCTGATACTACCTATGGATTTCAGCAGAAGGAACACATAGGTTCCTAACATTTCTACATCTATTTATATAATGAATTGACCTATCTAGGTTTCACGCTTTATAATAAAAACTCTATGATCAAAGGTTTACAACATGACCTTGATCTCCTAGTTTGCATGTTTACAATCAGTTAGACTAATTAAAACAATTACATGTGCTTTACTTGTCCCTCAAGAAATGGTTTTAAAGATAATCTTTAAAGCTAAATATAAAACTTAAGTGTTTTATCTGACGTGTAACTCAGATCCACATTTCTCAGAAATAAAGTTTTCTCTCGGTAGACTGGTGCTCAAGTTTCTCTATATTCTTTCATCAGTGATGTCCTTGTAGAATTTTTTCTTCTTGGGTTGCTTTGTAGACTGTCTATCGATTTATACTGTAGACTATGTTGTCGGTTTACACTGTGATCATTCTGTCAGTGAAGACTAGTTTCAGTAACCTCTATAAGCTGTTATGTTGGGTTACACTATAAAATTTTCTTTCGGTGATCATGTTACCGATGGTTCAAAAATTGTTTCCTTTGTATACTAATAACAAAATATGATCATCAATCTCCCCCTTTGACATTAGTATCAAAAAGCGATATGTGCAAAACTGGAATGTTCAGTATGTACACCAAAATGTTTACCTTGTCAATATGACTCCCCCTATGTGCATGCATCGGTATAGTATATGTAAATGTTACATTTTCCTTTAGACATATATATCCTATTCTATTATTTCCCCCTTTCACCTTATCATTTCTCATCATATCATTTCCCCCTTTTTTTGAAAATAATGACAAAGGGATAATACCTACCATTTGTCAAAAATGTGGGAATGGTATTTCTTTGTCTTCCATCATCTTCTCCCATTTCTTTTTGAGGTTCTTAAGGGTCATGAATTCCAAGGTGAGTATGGCATGCATATCATATATGCTCTCTATAACAGACATCTTTGGGGTGGAAATCAATGTTCTTTCTGAAGTCATATGTTGTTGCAGTAATGTGAAATTGGGTAGTAGTAGAGATTGGATCTTGGTTACCTCATCTCAGATTTTGGATTCTTCCTCTTGAATCTCCAGTCTCAACTATTTATATTTTACAAGCTTCTCATATTGCAACTTGAATGCATTGTCATCAGTTGTGAGACCTTGTGCACTTGACTTAAGATATTCATCAATTTTGGCCAACTTGTCACTACACTCGGTAGTGAAAGTTTCTAATGTACACAAATTTTGAATTATGTTTACTACTTCTGATATTATCGGTTCTGTAATAGTAACTAATTCAAAAAATTTTACCTTTTGTTCTGCCACTTCCTAGCTGATTTTTTTTGTAAGCTTGTATAGACACTCCTTCTTAGCATGTTCTTCTATTGCCTTTTCTGCATCTACATTCTGTGATGTGATGGAGTCGGTAAGAACTGCTAATTGATCAAGTATAGGTGTACTTTGATCAATATCTATGTCAGGTAAAATCTGCAATATTATATATTTGGTTGTCTCCATGAGAACTTGGGAGTTCTTTTGCTCCTTCCTGAGCTTGTCCTGAGTTGCCTTTCTTTTACAAATTTTACCATACTTTGTAAGTGACTCTAGATCGAATGTCCTAGGATCACAGTTTGGTATGTCAATAATTTCATCCAATGTGACTGGATTTTTTTTCTTCTTCTTCTTCTTTGCAATTGTAGTGGAAGCACTTGTATGCAGTACCATAGCAAGTTCATTTTCTTGGTCTGAAGTACTTGGCGAAGGCTTTGGAGGTGTTGTGCCCTTATCCTGCTGCTCGTTATTCACCTATCGGTCAGTTGTAGACATCTCTACATCAACCTTATATTTTTTTGTAGCTTTCTCTTCCTTGGTATCCTTGGCATCACCTTTTTTTCCTCTCCACTTGTACCTTTATGTTCATCATTTGTGATTTTCTTCTCCCCATCACCCTTATCTTGGGGTATGATTGCATCATGGTTAGGTGTCTTCTCCTTTCTTCTGAGATGATATTGATAGCTTGTATCAATAATGTCATTTTTCCTAGTATATTGACCTATGCAGCATCATTTGTTTCCTTTTCCTTTTCTTCTCATTGATCGGTGGTCACATTAGTATCTTCATCATTCTTTAGTTCATCTGTAGGATCACCTCCAGTGATATCTATTACAGTTATATCTTTGATTTTTTCATCTGTAGTATCCTTTAATGATTTTAGGATCTATGCCATGTCATCTATGGCCTGGCTTGCTTGTGTTGTCAGATCAACATGATTGGCATCCTCAATGTCATTTAGAATGATGTTCTCTGGGCTCGATGTAGCCTTTTTCTCTTCATTGTGAGGGGTCTCTGTAATAGCTAATACCTTTTCGGGGCTTGTATCCTCTTTAGGTAGATTGAGTATTTCTCTCCAAGCTTCATTGCTTTCTTTGTCAATCTCTATTAGGCTACCCTGTAGTACTTTTTAGGCTCTCAATTTTTGTGAGAACTTCTTTGAATGCTTCTTCATCATTCCATCAATTTCTTCCATCTTTGACTTGGGTGGCATAATTGTTACTAGGAATCTTTCCCTTTTTTTCTTTTTCATTTTTCAGTACATATGGCCACCCTGTTGATAGGCTGTTATTAAGTTCTTGTGGCATCATCTTATCAAACTGTACAAGCACATACTTGAATTCAATCATTGCCCAGATGATGGCTTATTCTATCTTAACATGATCCTCAGGTTTTAGAGTTAGTTATTGTATGATCTTAGGATTTGATATGCTACCTGTATTGACGATTGATGTATCAATCTCATCAATTATTGTAGGAACTTTGTTCTTTTCATCTTGTTCATCTTTTTCAGTGTCTTATTTATCTTCCTTCCTTTGGATTAATCTCCTTCTTCTTTTTGGATATGATGTTTTCCCGGTTTGAGGCTTTATTTTATAAGTCCTCACTTATCTTTTATTGACCGTTGATGAGTTTGTATCTTTTGTAGTTTGACTCCTTGTCCTTGATGCAACAGTAGTTCTTGGTTTCTTTGCAGGTGGTGCATCAGACTTGGTTGACTCGGAGTCACTCACTTGTTCACCTTCACCGATGGGTGAGTGTTCCTTGGTGTCGTCTTTTTGTTATGTTTCTTCATCATTAATCAACAACTTCTTTAAAAGTGTCTTAACCATTTTAGTCTTCTTTCTATCAATCTTCTTCACTACTAGGCCTATTTTAATTCTGGGCTTAGCTTCTTCATAGGTGTCAAATATAGGTAGTGATTTGTCAACTGCCTCATTCAGTAATGCTTCAATAGAATTTGTGGCTCGATCAATGTTGATTCCATATTCAAGAGGTGGTAACCATGCTATCCTTGATACAACTAGTTTGATCAAGGTGTAGTTAGTATCTACTATGAAACATATATCATCCTTATACTTTTCTACTAGTTGTTCAGGTATCCTCATCCTCTTTTGTATTCTATCTTTGAATCTGGTGAAATATGCATCCATGACTGATGTAAATTTTTTCCCTAGTGACTTGATAAATTCACTAATTTGAATTGTCATTGGTTGGGTAGTGTCCCAATTTCTATTACCAATAGATGGGAAGAAGTTCTAGAATTATAAAAATGTACACATGAGGAGTGATCTAAAATTACATGAATTAGTCCTTGCTAACCTAATTTTCCTCATGTTCTCCTCCAATTTCTTTAGTAGAAGCTCAAATAGGTCAAGTTGTGATCCCTTCTTCACAATCTTATGGGAAGTGTCAATTGATCTACATGCTATGATGTTTAACCATCTGGCTTGGAATACCTTTTATCCCAATACACATGCAACAAAATTTAGTTATGGATTAGTGATGGAGTTTACCTTTAAACCTCTGCCATCCCATATTGCACCTGTCATATTTTCTATACCAGGTCGAGGAGGATGTTTGAGTGCTTTGACCTTGTCGGTTACTGGATAACTGGTTACTACGTGTATTACATCCTTGGTGATAAGTTTTTCCTTGTCCAACCATATCTTTCGGTCATGTACCCAGCTAAGAACTATATGGATCCACTCGGTTTTGAATTCCTTCAAGAACATGAGGGCATTTGTCAACCCTTTTACCTCAATGTGTTTATGTTCATGCTTGATGTTTCCATCTGTGCAAAGCTTCTTGTAAGCTTCCTCAACTTTGAGATCTCTAATCTCTGCAACCTTACAGTGGATATAGGCTCAGACATCCTTGAATAGAAAAACCCTAGGTGGTATACTTGAGAATGCTCCAACGTCATTGGGTTGTGAAGAAACCTCAGGGAAGAATTTGTACTTAGGATCTTCACATGTAGAGTTCTTGGTCAGATCAAAATTTTTATCCTTTGCATTCTTGATCTTGGAAATGTGTGATGTTGTTGACATGTTTCTATAAATTTAGGGATTCTTTCGTAAACAAACTATGAGCTTGGTGAGTCTAAGTTACTCTCTTGATCTTCTGTAGATGTTGTTAATCTATTGGAGTAGCTGTGAGTGTACTTGTGAGTCACTCTGCAATCTGGTCACTGTTCTTCACTATGTTTTGCTCTTCTTCGCTCTACTCTTTGCTCTTAATCACTTTGTGAATGAATGAGCTTTCTTTCATTCTTTTATAGATGATGCCCTAAGTGGTGCAATAAATGATTTACCTACTTCTTGGTGGTCGAAGACGGAGTTTCTCGCTTATCACGCAAGATTTTTGGCTTGGTGAATATACACTACTCGGGGTAAGTGTCAATTCAATTGACCTTTCAAATGTTTATCAACGGAGCTTGGTATGTAGCAAAGACTTTATTGTCTTTTTACATGACTACCAATGATGCTCAATTTACATTAACAACTTAGCTTTTATATGTTCGCTGATGATTCTTGGTATGCATTTGACACACGAGATTGGATTCACAAATTTGTAACAAGTAATACCATAGTGCATCTTTATTCATGCCAATTTGGCATATTATTAATGTATATAGGAACTGATGCAAAATATAGCTTTGTAAAGTGTAGTTCCATACTTACTTGTTCTACTTAGGTGGGGGTGATGATATCACCAGATCCATTGGATAAGATGTCACCAATTATATTGCTTGGTCCAGCATCATCAGTGTTTGTATCTTTCCTCCACATTTTGTTTCTCATCTTCCTAATATCTTCAATAGTATTACCATTGGAAAAAGTGCTTGTCTCTGTCACTCAGTCTCTGCAATCCTTGATTATATGACCGAACCTATGATAGTGTAAGCATGCCATTCCTGGGTTAGTCCAATTTCTAGACCTTCTCATCCATTTTCTCATGCAGTTTGCAACTATGTGTCCATATCTACCACATGCTATGCAGTTTTTCCATGTGTTGTAATCTCAGACATATGAGTTACCGACTCTTCTTGGTTGATAAGAATTTTCTTGTTCTTTAGGTTTCCATGCTTTCTTTTTCTTCTTCCTACATTCAAGAGATGTGTGCCCATGCATTTTTCAAGTAGAACAATATTTTTCCATGTAGATTTCCTTCTTTGGTTGTTTCACCTTAGATCTGCATTCATGTGCTTTGTGTCTTTTCTTGTTACAGTTATAAAAATTTACTATGAATGTAGATCTGGATTTAGGAATACCTTTAGCTTTGATTCTGCAAACATTTGATGTGTAGCTTGGTTTTCCACAGTGATTGCATCACTGCTTCCTTGGTCTTGGATTTCTGTAGACATCCTTTTGATCAGCATAGTTTGATGATTCTCCATGCTCGGTATACCCTAGATCGATATTGTGGTTGAGTCTCCTTTGTCCATTCATAAAATCATCCATTGTTATTGTGCTTTCTTCATCTTTCTTGATCATATCATTTTTTTGTTGCTAAATCCTTACTTCATGCTTTATTTTTTCATTTTCTTCTCTTAGCTCACCAATAGCTTCCAATTTCCCATTTAGTTCTATGTTCACTCGGTTTGCCTCATGACTCATAATAAAAATTTGATTGGTCATCTCATGATGGTGTTCAGTAAGTCTTTGTATTTCAGCCTCTCTTTCTTGTAGCTTTTCAGTGATCTTCCTCTTGTCATCAATAGCTAATGTTCTTTCTTGTTCAGCTTGTCTATCATTATTCATTACATCAATCATCCTTACCATCTATGTCTCTTGACCTATTTTTAGTATCTTTACTTGCTCTATCAGATGTTAATTGATTTCATTCAGACTTGTAATGCTTCCTTCAGATGTGTTTGAATATGTATTGCTAGATGTGGATCATGGTGACTCAAACAAATCAAGTATCTCTTCTTCATGATATTCTATTTTATTGCAGCGAGATGCCATAAATTTTATTTCATCCAGTAGCTCTCTCATCTTGATTCTTTCTTCTTTATATTTCTCATAGAAGATTTGTATCTGCAATTTCTGATTTTCAATATTCTTGTCTAGTTTATACCGTTCCATTGTATGATCTTTTCTCTCAAGTGATTTAAACTTTTCCAAATAAGAGATCTAGCTTTGATACCAATTGTTGGAATAATGGAATGGTGTGTACTGAGAGGGGAGGAGTGAATCAGTTTCCCTAAAACTTTTTATCAATTAACCTTTAATCCTTTAGTAATCAATTCCTTGCATTACCGACCATAGATGCTTTTCTATCTTATGTATGTAATATAAAAAAATAAACTTAATTGCAAGTAAACATTCATGAAATGTAAGTACGTGCATGACACAAGAATTGGTAACACAGAAAACCCCTGTTAGAAGGTAAAAAATATGGTGGGGATGAAACCCACAAAGCTTCACTATCTTTAGAATGGAAGGTGTTGCTTAAGGCTACAAGTTTTATCACTTCTGATGATCTTACCCTGTTAGGTGTAACATTTTAGACTGGTTGGGTCTACTCAATTAAGAGATTTAGCAACACTATTTAGTGTACATTCGGTTAAGAGGTTTAAATAAAACCTTCTTAAAGGATTTCTTCTATTTGCTACACTTGTTAGAATGCACTAAAAAATACTTATTGATCTGATTATATGCAATCTTGAATTGTTTTGTATAGATCCTTTAAGTTCACAATGTATGTGTATCACCTATAGTGATTGATTAATACCTTTGTTCTGATCGGTAGCCTTGAATCTTGTTGTTCATAACTGATTTCATCTTTTGTTGTCCTTCTCCATAAAACTCTCTGTCTGATCCATAGATTTCTACTGCAGCTACAATCATCAATATCAGATTGATTTCTACATCTATTTATATAATGAATTGACCTATCTAGGTTTCACGCTTTATAATAAAAACTCTATGATCAAAGGTTTACAACTTGACCTTGATCTCCTAGTTTGCATGTTTAAAATTAGTTAGACTTATTAAAACAATTACATGTGATTTAATTATCCCTCAAGAAATGGTTTTAAAGATAATCTTTAAAGCTAAATATAAAACTTAAGTGTTTTATCTAACATGTAACTCAGATCCACATTTCTCATAAATAAAGCTCTCTCTTGGTAGACTGGTGCTCGGGTTGCTCTATAGTCTTTCATCAGTGATGTCCTTGTAGAATTTTTTCTTCTCAAGTTTCTCTATAGACTATCTATTGGTTTATACTGTAGATTGTGTTGTTGGTTTACACTGTGATCATTCTGTCGGTGAAGACTAGTTTCGGTGACCTCCGTGAACTATTGTGTTGGGTTGCACTATAAACCTATCTTTCGGTGATCATGTTACCAACGATTCAAAATTTTTTTCCTTTGTATATTAATGACAAAATATGATCATCAAGAGAGTCCTAAAATAGTATTCCTAATTTTACTTGAATTTGGCAGCTTAGCAAGAACTCAACAAAACATGGCTAATTCACTTGATCTTGTATTTTTAGAAACATATGTCTATAGGCCGACACAAGATGTATGGTAGATACTACACTATACCTTGCATCACATATCAAGGACATGACTATGTGGTATACTTAGGTCCTATGTGTTAAAAATTCTTCATATATATGCTAAGTTGCCAATTTAGATTCGAGAATGGGTTCGGGTATGAGAATCTGATTCATAGATTCGTGAAATTTTACTTTTGCCATTATGATTTAATTAGATTCGAGTGTGCACACACAAACACACACACAGAGATATATATATACTCAAAAAATAAGAGAAATATACATAATTGTAAAACTAAATCATTTCATAGTATGAATCTATGATGTTTTATTATTGATCGATGTCAAATGTCAAAGATAAAAATTATAATTCAAAAGAAAATCATCACACTGAATCAGATTTTATGTTGTTACATGCAATAAATTGTTCAAAGATATTGTTAATATTTACTCAGTAACCATTGTTAAACAAAATTATTCTATTGCAAATAACAAAAATTCTTGGTGATCCCTTTACAAAAAATCCTCCATAGCCCTACCCGTAAACCCATATAGAAAACAAGAGTCGCATGATCAATCTATGGTATAATTTGAAGAAAGGCTAAGGACTTTGAGCTTGTAGGAACTTCTTATGTTCTTCTAGCCTTCACCATTGGGGAAGCTATGTATTTGGGTTTAGTTGAGTGCTCCATTAGTGCAAACTTTATGCTCTTTGAAGATGGTATGCTTACTCTGAACCGTATTCCTATCTCTTGAACTACAATCTTATTATAGTTTTCATTTCCATCACATAGGATTGGATATGTGATGTGGAGGAAGTAGTGGTTTCCCACAAAAACTCTCTTATTCCCTCTTAGATACAAGGATCATCACCATATCGCAATGCTTCAACAACTAGTCCTGGCCCTCCATAGGTCTTCTCTATCATGGAACATTCCCTAAACTCAAGAAACTTTCTTTTCAACTATAGGAACCTTCAACACATCTCACCAATCTCCCTTGGTGTTCTGACCCAACATGCCTAACCTTTGGGTGACCTTATTCTCCATGAAACTACTCTTCAAGCTTCCAATGGTGTTGAGAAGGTGTGACCTTTCAACATTGGTGTTTATTTTTAACAACACCACTCTAATGTCAATGAGACCCTAAATAGTACCATACCCCTATGTGGTCAACAACCTTGAAAAATGGAATGTCTAGTATAAGACTGTCCTAGTTATGACAATGGATAGGATACAAGACTTGGAAACTCCTTTGGGAACCCTAACGTAGATGGTTATATATGACTAATGCAACAAAAAATCCTAAGGAATTAAATGAACACAAATGTACAATGGATCTATATTTAAAAATATTTCTGATCTGACTGATAACAGTGAACAAACAGTGAGCAATGAATGATGACAGTCCTTTTTGAAACTTTTGCTTCCATTCATATGATTTGTGATATTTTTATATAAATTCTTTATTTTTTTGGAACTTCTAGCCTAATCATGTTTTTTTTGTTCAGTGTTTATATCTATATATGTATATCTATCGTCAACATTTTCAATTAAGAGCACAAGGTTACTCATTGCACATTGATAAGCATATAATGTTAGTACATTTAATTTATAATTGACATTTGATAGTTGATCTTGTATTGATTATATAGTGATCAGAAGTCTCAGTAAAAGATATGGACTACCTCTTGACTCTTCTTACAGAGAAGAAGAAAATGATGGAACAAGAGGAGGCTGAAACAAATATGGAGATACTCTTGACTTTTTGCAACGTTTGGAGCAACATAAACAAGAGTTGAATGAGGTACAATATCCTATGTAGGATTTTACCAAATAATACTTTTTTTTGCTTCCTACTTGTTCCAATCACATTGGACTATGCACATGAAGTAATATGACTTGTGATTGGCATCAAACAATATAAGAAGGGAGCATAATGATAGTTGACATGTAAGGTCCTTAATGTAAATTTCATGAAAGCTAGTATTTATTTTACATGATTTTTTTACTCATGTCAGGCATACTTATTTTCATGAAAGATAGTTGACATGATTTATTTTACTAGTGTCAGAAAAAATTATTTTCCCAGTCACGATAGCGTGCACACACATATTTTATATTACATATGTTCCTTACTACTACAAATTCATTCAACTACAACCCTCATTTTACATTTCACTTATCTACATCCACAACCACCAACACCGCTACCAGTTAGTTACACTGTCTATTCTTACTTCAAGTTCTTTTGCTTTCATTTGATCTGCCTTTGAGGTTTAAGAAAATATAATCATATATGCACCATAGAATAAGTATAGAAACTATGCTCTTCTCCTCGACATGCTAAATACTCTACATACAGTGTGATAAGTTGTGGTGAAAGGATGATATAATATTCATCTCTTCTTAACATATGAATAATATATTTAAATCTATAATTAATAAGATGTGCATAATATTAGCTTGATAAAAAAAATGGATGGATAACAATACACAATGAAGAAAATTTAATATGAGGCACATGATTTTACTTGTAATTCATAGACCATTAATGTAAAATGTAAAAGAGTAACAATTATAAAATTAAGTGCAATGTAAACTAAAATATGTTCACACATAGAATCACATATAATCTCAGCCATATGAAATAAAGTATGATCCATACATACACAATAGGCCAATAAAGTATGCTCATATACATGCTAAAGTGCCAACCATGAAAATGGTCTTGCCTTGGGCAGACATTTCATATCCCAACATAATTGCAATGGCATATATGTCTTGGGTCTTAACATTATTATCACTGATCCACTATCTCCAATAATAGCATTAAATCAAATGCCAATATGAAAAAAAAATTTCACATATAAATGGATAACTTGTTTAAAATATAAGAATTATAATTTTGGATTTCCACATTTGATTATCTTCATTTGTATTAATCTTCTTCTACTGTCTTGTTAGAGAACATTTGAATGTTTGACATACTTCCCTATTTAGTCTCTTTAGGTGATCAATATTGGGTTCACCTAGGGATGCTAGGGGTTAGGATTCATTTAGACCCTAAGGGAACCATTGTGATGATCTTTGGGATTATGGTTTATCAAAACTAAATGGTTACAAATTTTTGATACATTGGGATTTATGTTTATTTGGTACTACTTAGGTATGGCAGAATCAATGTAACTGATCCAATCAATTACAAATTTGTGGTAACTTTGGTTAAGTTTATTTGGGATTCTTTGGTTGGCACTTATCTCACTGCACATTAGAGGAGGTTGATCCACTATCAAATTGGATTACCAAGGCGGAGGATTATGTCTTCACTAAGGATGACCTTGCATGGGTCGATCAAACCAATATTATGGAAGAGGAACTAGCCATGGAAAACGATGATGATAGAGCACTAGAAAACCCATTGGATGTTGATGTCAGACATTTCCAAGAAAATATCATGGATGCATCATCATCGAGGACTTATCTTAGATGCTTGGAAAGACTTTCCCTAAAGCTACAAATATTGAGTCAAGTGATGTAGGCTATATTGAGTCAAGTGATGTAGGATCCCTCTCAGCCATAGTAATACTTTTGATGTTTTATTTTTATGTCATAGATTTCATAATCCATGAGTTGCCTAAAACACTTGACAGTATCCCCTTTAGCTCAAATATGCTTTTATACTCACTGGATTAATGCATTCTTGTGTATGTGATCATAATAGATTTTATTTGAATTTCTTTATTATGTCTTAGAAGTTAATTTAGTAAAGATGCATACTACAAGCTTTAAACCCTTGAAGAAACATTTTTTTTTCAATTTGCCAAGTCTAAGCACCAAGACAGAGTCCAAGCTGAAAATCAGTCCACCAAACCCAAGCCAAGTCCAATTATTGTATCTATGGGTAAAATCATAACGAACCACCTTAGTGAATGATATAAGGCACACGTGTTATAAGATTTTGTGCTTAGGAAAATCTATAAGTATTAATAGATGGCGGTTGTGCCTTGATTAGATTAGCTCATTCAGTTGCACTAAAGAGCTATTGTGATAATTTGTACATTATGTCTACCATCCATGTGTTCTTGTGTTGTACCTTATTACATTTTAGAAAAATAGTTGATCTTGAAGATATGTAATATCATGATCTCAAATTGTATATATGTCATCAAATATGATGTCATATTATTAATAATATATTAATAGATGATTAATATATATATCTTTTTAAAAAAACTGAATATGTCATCAATTTTTTGACACAAAAGACTATTGTTCAATGCCCATGCTATACTCTCGATGTATTCAGTAGTCGACCGTTTGATCAGTTGTGGTAAAAAATAATCAAAGATATGTCACTTTTTTTACCCAAAAGACTGTATTGTTTGACACCCATGCTATACTCTTGATGTATTTAGCAGTTGACCATTCGACCAATTGTGGTTGAAAATGATCAAAGAGATGTCACTTTTTTGACCCAAAATATTGTATTGTTCAACACCCATACTATACTCTTGACATATTCAGTAGTCAACGACTCAACCAAATATAGTAAAAAATGATCAAAATGATGTCGCTTATTCTTCACCAACCATTTGAGTCCTTCAACCACTCTTGGTCAACTTCAACCAATGTATGTCAGTCATTCTTCACCACCCCTTTGGTTATTTTGATGTTGGATTAGTCGACATTTTGACCACTAGGTGGGTCGAATGTTCGACCATAATTTAGTGTGTCGAATAATCGACACAAAAATTTTGACAAGGATAATGGTCATTTGATCGACCAATGTGCATCAAAAAATCAACTAAGGCATGTTGAAAATTTGGCTAAAATTTACTAGTGTGTGTCCCACATTTCTTTTGCATTTTTACAGTATTTTATTTCTTCAAATTCAAGATAACCTAGGGCTAATGCAATCTCCAACATTGCTTGATTGTGTTTTTTTTTTCTTTCATCTGTTGAGCTGTCATAACTGTAGGAACTGTTATGTAATCATGTTCCACATAGTATTTTTCTACTTCTCCAATTATAGCTAGGTGTAATTTCATCAAAATTTTCCATGTAGGGAAGTTCTCCTTGTTCAGTCTTGGTACCTCCTTTTTTATACATATTGAACTTTAGCTTCAAGTACCTTCAAACTTTTCCTTATAAAACACCATAAATCTCTGAAACCAATTTTTAGAATGATTCAGAATAACTAAGAGGGGGGTGAATCAGTTATCATAGGTCCAGATGTACCAATTGAACTTATAAACACTTTAACCAACTCAGATCCACTCGGTCTATATAGCATAAAATCATTAACATAAACTTGTGGTTTATTGTCCTAATGTAATCAACTTGCAGAATATAAAACTCTTAACAACACTACATATCAAATAAAATTCACACAAGTATGACACCAGGATTTAACGCGGAAACCCAATATGGGAAAAACCACCAGTAACTGTTATACACCAAATTTGCACCATATTAAACTCGTAAGTCTAATGATCTAGTATAACATGTGACTCACTTCTAGGTTGTGGCACCTTTGTGAACTAAAGTGAGACCTCCAGATTCTAGGTCGGTTCCTCTTAGATACTCACCTATTTTTCTATTTAAACTTGAAAAGTAAACTTGGGAGGAAAATGGATAGAAGGAGAAATGAAAGACTGAAAGAAAAACTTAACCTACAAGGTGATACATTGAAAGAGACATGAATCACAACACAATTACTAAGCACTAACATGAAATATGTGAGTCAAGACAAGTATAACTTCCTGAATAGGCTTGCAAAAAGTGTTTCATAGAGAGGTCTGAGATGAAAAGAGACTATTTAGGGAAGGAAAAGATTTCACAAAAAATAGCTTTTCCAATAAATAAGCACGGACTGTAACCTACAAATAAAAATTCACTCCAACAAATAGGCACAAAAATGAGACAAAATGATAGGGGATGAACAAAATCCATAAGACCATCTATATCAATCATCCACAATAAAGCACAAAGATACATAAAAGAAATAGGGCTAAAAAATCCAATATTTCCCCAATATTAGCCACTATATTATGCTTCAATAAGAGAAATATAGACAAGAAAACCCAGGGACAGAGAAAATGTCACAAAGAGTCTTTGCATAATCTGAATCTCAATGAGAAATTACAAACACATGAAAACCTGGGGGCAGAGAGAATTCCACAGAAATTCTTGCATAATCTTGGAAAAACTAGCTACAAAAGCCTCTAAAAACACTTATATACAACCTCCCCTAGCACACAGGCTTGGAAGTCAATCCATTCGATCATATTGGACAAAATTAGGGTTATAATAGATATCCATTAAACAATACAAGAACCCTAAAAATAGTCAATTTTGTCCATTAATGCACTTGGGAAATATCTCAAACAATCATATTAGCCTCGAAGATATATTTCATCGCCATAAATTTGAGCAGACAGATCAGCCTAATCCATCTACCTTCTTTGTAATCTGGAACACATCACCACCGCCATGAAAACCTGAGAAAATATTTGAATATCTATTTATAAAAGTCAAAGGTGGTGCAAAATGTCATATCGATGGCTCGAGTTCAAACCTTTATCAAATTTAAAATAGAGCCGTCGATCTCCTTAAGTTACTCGCGAGCATTAAGATTCGATCTAGACATGTGACACATAGGTGCAATGCCTTGAACATTAACTTCCTTCATCTTTGTCTTTGAGGCATAACCCCCATCATTAGATCTATATTGACTTGCTTTACCTTTATCTTATCCTTTGGAGCTGACCTCAACTGACTTGTGACGTGGCAAGCTATAACAATGGATCAATAGTTATCTGACGATCATCTTTGCTTTAAGACTTCACACCTATCGTAGGATCTTTACAAACTTACGGTGTCTTTACTACTTTGAAACCTGGGACCCATGATGTCAGCAATGAAAGATCTCACCTTGGCATGATGCCTCAAATGTTATTTGTCTATCATCTTATCCCTAAGGAAAAGCACCATCCACACAATCAAATATGTCTTGATCGATCTTTACCTTATTCCTTTCTGACTTCAGCCTGACCCCGCCATGGACACGTGGCATGACATCACAATGGCTCAAAGAATATCTATTTCACATCTTGATATTAAGGCATAACGCCCACCACATGATCGAAAGGAACTTTCATAGAGATTAACTTCCCACAGACGGACTGAGTTTCTAACAACCTACCATGCATTGACACGACACAATGCCTTGAACATTAGATCTTGAGTATCTTGGCTTTAATTCATAATTCCCATCATAGGATGAAGATCAAATAAATCAACCCTTGTCATAGAAACTACAAGCCCCGCTTGACCTTGAAGGACACGTGTCACAACAATGTAATGCCTTAAAGAATCTTCAGGCTTCATTTGGTGATAAAGGCTTTGTGATGACCGTTCGATTTGATCCTTCATCTGACCCAACCTTAACTCATTATTAACCCTGAGCATTGAATCCCTGTGTATCTCCAAGTCACTAAGTATTCTACTTAACTCTAAGTTTATCACGAGATCAAGAGACAACTGTAAGATCAAATCTTGATCGATAGCCAGCGCGTAATATCCAAATCTAAAAAGAATATTCAATCTTATCAAGAGATTGAGAGATAAAGGTTGTGCCAAGTTTTTGAATGAACAATAATATTCCCTCTTGATTGTGAGATTAAGAGAAAGACATAAGAGGTTAAAGCGCACATGGAAAATAAGAACTTAACTGGCACAAAAAAGTAACTCAAAAATAGAATGGGCCACCAAAGAACTAGGGTTTAATATCCTTCCTTACGTTTTAACAAGACATGAAAAGGTGTTAAACCAGCCCTAGAAATATGTAGAGAACAAGGAAAAGACCAAGAATCATGACAGAAACCATACAAGCTAGGATCTACCCTTGTGGGAGCCTCATTTACTCCACTTGTAGCCAAAATTGGACAAGATTGGAAATTTGGGTAACAGTAACATGCTACCAATTTTTCACTCTTCTAAAGTGAGCTCTATGAGGAGCCAACCCTATTAAAAGATACAATACACAATGTTAAATGTGACCCTGTTAAAAGTGAGCCTTATTAGAGGGCTTAGACCATTCCATTAGAATGTCACCTTGATTAAAGGATTTACGATATGACTGTTAGGTCAACCTTGGTTAAAAGGATTTTGCACTAATATAATGGTTAGAAAGTAATAGTAATGTGATATGAAACATACAAATCACTTTGCAAATACAGATCCACTTTGGCTCAAATGCTAATTCACTGAATGGCTTCCATTTTCATCTCTATCACTCATATTTGCTTGGAAATTCATCAAGCAATCACGACTGTGCACTCATGTACTACTCTTCTCAGCCTTCTCTACCTTCTTCTTATATTTTCCAATCAAATAAATTAACCTCTTACACACATAACCTATAATTAGGTTAATCTTATACCTCTCTAATCAAGTAGCTAGATCTTTTGTTTCTTAATCATCATCGTAGATCTTAGGGTTTTGTCAAATCCAACAAATTCTTCCAACATTTCATTTTCCATCTACAATGTATGATGAACTATAACTGATTTAATGTTTGAAGATGATAAGTTGATGATCACTGAGCTGCAAAAGTGAATGCAAGACGTTAAATTAGTTAATGTATTGTATTGTCATTGATGTCAACTTGACATAGTATGATTTTTCATACACATAATGTCATAACTTTGAAGATCTGAAGAGACAAATTTTATGTGGTCGATAAAACATTAAAGTTTTGTATACACCAAGTGACAGTAAACACCGATGGACAATGCACACTGATGGACAGTGAACACTGAGAAGTTCATAGTATATACCGATCACCGCAGTAACCGAGCAAGTGTTACCAAGCAAGAGCTATTTTCTGAGCATAACTGAAGTCAATGACCGAGATAACTAGAGTTGATGACTGATCATAACTAAAGTTAAAGAATGAAAAAACTACTTAGCTGGCAGAGCTATATTTAAGGTTAACTAATTGATTTCTTTATTTTCAACAATCAGTTAAACTAAAGAAAGGAAAGAGATTAAAAGCACATTTTATTCCTAGTTATCAAGGAGAGATTTCCAGAATAAAACTAAAGCAAATCTTTACAAGATAAAGAAATCATGGCAAGTTTTATGGATCAAGAAGTGATCACGACAAAAATAAGGAAATTAAGCAGCTAATCATATCTATATAAAGATACAAGGAATTCATTTTAAAAGAGAGGGAATGATCAATATAATTCTGGTGAAGATAGAAGTCTTCATGCAGATATGATCATACAGGCTGAAGAATAGAGCCAAGGAATTCTATAGACATCGAGCAACAGAGGATAGAGCATTCACCAAGCAGAAAGAACAAAGAAAGAAAGAAAAGGAACTAAAGTGAACATTGATTAGAGAGGTATTATTGTACTAACAATAGATCTTAATATCTCCAAGTTAAAGTTGTATTATTGAACAGATCATTTACTATATCAGTTTAACCTTTGATTCAAAAAATATCTTAACCGAGTGGGATTTAACAGTCCTTAATGTATTGGTTTTCTTGTTGACAACATAGTGAGTGCTAGGTCAAAAGACAAATTGTTACATTTAAATCCTCTAACAAGGTCACACTTAACAATGTGTTTTTAACCTTTAACAGGGTTGGCTCTTCACCGAGCTCACTTCAGAAGAGTGAAATTTTTTGGGTTACCAATCCCAAGTGGTTTTTCCATTAACAGGGTTTCCACATTAAATTTTGTGTCAAATGTGTATTTATTTCATTGCATTTATATTTTTCTTTACACATTAGTGATACTGGATTGGTTGGTTAACATTAAGATTATTTTCTACTACTCAGTAAAGTCTAGAAAAGATAAACAGGGTATCTTACCGACCAGTTTATATTTGTTAGAATTATTTAAGGAATACATCTTGATCAAATGAAAGATAACTAGAGGATATTATATTTGAGATATAATTTTTGGTTCAATTTTTGGAATTATTTTAAGGCCACTGATTCACCCCCCCCCCCTCATTTATTCTAACAATTGGTATCAGAGCTTTGGTGCTTGTAAGAAAATTTTAAAGGGACTTAAGCTAAAGATCACATGATGAGTAAAAGGGATGTACCTAAGTTGAACAAGGAAAATTTTTCATCATGGAAAAGCAGGATAAGACTTCATCTATCAGGTATTGGAAATGATGTTACACAATACTTGGATACTTAATATGTTGCACCTACTGGACCTCTAACTGTTGATCAATTGAGAGCTAAACATGAACATAATTATATGATGATAGAACTTGCTTCTTCACTATCTGATGTTGAATTTGAAGATGTGAAATCATGCACCTCTACAAAGAAAATTTGGGAAAAACTCAAGCCAGTACATGGAGGAGACACCAATGTCATGAGAGCTAAATATGAAAGCCTCAGAGGAAAGTTTGATGACCTAAGAATGAAAGAAGGAGAGAACATCACTATAGACAGATGAAGAATCAAAGATGTTTTTAATGATATCCATGGAGTAGGAGGAGTACTTGAGGAAGAAAAGTTGTAAGTCAAATTCTCAGAGCCTTACTACCTATTTATGCTATTAGAGTATTTGCAATTCAATAAATGAGAGCAGTAGCAAACAACAATGTTACTCTTGATAGTTTGATTGGTATACTTATTTCATTTGAGATGAACAACTATACAATAATGGCTTACCAACTATTTAGTCTGCATTCAAATATTCTCTGAAAATAAGCAAATCTAGTCACAAACACGCTATGATAAATGATACTGACAGTGATAGTGATGAACAAGAACTTGATGAACTTGAAGCACTAATGGCTAAAAGATTACATATAAGAGGTAAAGGAAGATATAAAGGTAAATTACCATTGGTCTATTTTAATTGCAAAGAAAGTGGACATTTTGGTGCAAGATTCCCTACAAGGAGAAAGGATGAAAGAAACAATGATAGATCTTATGAAAAGAAGTATGACAAAAGTGATGATCAAGACTACAGAAGTAACTAATACTATGACAAAAGAGATAACTGATATTACAAGGAAAAAGGAAAGACGGCTTGTTAGCTTGTTGAGAACAAGGTTGAAAACTCTACTACTGATTTTGATGAAGATGTTGAGGTAGTATTTTTTTCTATGAAGGATAATTCAGACAAAGAATAAAGGTATGTTGAAACTGCACTCATATCTAAAGTTATCAAAAATGATGTCTAGATTATTGATAGTGGATGCACTCATCACATGACTGGAGATAAATAAAATTTTGAAACTTTTGGATATTATAATGGTGGATCAGTTAGGATGGGTAATGACTCACCTTGATTAGTTGAAGGAAAAGGTACCATCATGTTGAATAATCTGATCAGATGTGAAAATTCATATTGAGTGAAAGGAGTTAACTATAATTTATTGAGTGTTTCACAACTGAACAACACAGGACACCAAGTTGCATTTGAGAACAAAAAGGCAATGATCTATAATGGAAAAGGAAAGTTGATCGGTACTGGTGAACAAACAAAAGGTAATCTATTCTATCTTGACAAAATTGAGACCACTTGTTTATTGGCTAGAAATGAAGACATTTGGTTGTGGTATAAAAGGTTATGTCATGTGAATTTTGATAACAAGGTTAAGATAAGTAAGAAAAGAAAAGTAAGAGGCTTACTGAGTATGTCAAAGCCCAACCATGTTATGTGCAAGAATTGTCAAAAAGCATAAATGACAAAGTCTAGTTTCAAGAGAAAAACATACACATCTAATGCTATTATAGAGTTAGTCCATACTGACTTATGTGGACCAATAAGAACAAAGAGCTATTATGGTGATAGATACTTTATTCTATTTTTTGATGAGTATTCTAGGATGATGAGTGTCATGTTCTTAAAAGAGAAATCTAAAGCATTTTGTTAGTAATAAATGAGAGGGGGGTTGAATCAGTGGCCTCAAAAATTTATCCTTCAAAAACCACCAATCAAATAAACCTCAGATTATTAAGTCCCTACAAGATTCATGCCATGAAATACTTATAATGAATAACTTTCTGTTGGTTTTCCTTGTCTATCCCTAGTCTCCTTGATTACCAATAAGCAATATAACTATTTATCAAAACTTAGTAAATAATTAGAGTATACCGATCAACCCAGTGTTAACTATGTCAGATACAAAACAATAAAGAAATGAATCATACACACATAACACATGAATTTTTAACGTGGAAAACCTGTTAAGGGAAAAACCACTGAGAAAGGTACCCCAAATTTTCACTCTTCTGAAGTGAGCTCTGTTAGGAGCCAAACTTGTTAAAGATTACAAACACACTGTTAAGTGCAACCTTGTTAGAGGATTTTATACATAGAGGTTGTCACTTAGTATCGAGCATCTATTGCTACCATCCTTGAATCAGCCTCCTTCTTAGACTGTCAATAGGTATCGG